>BMAV01008381.1:0-246257 GCA_019973955.1 Trichonephila inaurata madagascariensis | reverse complement strand
CTTTTTGGGTTTCTTGTTAAAATTAAAAGAAAAAATATGTAAATATAGTATTACAATATGTTTACTATAATGTAATTTGGCATACCATGGAACTATATTCAGTTTTATCTGTAATACTTGAATTCAGAATACTTGTACTCGGAAGTCTAATTGCAATTTGAGCTGATGAGTGATTTTTATTTGCACCATTTTCAGTGGTACTCTATCTCTTTGAAATATTATTTCTCATTGCAACATGAGAATGTTTTAGTGATGAAATTTTCTCAACAGGAAAAATTAATGATAAAGCTTCTAAGTTAATAAAAACTATTTTTTAAAACGAAAATTGGCCTTGAAAACAATCTTTATTAAGTAACTTTAAAAAAGGAAAAAAATCAGGACATAATCAAGCAGAACTTATTTTAGTAGTAAAATTTGAAATGAATATCTATTTCACAATGAAAGAGTTGATTGTGCTCAAAATTTTAATCAATTCAATATAAGAGTAGAAAAAGTCTTTAAAAGGAAACCAAAACCAAACCTAAGCTCAGAAAACTTCACACAAATATCTTAAAAACTAATTTATTATCAGATCTGAAATTTAGTGGGAAGTTTTTCCCAATGTTAAAAACCATAAGTAAATGCAAAAAGTGGTATTTTTTTAAAATTTATAGGTGCCATGTAGAATTAAACTTTTTACTAATAATTATTGTTTTAGTTGATCCTTTTTAAAACATAAAATTTATAGTTCTTTGTATTCTTAATAAAAATTAAATTTCACCTTCAAAATCAACAACAACAAAAAAAAAAAAAAAATAAAAAATAAATAAACGCATAAAAAGCTTCAGTACATTTATTTTTGATCCGCATAAACATGTATTGAATTCAATCTCGATTATAGTAAAAAAGTATATATAATGAAACATTATCCCAATTTGTTCGTTGTTTCAATCAATTATTGGTGAATTTGTTGATGAACCATATTGATCATTGTGTAATCATTTATAGTATAATTACCTATTTATGTGCCAAGTATATGCTTACAACTTCTTACTTCAAGTGCTATTTTTATATAACATACAGTTTAATATGCGCATTAAAGTATATGCAATAATAATGTAAAAATTACATTTAAATCATTTTATTTATTTAGTTATTTGTTGTAGAATGTAAAATGAGTATATTAATGAATGAATTGAATAACTATTAATTAAAAATATTGAATTAATTTAAAAATTTAAAGTTTATTATGAAATTTTTATTTACGGTTTTTTTCTCTCCTTCAGTTAATTTTAAAACTAAAGGAACAATGAAAAGAATGCAATCTCTGATGGTTAAAAATATATGATTTTATTTCGAATATTTTTACACTATGGGTCTTTTTCCTTCCTTTTTCATTTTGTGTGAATAACATTTACACTTTCAGAAGAAAAAGAAAAGCTATTTATTAAAAGCCAGAAACTATTTGATTTTATTGAAAATCTAGAAAAAAACATAATGCAGCTTTTGAGAAAGTTATTCACTTTAATATTAAATCTTTCTTAAATACTTCGCATTAGTGTTAATTGAATTATTTCTGCTCTTTACGCTTTGAACTAAACACATAATGAAAATGAAAGTAAAAATGAAATCATTCCTTAAATTTGCCCTTTAAAACTGTCTTTTTTATTATCATGTACATTCCATTTTTAACGAAGTTATTTCTAATAGGAGGAAATATATATATATTTTTGGTGAAGGAAGTTGATGAATTTTCTTATGCATCTTTAATTGAAGATATTATCTTTTAATAATTGGCATCGGAAGAGAAAAACCTACTTTCCATCTTTAGTTTGTTTTTGAACAAGTGAAATATTCCCTCTCCTCGCCAAAAACTATTTTAAACAAAAAGAATTTCGTCTTGTTAACGATTCTTTTAAAACGAGATTTAGAGAAAACGTAAATTATACCGTTTATCTTATTTTTATTCCACTTAAATGCAAAATAGAGCTCTGTACTTTTGGGAGATTTATACTAAAGGTTATTTATGCAGGTTTTAAAGATTTTTGTTGACTCTTCGTTCTGTTATTATTTTTCCGCTTGAGATAATGGCATTAAAACTTTTCTCAATACTGCCAACTAAAGGATTTATTTCTCAACTCAGTGATTCTTCATTCTTCCCTCATAAATACAGATTAGTTTGCAAAAACTTTCATCTTACTCTATTGCTCAAAAAGTGTTTAATTTTTGTGTTATTCAATAGATCTTTCCTTTCTTACAGCTTGGTCCATATTTTCTTAAATCTGATCTTCATGAAACCTAAATTATAATATTTTTATGCAATTTATTTTTAATTCCATTTTAAATTTTATAAAATATATCTAACTTTATTTGAAAATAATCTAAATATATCTGCATAATGTATGATTTTATTAAGTTACATTAAAACTTTATAACATAGATTTTGTATATTTCTATTGCTTAAACTTAGATTTTTCCAAATAAAGAATATATTTCTATCTACCTTAAATGCATTTTCAAAATAAGTTTATTATTTATTATATAATAAGAAATAGCTGTTAAAAATCAACATTTTTGTTAATTAATATAAGTTATAATGCTTTTATATTCATATATGAATAATGATAAATATAAAATAATTGTTAATTAATACATTTGTTTCATTTATAATACTTTTACACATTGTACTCTACAGACTATGGATTTTCATGGTTAAATAAAAAAACAAAAAAAAATTATATTCCTATTATTTTACAATTTTTTTGTTCAATAGGAATTTTTTTTATATAAATTTGAATTGTTTAATTCCAGGAAATAAAATATCATGTACAAAGTGTATATTGTGCAATATGATTGTAACAGAGATTCGCATTGTATATTTATAGCAAGCCTTATTGCTGCTCTTGAAATGAGACAAACTAAATACTGTTAGGTTATAATTTTAAAAAAATTAAACTGATGCCTGTTACTACTTTGTCCATATACTTTTGTTCACTATTTTTTATAAATAAAATAATACTGCTTTCAAATTTACCCTGAATGAATTTTAAGCTAAATATGCCTGGAATAATATGCGTATCCTTAGAAATGCTGTTTTTTGTTTATTATTATATATTTCCAATGCATTTCTAAGAATAAATTAAAATTAACTAATTTTTTCATTGATATTGTCTAACATATAATATGTCAAAACATTATTTTCAAATATTTATATATATATGTGTGTGTGTATGTGTGTTTAGTTTGTAATTTAAACAATCTAAAATGTGTATATTTTGTTCTAGCGAATACCATAACCACTCAATGAATAATAGCGTTTGTAAATCACAGTATAAAATGAACTCAAAATTTAATGGATTATAACTACAATGGAGTTTTGACAATGTGAAAAATTATGTTTATGCTTTCTGAACTCGAGATATTATTTAAATGAACTTGAATTTCTCTTTTGAACTTAGATTGAAATTAATAGCGGGGAATTTATTTTCTTTAGGGAGACAAAGAAAACTGCTAAGATGCTTGTAACAAATACTCTTTCTCAGAGACTCTCAAAATGACTTTGTACCATCAGTTAAAAGTATCATTAAGGGTAATGTGTTATTTGTGTAAAAGAAACTTTGAGGCTTATGTAATAATTTAAATCTGTCGAAACGTCTACTGACTGCATTATGCAAACTTATATACATTGTTGTATATTCACTTCATATATTATGCAGCAAGTTATAAGAGCTTTCACCATCTTCTGGGAATGTACATTATTTTACACCTGGAAAACTCGCTAAATAATTCTGTGGGCGTGCTATAATAACTTTACGAAAATTAACTTTTAAAAAGTAAGCGTCACATATAGATGTGTTTAAACACAGGTTTAGTTTGTACTCTAAACAATTTTGTTAGTATGAGAGACAACTTTCAAAGATTATTTAATTTCTAATACAAGATTTCTGGAGATAATATGAGGTTTTATTGTAAATAAAAACATTTGAAAATAGAAGAGTCATTTTTTTTTTGTAATGATTTATATTAATCAAAATAATCAATGAAAAAAATAACCTTCATTTTCGTACATGAGGCATTGTTTTATTTTATGTTATAAATATCATATAAAAATGCATTGTTTTATAAATATTTTTATAACGTGTCCATATATTAGGGAAAAAATGTACACATATTTTTCTGGAAAAATAGATCATAAAAAGAAGAAAAATGGAAGGGTGTGGTTTAAATCATTTTATTTTTTTATCGAATGAGAATTTGATACGTTAATCGATAAAGCGATACGATACAATGTTAAGTAACAAAATATAATTAAAAAAATTTGAATAAAAATGAATGTATTAATTTGTTATGTAGTAAAATATTTATTTTAATTAATTTTAACTTTTTTCTTATTAAGTGTTAAATTAAATTTAATAAAAAGCACGAAACAAGTTCCTAAATATTTTTTTTTTTTTTTTCATGCACATGTATATTTTTTAGTTTTATCATTCAAAACAATAAACTGAGCAATTTAACAAATATTTAAATAGCTAAAAAAAGTTTCATAATTTCATTAAAAATCTGTGAAATATTATTTTTAGGCTATTATTTTTATGAAAATTAAAAAGTGCATCAATCAAAAAATGTTCATATGTTTTATCATTTAACACTAGAAAATCCAGGATTTCGATTACCTTTAAACATTTATCGGTATCATTTCGACACCAGGTGTGAAATATATAAAATAACTGTAATAACTAAACAATTGCAGGACTATTGTTCAGTAAGGATTAGTTTTAAGATTTTTTAATATTATTTCATGTGTTTCACATATTTTTTCACCTTTTATATTATAAGAAACTGAAGTTGACATTACGTTTCGCGAAGATTGCTGGACCACTGTTTCGTCGAAAAACATTTCGAGTCGCAAATCTGCCAGGAACATTACTATTATGCGGTATCCATTCTGTGCCATCTCTAGCGATATATGGTTAATTTAGCGACAGCTCTAGAAATTTTAATAGGTCTCAATTTATTCCAAAGACTATTTTTGTATCTACATTTGTTGTGTTTCTTGAACTCCAATTTCTTTCTTCTTAGGTTTTGTAGGTTTTACAACTTTTTCTTTGATTTCCTATTTTATTTTTCCTATATATATTTGTATATCAGAATTTACTAGAATATTATCAATTATATCTGCACTTTCTTCAGATTCTTCACAGTAACTTTCACTAAATCGTATGTCTTCATCAGAATTTAAATTAGAGCCGATTCTCATTCTCAAAAATCTCTCGCAACAATTTAGCTATTTCATCAGGGCTTAGACTTTTTTCATGAGCCATCGTTTCAAGGTGTTTGCTCTGCACAATAGCAAATAATGTAATGTTATGTAACGAAACACTTAGACACAGCAATTTTAGAAAAATATATTCGTTTCCACAGTAAACCAGTAACACTTCATTCAAGGTGAAATAAATGTACGATAGTAATTTGGGAAGCTAGTTTTACAAATAGCAATGATGAACAACAGCTATTTATGTTGTAAATTGCTTTAGTGTCGAAATGGCATTAGCGGACGTTCTAAGTATATTTAGCTGTAGCATTTCTCTTAAATAACCTAGAATCACAAAACGTTTACTGTATAGTTACCGTGGAAAATATAAAAGTCATGAAAAATTTGAAATCCCCTTTAAAAATGTGGATAGGAGAACAAATTTAACAGGCTCCGGTGTCAAATTCACACGATGGGCGTTCTAGTGTTAAGAAAATTAAGATACATGATGGAACCAATTTACATCTATATATCAATATATAATATAATAAAATAAATTTAAGCATAATAAATTATCCTACTAAACAAAAAATGGGAAAAAAAATATGATATCGAAAACCAAGAACAACAAACCAAAATGTAAATAAATATATATAAAAAGTAAATTGACAATAATTGAAACCTAATACGTTTCCTGAAGCTGTCATTTCTTCGAGGATGTTGAGGCAAGTTTAAACTTGCTTTATGGATCCCAACCTTCTCCTTGATAATTGATGCATAATAGTCAAGTAAAATTACCGAAAAATAACTAAGTTTGAAAAACGTCTTACAATGCAAGCTTAAATTCTCTTATAAACAAGTAGTCTATAAGAATGACTAGAAAAATTCTTAAAGCAAACAAAATTATACACACAGTAAGCTAACATAAATTCTATAACTCTCGAAAAACTTTTTTCCACGTATATGAAGTAATGAAAAAAAAATAATAAACTAAAAGTAGAAATTTTACGTCTTGTATGAAACATATGTTCTGTGATGTGAGACAACTGAGATTCGTAGTAAAATTTAGGTGAGGACTCACCTGTATAACGAATTTGTAATTAAAATAATTAATATAGAGTAAGTGTATAGTAAAACTGTACAAAGTTAAATGTAGTGAAGATAAATCAAAAATGATTTAAGGATTATTTATAACCAAACAAAAAGTTACCAAAAAAAAAAGATAAGATAAACATGAACTTTAAAGCGTATATTCTTTTATCATTTTCTGTGAAATTTATTTCTCAGAAAAGGAATCTATTTAACAAATCCTCACACTTGCCAGATAAATGTTTTAATATTTTTTTTGAAAATAAGGAATTGCCAACCATAAACATTGATTGATCAAAACGATATCCTTACATTTAACGACTGTGTTTCAAATTCTCAGACACTTAAATGTTTAAGTATTTATACTTGTGGTGATAAATTTAAAAAAATGCAACTGTGCAAAGGTGAAGAGTGCAGGGCATCATCTACATTGACTCCTCGTGAAATGACATACATTGTTACTGAAAAAAATTCTTAAAAGGCTTTCTTCTTCAAAAATTGCAACTGATTTTAAATATCCATGCACAAGCTAAAAGGTTCGTAATTATAATTTATCAAAACATTGCTCGTGAAATGTTGTAAAATAAAATACCAACCAACTTTTACTAAAAGATGCGAACTGTAGTGCCAAAAGTTCCAAAAAAAATGTCGCTGTGGAGAATAAGGGACACATTGTTGATTTTTCATGTAAAGAAAAATGTAATCTTGACCGAACAACGTACAGATTTAGATATTTTTGACGTGATTTTCAGCGGGATTCATCCAAATTCTCGAAGTGACAATATAGTGGAGTACCAGTTATGAGTTGGAGTGACCTTCGCTAATTGAACAATTCCAGTTGTATTTGATAGTAAACACTAATTTAGAAGAATAGAGAGACATTTTTGCAGAAAATTTGTTTCCTGAGATACTTCTGGTAATACATGGAGAGTACATATACTAGCAGAAAATCCATCCGTACACGATTCAAGCTCTTCATATTAATGATACCTCAATTCTTGAATGATCATGAAGAACTCAATGGAATCCAACGGAACACTTAGGAAGCATTTTCTTTCTTCAAATTTATGAAAATGGTAATACATACTCCACTAAAAATTCTTATAGTGAACATTTAAACAATTGGAAAAACGTTTCTGTGAAGGACATTTTGAAAAACTTAATAAATCTACAACTGCAAGTATGATTCAATTAATTAAAAAGAAGTAGTTGTTTTTTAAATTATAGTTAGTTTTGAAATAAAATCTTATGTTGTCTTGAATAGTCTTCAACCAGCCTTCATGGAAATTTTACATATAATGTCTTGGTGGCTGTTAAAGGCTAAAGTATGTATAATGATATCTTTGGGAGTTGAAAATAAATGTCACTTTTAATCATTTGTGGCGTCACGGATCACTTCTTAGCTAATATGTGAGCTTGTATATTGTCATCCACATCCCAATGAGTTGGAATCCACAGAAGGGTGACGTGAATTGCTTTTTCTTCCTAAACTGTTGCAGATAAGTTCGAAATTGAAATTCATGTAAAGATGTAGCAGTGGCATCAGAAGTAACAACTTGAATAGTTGCCTTCGAATCAAATAATATCACAACTTCAGCAAAAGTGAAATTACGAATTAGAAGTTGTTATAAAGCTACCATAATAGCTGATATCTCATTATCAAAAGCAGTTCCAGAATGTCCGTTTTGGATATAAAATGCAAATAATTCACTAAATCTCCATGAGCCGATATTTGGTGAATCAGTTAAACACAGGGAAATTCATTTGGAGTAGAGGCTTGGTGTAATTGTAGTACTCTTTTAGGGTGTTCAACCCTCAATGTAATTCCGCCGAATGACCAGTCAATTTGGAGAAAACAGCCTTCAAAATTCATGCTTAGCTTTTAGACAATTAAGTTTTGATATCACATCTGACAGGAGGGCACAATTGATAGGACGCCTGCTTTCTTTGCGAGAGGACCGGGTTCAAATCACGACTCCAACCTTTTTTCAATTAATTTAATTATTTTTAAAAATTAAATAAATTTATTTATATATATATATATATGAAATGTTCATTAAATATTAAATGATATTTTAGGTAATTATTTTGTATTTTATAAAGTAAAAATAAATAAATAAATTTATTATTTAAATTATTTATTATTAATAAAATGAATTTATTAATTATAAATTAATAAAAACTATTACTAATTTAGTATTAAAATTATTATTTATTATTAAAACTATTATTAATTTATTATTATTAATTTATTATTAATAAAATTTAAATTAATTTATTATTAAAATTATTTATTTATTCTTAATAAAATTATTAATTTATTGTTAATAAAAATATTATTAATTTATTTAAAAATTATTTATTATTAGTAAGTCAATAAAAATTATTATTAATTTCTTATTAAAATTATTAAATTTATTATTAATTTATTATTAAACTTATTATTAATTTATTATTAAAATTTTTATTTATTATTAAAAGTATTATTAATTTATTATTACTTTATTATTAAAATTATTATTATTTTATTACTGAAATTATTTAATAAATTATTAAAATTAATTAAATGTATTTAAAAAGGACTTATTGTAAATTTTATATAATTATAAAATGATTAATTTTATAATAAACATATATTTTATAAGTTATTTTATATTATGTATAATATTTTATTTATAGTATATTTTACTTCACATTATAAAACTCGTTGTAACTAATTTTTATGTAAAATATCATTTAATATTTATTATATATTTTATTATAAATATTTATATAATTACAGTATTTTTTTTTACTTTATAAAATGCGAAATAATTACATAAAATAGCAATTAATATTTAATAAACCTTTCATAAATAAGTTTATTTAATTTTTAAAAAAAACAATTAAATGGATTGGACAAAAAAGTTGGACGCGTGATTCAAACCCGGTCCTCCAATATAGAAAGCAGGCGTCCTATCAGCTGTGTCATTCCATCACTGTTAATATCCAAAACTTGATTGTATAAAAGCTAAGCATGAGTTTCGAAGACTATTTTCTCATAATTGACTGACCATTCGGCGGAATTACATTGAGGGTTGAACACCCTAAAGAGTACTTTTATTACACCGTCTCGACACCATATGAATTTCCTTACTCGTGCCCTCGTCTTGTTGGTTCAAGTGCCATACAGTTAAAAAAGTTACTTCAGTAAAACTACGGAAATATATTATATATATATTTCGCTAATAAATTTTCTCTTCAGATTTGTAAATAGAAAAAAAATCTTGGATTTATCCTTACTAGATTCATATATTAAATGTTATATTATTTTAATATTAAAATGTATATTCACTTTATTTGTTTCAAAATCATTATAAAGATTTCCTTACAAATAATAACATTTGTGTGTTAAGTTTTCTTTCGCAATAACAAGATTAAATTTCTATGCGTTAGCACTCTTAATTTTAGAAGCTGCGTTAATTTTTACTAAATGCTATATAAGCGAATTATTCCTTGTACATTCGACGCCCAGGTCTGAGAAGAACGGTAATGTAGAATACTGTATGCTCACGAACAAAGAAGCTGCAAACGAAGTGCAAGCTGGTAATTGCTTACTCATTTTGAAGAGAAGCAAGCCTTACCGTCTCCGCTTAAATGAATCCTAATTGCTCTGTGTTTATTAAGTACAAGGTGTTAATGCAACTAAAGTGAAGACAGAAAACGAATACAGATCTGAAACATTCTAATGAAGTTTAGTGGATAGGCGTCACTACATTTAACTTAATTTACTCTTGTAATTCTCCATAGCTCTTATGTGCTTATTTGCATTAATGTTAGTAAAGGGAATTCTACAAGTATAATAGCTTTCTGAATTTGCCTCAAAATGTTCACTTACTTGAACTCCAAAAGGACTTCTCATAAAGTTGCAGAAGAGAATTATATTTACGATGTAGACGAACTGTTTGTGTTCATAATATGTGAATTTCATAAATTTAAATAGTATTTTTTGATTGTTCTAGATTTCTTATTTATAATATTGCAAAAAATGCTGAATAGTGTCAATAGTAAGAAAATAGTGCATAATTGCTTTGGAAAAGGGTTAATAAAGGTGTATTAAAAGGAGAAAACTTACTGTGATGCATTCATTCAATAATAGGTTTCTGTTATAGTATGTAATAAAAGCAAAATGATTTCCTAAATAACACTCCTTTCTCCTTTTTTTATAGTTTTAAATATTCACTTTTGCATTTATCTGTAGTGTATGATATTATATATACAGTAGAAGAAATAAGGTAAAATATGCGATGTATTACAAAATAAAGGAGAAACTATGTTTATGTGTGTATGTATCCGTGTATAGTTGGAAGTATCTGGTAGCTATCACTGTCACTCACCAAATTGCTTTGCTGTTCGATAACATTGCGAGATGGTAGCATGTCACCACACATTCACTTCCTAGAAAAAAAAATCACAATGTGTTTGTTTAGATTCATGTTTGCCGAATCAAAGCAACAGAGGCCAAGACCACAGGATAATCATCGAGCGGCTCCCTGAGAATCCGGTCCTTATAACGTCCTTATCACCCTTATATTTTTATTTGAAAAAAATTAAAACTATGATGGAGTCTAGAAAAAACGTAATCTTATCTTTTTTAAAAAATGTTTTAAGAAAACCTTGATGGACTTGGGAATTAATAGATTACAACATTCACTAAATGTATGACAAATAATTTTTGATCTGTCTAATCAAGTATCATGTCTTAGGGTAAAATCCTTATTTTAGTTATTAATAACTCTGCTATGGGGATAATTTCATTAAATGATCCTTGAAAGTTTTTAAAAAAAACTATGCCTATCTAGACACGTTTCTTTGTTTCATTTTTTCTGACTATTTGCTTTTGATATCTCACATTACTATTCATGTACTGCTTCAGTATTAAAATTGCTTTAATTCTTTTGTTTAGACCATTCTCTACGTTATAATTGAAAAAGTCGAAAAAGTATTATATTTCTCTATATACTAAAAAATTATTTATTTTCAGTTCTATAACTTTTGAGGTAAAAATAATATTTAGTTATTATTCATGATACGAATTCATGAAAATAAATGTACTCTACATATGAATAAATCTATTGTGACTAGACATAATTCCAGCTTGAGAATTTAATCTTGCACGGATGCAACGCCACTTAAAATTAATAGTCACGACCTGTCAATAAAACGCAATGTGGCGTCCTTTTCTATTTAACCATATCTTAAAAGAAAAAAAAAATGTGATCTCCCAGTTGTTTGCATAACTTCTTGGAGTCCCAAAAATTATTAAATCAGAAGCAACCCACAGTGGAACCATCGGATGTAAAGACAGGAAGATTTTTCGCTTAAGGAGTGAAGGAAAAACAAGTGAGCGTCATTCGCCAATTTTCCGGGCTACTTCTTGCAATTAAGCAACCGTTAATGCAAAGAAATAACAAGCGAGTAACAGAGATGAGGGTTGAGGGGGTCTTGAAAAGAAGCAAAAAAAGTTGGTTTCCCATGCCCGTGACCTTAATTACACGAGGAAGGAATTGTTTTCGAAATAAAGGGTGTTTGTTTAGCGTGTGATTATTTACAGCTCACTGAGAAGGAGGGATATTTGTTTGAGCCTCTTGTTTGCGTTGGTATGAAAGGCTCAGACAATACACAATCATTTGGATGGCTCTCTAATGAAATACAATGTATATTGTTTCCTCTTTTATGTAGGGTACTCAATGCGAATACCAAATTCTGTGCTTTTATTGAGTGGAAAAGGTAATTTGGGAAATTTAATAATTTATCCGTAAGTGTTAGATTTTTTTTCAAGTGAACGAAGTACTTGTGATGTTAAGAGATTTCAGCATTAGTTTAAGTTCCTTGATTATTTAAAACTGCTAGTAAATATAAGACACATTATATTTTTTAGACGATTTAATCAATCAAGAAACGAATTGAATTAACATATAAGTTAAGAATTCGAAATATATTTGATGCTTTTATTACTAAAATTGATAAAAAAACAAAAAGAGTAAGTTAATTACTTAAATAAAAGATTTTCCAACTTATCGATTTCAAAAGTCATATGGAATCAGAAACGTTATAAATTATTACATCTTTTGAAGACAAAAATTTCTTTAGAAAAAAAAATTAACACTTGGATTAAATAAGTGTTTACTTTTTCGTTATTTTGGCAACAGTAAGCCTTGTGAAGAAGAGTTTAGTAGTAAAGAAGTCGTTATAAACTACCATTAAATTCGCCTTAAAGAGACTTAGCTGATATCTGCTTACGCACTCCCCCTCCCCCCAATGTTTTAAATATTTAACTTAAGTAAGTAAATCATAAGGAATTTTTGTCGAGAATTGCAGTTTCTTGTACAATTTAATACATTCTAAGTTTAATCTGATCTGTATGTAATACATTAACTTATGGTGGGTAACTTATTATGGTCTAATTTTTCACAAGTATTTGGTCTTTATTTCATTTTAGTATTGATCTTATGTTGTTTGAACTTTACTGGAAAGAAAGGTACCTTAAAATATTTTAATGATTGATAAATTTACGTTTCAGGACAAATAATATCTTTAGAAAAATAAAGCTTTAAAATTTGCAGATGGAATTTTTTTTAAAAAAAACAATATTTGAAAAAAATTGCAGTACAAATAAAAGGTCATTGGTGTAAGATTAAAACATTACTTTTTTCTCTCTCTCAAATCAGAATTGAAACTGAATACAGCAAATACATAATTAAAATGAAGAATGAGGTAAAAAAAAATTACGAATTGATTGGTTATGTCTTGGAATAAACGCATTGCTATAATGTCATTAAAACATACATATTTGATCAATAAATAAAAGATGGAGGACGAAGTAATTATTTCTAGCTTAACAATTCTTATGCATCATTTCAAAGAATATCTTTTGTAACCATTAATGATATTATATGCAATCAATTGCGTGCACATATAACTTTTAAGGAGGGGTTTACGTTTAAGAAAGAAAGGGATGGACGTGTCAAAGAGTGAACTTATACTATATAATGAAAGATCTATTTATAAATAAGAGGGGTTTGAAATTTCTCCCTTAGGTACACCACTGTATGCAACAATATTTAAAACAAATAAGACCGGGGCATTTTCCATACCTGACTCAATACTTGTTGGATTTATGGCAAAAAATTCTAAGCAGAAAGAGATATGGTTTTAAGAAATTGTAACTATTATTTATGATGAGCGGTTAGTTATTTATACTTCATTTAACTGTAAGCATCGACATATTTAATTAAATAAATACTTAAAAATTATATCTAAACCTATCTTAAAAGTTTAGAAAGTATTTTTATCATTTGTATTTTTATTATGCATAAATAGTTCAATAATATTGAGTAAGCATTTTGCGGGAACCTCGATTGAACAGTAAGGGGAAGTTAAAAAAAATACATAATACATTTTCTTCAATAAAATAAAGAGATAAAAATTTTGGAAATAAAAATTTTAAGACCCGTATGACAGTAAAATATTTAAAAAATAATGACGTAGGGAGGGAAGGAAATCAATATAATCTCAAAGCAGAACTGATAGCGCTTAAGCTTAAGAAGAAAATTTGGAAGGAAAAGATCAATATAAACTATAAAAAAAAAAAGTTGACACAAAAGAAATATAAAAGGAATTTTCTAAAACTTCTTACTTACACAGAAACGAAAAAAAAAAGAGTACAACAGCATATATTTAAAAAAAAAATCTTATACGTACTTTTTAATGTTCTTTCTTTGAAAGGACGGGTGTGAAATATTACTCCAGATTACAACGCTGCTTTGAAACACGCCTTATATATATATATATATATATATATATATATAAATATATATATATATATATATATATATATATATATATATATACGTTTTTCATTTCTATGTTTCAATAGTATTGTGAAAATATATCCTTGCCTTTTCACAGTTCATTTTACGATCTCATAAAATCTCATGTTATTTTCTTTTGATGTATTGGTCCTCCCTTCTTGTCTCGATTGTGTTCTCGAATTTACTGACCTTTCTTTCAAAGAAAATGTGTCGTAAACGAAGAATTTTATTTACGCAAAATTTTATAGTTATTGCTTTCTCTTACTTCCAGGTATATTAGATGATATTAATGCAAATTTCATTGCTAATTGTTTCTTATCTAAAATATTAATTCGAACTATAAATATAGTGTTATTTTTAGTATATTTCAATATTATGTTGTTATGCATAACTTATAAGATAAGTTTCATATGATATATACAATGAAGATTGGAAATGAAATGAAAATATTATTGTTTTTATATTTAAACTGCACTTGCTTAATTTTAAATGTAAACTTCGTTTCCTGACATTAATTAATATGAAGTACATAGAAATCCAAATAAATCAAAGTACCAAAAAAAAAGAAAGAAAGAAAGAAAGAAAAGAAAAAGAAAACAGTGACATTATAAAAATAAGAAATTCTTAAATTGTTTCAACGATAATTTTTAATCTTTATTCACAAAATATTTGTTAAAAAAAAACTCAGTTTTCCTATTATTTGTTTTCATTTTAAAAAAACACATTTAAATGGAATTAATGTCAAATTTTTAGTCAATATAGTTTATCTAAAAATAATTATTTATGAATCATTTCTTAAAAAAATAAATATTAGTAATAGTACATTTTTCTTACAATAATAATAAATGAAAATTGTTTCAAAGAAAAATGTTTCACATTTTTTAACACAATGCGTTTTATATTTATTTTGAGCTGCCTTTTGAGTATGCCTATTATACAGCATCAATTTTTGTTTAAACTGATTCATTTTCCTTACTAAAATCATAAATCTGAATATTTATAAATTCCGATAAATCAACATTGAAAATCTATAATGACAGAAGACGCAAAGTTTCTTAATCATAACATTTTAATTTAAATGCCGTAAATTTCCTGTCTTTTGTTTGCATAAATGTACAAATTGTACTATGTAAAATTATTTTCTTTCCACACTCTTAATCAGTTACTTTCATAATAAAGTTAAACTGATGACATAAAATCTCTCTTAGTAATGTGGCTAGTTTGACACTACATTTTTAATTTTCTGACTTAAAAAATAAATATCAAATCCTTATTAGTATTTTAACGCGATTCAAAATGCGTGCAAAATGATAAAATTAGAATTTAATATAAAATAATAACATTACAAAATTTTCATTTCTAGAATATTTTGAGATTTAATATATTTTTATTCACTTAACATTTTTACATCAAAACCAAATTATATCTGGTTTGCTTTTCTTTCCGCAAGTTCGAAAAGGTAATGGACAGTTTTCAAAAGTCAATAAACGTCATTAATATAAGTTTTTTGAAAAAAAATTAATAACTAATATGTGAAAAGCATGAAAAAAATGTTCCATATATTTAATATCATTTTTTTGCCCTTCCTCAGGAAGTTAAACGTAAAAGTTTCATAAAGTTATCTTTCACACATGGTACATTATAGAAACATCCTTACAATCAATAAACTCACACACAACTGTAATATATTGTGTACAGTATAAAATAATGTTCAAAAATTTCCTTGTTACCTTTAAGAAGTATTCTAAAAAATATACCTTTTTTCAGTATCAGATTTGATAAACTGCATAGGTTTCAATCATTTACTTTCAGTTTGAGATTTTTCATGCGAAATGTTCCACTCGGCTATTGATCCAATCGAATTTCTCGTGAAACATACTCTATTTTAACTTACACGTACCAAATGGCCATTCACTTTTCTCCTAGTAATCGTTAAATGACTGGTCGGAACTTTAAACACGAATCAATCTTTCTGATTTCTAGACTATCAATCATACAGATTCATATTATTTGAAGAACTTTAGACAAGATTTGGTAATTTAAGAAGTCTGTATGAATTACGATGTGATCTTGATTTAAAGGTTGAAAACCATCTATCAGAAGCGTGAGAGCACATATTTATTCAAGTCGATACCTTACCCAGATGTGATGTCAAATAAGATGGAATTAAATGCCTGTCCATCCTGAAAAATTAATGATCAAAAATTTCTTAAATTGAATCCTTAATTCAGTCTTTAAAAGTCACTAGAATAACTAACGTATAACTACGAAACATATGTGAACGTAATTTGATGAATATTACAAATTTCCGCTGCCAGGGTTTTAAATTAAGTTTTTCTTATCCTTTTTATAACATATTGGATTATTATTCTCTTTTTGTCACATTTCTTTTTGAAATGCTTTACTTTTGGATATTATTACACTTTCTATATATTCCCCTTTCTTCCCTCGTGTCCTCTTTTAGTAATTTAAATTCCAAGGAGTGTGCATGTGCCTCATAATTATAAATTATTTTCTGAAAGTTTGTAATTGCTTAGATTAGATATGTTAAAAATTTCATTAGTATAAGGAACTCAGAAATAATACAATTGAGAAATTTTAATTTACATGACTTTTAAAATGGAGAAAAATACATCATAAAGGTTTTTCCAAGCACTAAACGATGATTACGGTGTAAATACAACCGTATATCAGGGTCTTAATAGTGAATATTAACGTCGCACTGTTCAGCTACACTAGAGGGTTTGGTGAAGGACCTCATAATTTTGAACATTTGTCAAGTAACGAAGACGACACCTGAGATGGCAAACCCTTCTCTTAACTACCACACCCCACCCACGGGAGGACGTTTGAGCTTTCGACAGATTTAATGTGCATCGTCCCCCTACACGGTGATTCCTTAGTGGTACTGGGCTCAAACCTATAACATGCCAGCCACGATCTGATACACTGACCACTAGGCTACCACCGTCACTAATAGGGAGATAGAATTTAGCCCTATGATCATACGTGTACCATATGAGTTTATTGTACAGAGGCATATTAGATCATTAGACAAAATGATATTGAATTTAATTACAAAAGTATAGGGTGGCCATAATTAAACTTCAAGTGTTCAAGATGTGCTGGAGAGAAAACTACCGGGAATATTCCAGTGCAATTCGTGATCTACACGTTTCAGAACATGCGCAGTTCAAATATGTAGAAAAAAATCGCCATTTTCACCCGTTAGATTGCACTGTGCTGTATTTCAATGCTTATCGACTGCATATATGCAAATTTTAAGTTCATGGAACAGTATAAAAACAAGACCACATTGAGTAGCGATGTTGAGAGAGCATTTGATCCCAGCATTGCAAGAGATATATTGTTGAGAAACCACGGTACTTATACAGGACGGAACATCCCTTTACATCACTAAACTTGTTAAAAAGTTGCTACATTTTTGGTGTGGACCAAGTCATAAGCAGAGGTTTTGGAAATGCCTGGCCCCCTACGTTCACCGTACCTTAATCCTTGCGATTTTTATCTGTGAGGATACTTAAAAGGTACGATTTATAGATAACGCCATACTTCTGTTTCTGAATTAAAACCTAGCATAACGAGACACATGAGGTGTGTTAAGGGAACATTGTACGATTTAAGCAAAAAATTTTAATTTAAGGATTTTTAAATTTTTTTTGGTTGCCTCCTATGTATGTATACTATGTAAAACATATTTTGTGCTCTCAAAATTTCATAAAAAGCTAGCCATTTAATTTTTTAAGGAAGAAACTTAAAATTTATGAAGTGATTTTAAAATACTACTCCTCCTACAAAAATTTACGTAAATGCATGAAATTTGATTTACAAGTACGTCAAACTGTATAACAAAATTTGGTATGGGTTTTGCGTTAACGGGATTGGTATTCATACAATACTTCTTTTTATGAATGTTTATTGAAAATTCCTTAAAAAATGTATAAATTCTGAGTTCAATTATTTTAAAAAAATAAATATTGCATTGATTCAAAAATGCATACCAAATTTTGTTACATGTATTATTAGCAATAGGTAAAAAAATTCAAAGCATTAGGCGCAATGGAAAAAAAAGTCTTAGCGTTTTAAATGAAGACAAACTAGTTATTTTATCTTTCTGAGATAAGTAAGTTTAAAGTTTCTATTTGCCATAGAGATGTGAATAAAAGCGCTATCATAATTCTGAAAAGGTATCATAATTCTGCGTTTTTTAAAGTTTAGAGCTTTCAAATTTTGTGAGGTTATAGAAAAGTATATAAAGAATAATTTAGGCTAAAAAAATAAAATTTGATTTTTTGACCGATTTTGGTCAATTGAATCGTACTGTGTCCCCGTAAAACAGAGATTTTAAATGCGACTTTGGACCATGCTGTTTTATGTTTTCAGCATGTGGTTGCATCTGATGGTTCACATATTGAGCACATCATGTGATAAGTTCTTTGAATAAATAATGGTTTAATTGTTTTCCAAAGAGGTTTTATGGATTGTTTAATTTTTTATCTTTACGTTAATTTTTTATTACATGATACTATAAAATTTTAATTACTGCAGCGTATTGTATGGAATTTTGATAAACTGTAAGTGACTTTGTATATCATTTATATGCCTCTAAGAATGACATTATGCTCTGTCTACTGGTTTTAGAATTTGTATATGCCACCGGTGAGCGTTGAAATACGATTCAGCGCCATCTATCGTGTGAAAATGGCGATTTTCTTTTTTGCATATTTGATTTGTGCATGTTCTGAAACGTGTACATACCAAATTTCACTGGAATATTCCCATGGTTTTCCCCTCCAGCACCCCTTGAACTCTTGTAGTTTAATTATGACCACCCTATATTTAATTTAGTCAATAAAAATAACTTTTGAAAAAAATAAAGAAGAATTTCAAGAATTTTTAATGCTGTATTTCCCATTTAAATTTTTATTTTTGCTAATATCATTGCCAAAATAAATAAGAAAACAGGCATCACAAAATATATCCATAAGCAATCTTAGTCCTAAATTTAATAATTAGTTTAGTATTATTGTGTCTACTAAGTTAGAACATTTTATTATACAGGGAGATTCTCAATTCTTTTTACAATTCAGAGGGTTTTTTGTACCCATCGAGAAGACAAATAATTACTTAGGAACATAGAGTGGCATTCCATTCCAAGAGACAGAAAAGAGGAAATAGAAACGGCAATCCCCACTGCTCTACCCCTTGTATTCTCTAGAAATTTTCCGTGGGTATTTGCTCAGGGGTCCTTGGTATATTACATAGTAAACCCTTACATCTTGCTGGACCATTTGACCAACTAAAATATTCCATATTTCTTGAACAAGTGTTTAACTCTTTATAGGATTCTCATTCTTTCAATTCAAGGCCTTTTGTACGCACGATGAGACCAAATTACTTCACATCAGGGTCGGTAATTTCTTGAATATTCCACACCTGTGTTTTGTATTCTCAGCTTACCGGCCCTCAATCCACTAGGTTTTCGTGTTTTGCAAAGCCATGGATCTTTAGTGTAACCGACGTCTGTGGGCTCATTGAAAATCTCGGGAAAAATTTTGCCTTGGAAAACAATTTCTCAAGATTCTTGAATCTGTTAGCTCTCTTCCAAAATGTTGAAATTAGACTTGGAATCAACGGGTCCCATCGTCAGAATTGACCCGTTATAGTGTCACACTTGTTTGCAACATACGCCCAATGGTTGTACTTTAACTCTGGATATTTTACTAAACTAAGTAGTGACTGTGCAACTTTTGAAATCTTCTGCGAGAATTTGTGCTTGGATAATTCTAATATTTCTCTTTACTGCCTTTAAGAGTGGAATACGGCGCATATTCGTGTGTATATATTGGCCACATGGATGGGTACAATCACCCCTTAATATATAAGAAAACATTTAGAGTCAATTTGTAATGTAAAAATTACAGTATTATTATTATTATGTTTCCCTGGTGTATGTGTGATGAAAGTAAAATAAATATAGTCTACATATAATAACAATGTTATACATAAAAACGCAGTAAGTGCAAAAGAGTGACATTTTTTTCTAAAAAATCTTTTCAAGAAATCGTAAAAAAATTGTAATGTAAACTCATGGTTAATTGTTTTAAAATTCCATTTCTGAGGCATCCATATTACTTAAAGGAATTTTGAATATATATTTTTCTAAAAAATTATATAAAACTAATACATTCAAACATAGTAATTATGTTAATCATTTTTATTTTGAGCCATTTTTTAAGAAATACATTTTATGACATATTTTTGAGAACATTTAGAAAAATTTAATATTTATTTAAATATATTAATTAATTGTTTTTATAAAAGTAAAATATAAAATTCATCAGCAAATGCAAACGTTTCTTCTAAAGTAAAAAATGTCTATAAAATTGTAATTATTGGAATTATAAGTTTTTTTTTCTCTTCTTATAAAATTATTTTCTTTTTTTTTTCGATTAAAAAGTAACATTTAAAAGATGGACTTTTTTTCAAAACATTCTTATTTATTCCTTAGATTGAATATGTTTCTATATCTTTATTAATATAATGTCTGCATTTTTTCAATGAGTAACCCATTGATTAAACAGTATTAGATGTGAATTTTTGCATTTGCATTCTCTTAGTAGTAATTCTTATTAATGATCTCAACTGATTTTAATAAAAAGTATGGTACTTAAAAATAAGTTGAACTAAATTATAATATCTTTCCCTGTAGTATATTTTAATGCATTTTTAAGATTTTATTATGTGACAGGAAAAAAACACACCAAGAATTCTTTTTTAAAATAAATAAACGAATCGAAAGAAACTGTTTGGAAGAAAGCTTAAAATAAGTATCCATATCTCTTTGTTCATGTTCTTGATTTATGCAAGTTTCTTCATGCATCCGATTTTTTCCTCTTTCGGTGGAAAGCAAGGTTTGTTGATATGAATAGTTTTTTATTGCCTCAAGGGGTCAATTTGAGAGCGATCTGTTGAACAAGTTGTATATGACGTAAGTCGCCGCAAACCAGAATAGATTGCTCTACGTCAGGGAACTCGTTTAGTTGACGCCTCAAAGAAGTTATACTTTGATTTGTTGAGTTCAGCTTTTAAGCTAAATAATTCTATCATGGTAGTATAAAAATACCGTAGAAATACTTTTTTTCAAAGACAGATTGTTGTATGCAAAAGATACATACTTAATTAGTGACATTTATAAATTCATGTATTAAAAAGGGTTTTCACTTGTAACACTAACAAATTTACTGTTTATTTATTTGTAGTTTGTTTCTTTTCTTGTAGATCGGAACTTAATCTTAAAACTTAACTTAATTGAAATTAAAATGCTATAGATTAAATACAATAAAGTATCTTTAGCCTTTGTTAATGAAAAATACTTGTTGCATTGCGAAGACGTACGTTTGTATACATTTACCATAGCATTGCAAATTTTATTAATCGCTGCATCATACATTCCTAAATTTTAATTAGTAACATAAAACAACTTATTTACATTACATACATTATACTCATTTTATGTAATTGAGAAAATGGAAAAGTCTGATTGCTTTATGAACTTTATTAAAATAAGTATTTTTTTTTAAATTACACATTTGCTACTTTGATCAATTCTATTCGAAATATAATTAAAAAGATCGTATTATTTATTTAGATAAGTCATGCAATATATATGAATTGATTAAATTCACAAAACAAATAATAACATGATGTTGTATTTTGACTTTATATAACAATTTTCCCATACGCGTGTTTATAAAAAGTAAAATTACATTCTACATGTTTATTCTCAAATTAATTTAAGATGTTATTTAACTCTGACAAAATAATATTTATCAGCATAAAAGGTAATAGAATTTTTAAGTTTCACTATTAAATGAAATAAATGTATATAATACATAATAAACATGAAACTTATTAAAACAGTTTCCCTACTCCAGTAGGCAAGTCGTTAAATTTTGTGAAAATATTTATTGCTAATACAATGCTTACCGAAGTGAGTACCCCTTATGTTTATTCATCTTGCATTGTTTATTTTATTTCTTTTTTAATGTTTAAATATGATTAGAAATATGACTCACATGTAGCTCTCAAAATTTAAATATTTCAGCAAGAGCTACAATTGGCGTTGCTTTACAAACAAACATCCCTCAAAA
Source organism: Trichonephila inaurata madagascariensis (assembly GCA_019973955.1). Taxonomy (NCBI): domain Eukaryota; kingdom Metazoa; phylum Arthropoda; class Arachnida; order Araneae; family Nephilidae; genus Trichonephila; species Trichonephila inaurata. The sequence continues at coordinate 223,911 of BMAV01008381.1, read as the reverse complement.
CACTTTGGAGTTCAGTGCAAATCTTTACTATTTTAATCACTCATAGTTGATAGGAAGAAAGGTATAAGGTAAGATTTTGTTAAAAAAAATCAGGTTAATGCTATTGCTATCATTTCGGACATAAAAAGAAAGATAAGAAATTAAAAAAAATAGCTAGTACATTTCATATTGCAATAGGAATTAAAATATCCAAAAAATTCCAAGAAAAGTAATAAGACATTATAGAATTAACTGGTGTTTCAACTCCCACGGTATTTATTGTATAATTATAAAGCTGCAAAATTTACAATTGAACAAAGTAAGATCGTGGAGTTTCTTAAAAAATCAGAAATAAAATGAATAAAGCTGGAATATACCATAATCATAATTTATCAGAAAATAAAAAAAATGATATTTAAATTTTTATGAATAGATTTGATTGGTTTTGCATTTTAGAGCTAACATTTAAAATACTACTTGTATGTAATACGTGTTATAATTTAATGATACAATATTTTTACAAAATAAAGAAAAGTTGATTTTAAGAATGACATATAAAAATGTGATTTTACAACAGCTTTTAGAATATTTAATAAACCAAATTTGATCTTTCATTAAAATTTTAAAAAATAAATAAATTACGGATCGTTAACTATGACTAAGTGCAGAACAACATATTTTTTATTCACAGTGTAGCAAAGTATGAGATTTTCCGAATATATATATATATATATTTATATATTTAAATATATATAATTCAATCACAACCCAATAATCAATTAAAAAATTGAAACTATATGAATCTTATAACATTAAATCACATTTAAAAATATCAATGGCGAATATAGAAGATAAAATTCCAACGTTTTCAAAACAAAAATTAAAAAATTATAAAAATAAAATTTATAAAATATCCAAGTGCAACCTCGTACTTAGGACCGATAAGTGGGTTAAACTAGTTTGTTTGCAATATCCCCTTATTACAACGTGGGAAGTTAATCGGAAAATATCCAATTTTCAAAAATTTAAAAATTAAAAAGTTCAATTAAACCATTATACTTGAAAAATTAAACTATTCGCCATCGCATTCTGAAAGATATTATAGCATTAAAATATTAAAATTCTAAAACAATTAAGTGCATATTATAAGTGAACAATCGAACACCAAAGATGACACACCCTTCTTTAAAATAGTTGTATAGGTAGAAAAAAATGTCTTAAATCCGAAAAATCAAATTAAAAACCCAGTATGTTCACAAATGAATAGCGAAAATCAATAAAAACTCACCAAAGAGCATCCTATCAATAATTCAATTCACAATTTTTGAACGATTTTTCTCTCATATTTAATACAACAATTACCACTCCTATAATTTGCTCATAACTCCCACTAATGCCATGTCAATTCAAATGATTCATATTCTCACACTAGAATTTAACTATTTGGTATTAGATGCAAATCAGATTGCATGCAAAAAAGTTGCTTGATTGTTCATTAATAATTTTAAAGTGTAGTCGTGTAAATATTGGTCTATGTGTGTATTAAAATGTATCCTGTGTGTGGAATGCACATATTCTTCACAGCTGGACCACTAACAAGCTGACTTTGTGGAAGTAATATATATATATAATAGTATAAGTATATACATATACTTATGAACTATGAATAATGATCCCAGTTACGTTCGATAAACCGAATTTTGATACACTTTGTAATTTAATTATAATTCCAAATTTACATATGCAGTAGCCTGAGCTTTCATTACTGCAACGACGAAGGAGAATGTGAAGGGAAAAAAAATCAGCGAATAGCTTTATTCAAGAAAGATGTGCATCCCGGACTTTAAACGGATGCCAAAACAATAGAAAAAAACTTAAGTTAAAATATAAGTTGAGGGACTTTCTTAACTTTTCTATCTCATGCATTTATGGAAAAGCTTTATCCATCTATTTACGCTTTGGCCGAAGGAATATTTGCAACGATGGTGGGGTAGAAGAGACAGTGAAAGAGGTCGTTTAACGACCCATAGGGGCAGAAAAATTTCTTTTCGAAAATGCTTAGAAGTAATGCCTTTGTGCTCAAATGGGAAAATACATGCATGGCATGAAGTACGAGGTATGCATTTTGTAAACAAAATTATCTACTTGAGATGTAGTGTTTGAAGTAAAAGAAACGTACTGCAATTTGAAAAAGAAAAGAAATAATGATGAAATTTGTAAGAAAGGTGAAATAATTTTAAAAAAATGATACAATTTATTTATAAATATGTAAAATCATAGACGCATTTACATTTTACATTACATCATATCATTTTACGATGAAAAACATTGAAACGTGATGATTAGTAAATGTTAATAATTAAATAAACAAATTAAATTTCTGTAAAATAAAGTTACTGGGTATGAATGAACACGTTTCGTCTTATCATGAGAATTGCAGAATAAATTCAACAAGAAAACTTATATTCTCCAATAAAAAAAAATATTATTTTTGAATGGAATAAAGTTAGTTTTATTTTGCTTTTCAATAAAAAAAAAAAAGCTTAGAGCGAGTGCACAATTTTATAACTAGATAAAAACTGCTGCCTTTATCAGTTATAATAATGTACAGTTATTTTAATAATTTGTTATATTTCAAATAAAAAATGCTTACAAGATTGAAGATTACCTTTTCGTGACAACTTAAGTACTGCAGTTTTACACTACATATTTGAATTACATCACTCCTATATATATATATAAATAAAAAATACATACTTTAAAAAATTAAAGACATAATACTAGTGTTTTCATCTATTTGTATCTAATATTTAGAAACAAAAATTAAGCTTCGTATAATTTTCAGGTAAGGAAGTCTGTTTATTAAACTAAGTGGGGTTATTTTTTACATATGAATCTTTTTTACCATAATGCCTTTAAAGGCTAAATATTATTTTTATAAATATGCTATTTTTACCTGTGACAGGTAAAATTAAACTGTAAGTTAGCATTGCAACATGAAAGAATTCACTGAGGCCATGTAAGAAAGACATTTTATGTAAGGTATACTATATCAATTAAAATATTATGTAATGGGTTACTAAAATAGTTTGTCCTGTATAACGTAATATAAGTTGAAGTGTAATATTAATTTTAAGAAAACTTGCATTATATATATATGTGTGTGTGCATGTGTTTTCCAAGCAAGCTGAGTATGTACTTTTTAAAATGTTAACACTCATACTTGTCTAAAACTTCTTTTAAATTATGGCACAGTGCATTTCGATAATGGATATCTTGCTTTGGTTTGTTCTATCCGACAAAAGTAAAATTGAATCTGATCATAACTTGATGAAGAAAGTTTGAATTCAATATTTTATTATAAAAATCATTGCATTAGAAAAATGACATTTAGCGTTCTAAATGCAAATTTTTGAATCGTATAGCATTAATTGCAAGCCATTCTTAACATTCTATGTTCAGAAACTTAAACAATCGTGCAAAATAAAAATAGGATGCATGTGAAATTATGAAATCCTTATCTTTCAAATCAGACAAATTATATTCATATCTATACAAATCTAATACTAAGATAATAAAAAAAGAATCCAATTTATTCAAAGAACGTCATAAATGATGAAGTTTTGTTCTTTTCCTTTTTTGATCCAGGTAAGTTTACTCTAAATATATAGTTTCAGTAGGTTCAGCTCTGAAAAGCGCAGCTGGTCGATTCAGAAACTGCACAATGGAATGTAGAAGAATAGCTTTTAAGTTATTGTTAAATGGCAACGCAAATATTCATGCAAATTTATGCAACTTTGATGGCATTCTTTATGCTTTTCTACGCTCTTTTATCATTTGATTTGCATTGAAAACGTTCATTCTTTCCTTGTTTCTTTTTAGACTCAGCTTCCAATGTGTTTCTAGCTACGTATAAAACTTACATTGAATTTAGAATGTATTACTTTTGCGCTTTATTTATAGCTCAGGATATTTTGTGTGTACCGGTTTTTTTTATTTTTAATTCTTTACCTGGAATATACTTTGGAGAAAGTCAGTGTAAGAATAATTTTTTTTTGCTCGATTCAACTGTATCTGAATACATATTTTAAATTGAAGTCATTTTATGTATGTATAAATTTCAGTGTTTTAAATATTTGATAAGAGATATAAGTTTCGCTATTTAAATCCACTTATAATATATGCAAGTGACATTTATAATACAAAAATATCTTTCTCTTAGTTGATGCATATTTTATATTCTTACTATTTTAGATGTAGCCAGTATTATTTTACTTTAATACTTTAGAACATTGCTAATATTTATAATAGCTATATTAAAGGAAAATAATTTTAGTCTAAATTGTTCCATAAGCTTGAAGTATGATATAAGTAATTTTTTTTGTTTCTTATTCCTCTTCAAATAACTTATAAAGTTATTTTTTCATAAATAAAGATTGGAATGTTAAATGGTGCCGAATTTTTGACTGTACATACATATATACATACCAGCACACACACACAGTTCATTTTCTATCGGAATTTGAATGTAATTTGTTGACATGTATTGAATTTATCTAACTTCGAATGAAAGGATTTCAAGTTTTAAATTTCAAAAATGTACTGTTGTAAAAATATTGGAAAATAACAGGTCAGCTTTTTAGTGTTTAAAAATATTATAGATATTTTTTATTTGCTAATTTAGTTAAAAATTATGTAACTTAATTACAATTTCAAAAATAATGTAATAATTACTATTTGCACCTTGAATTGTACTTAAAACTTAATTTTTTGACGGATTGTGAAACTTAACAAGAATATACTTGCTTAATAATAATAAAAATAATTTCGAACTAAACATGCATCTTTAGTTGTTTTGAATAATCGTGTTAGAACAATACGCCAAATAAATAAATAATAGATCTCACTTAAGCTATCTCACCTCATCCTTATCACATATTAAAATATTATATAATATATATATATAATATATAAATATATATATATATATAGTAGTATAAAAGTTATACTTAATATTAATAATTAATATATATAAAATAAAGCGGACTCTTTAAAATTACTTAAAATTTAGTAGTAATAAATAAAACTATTTAAGCGTGGAACGTACTTACTGAAGAATTGTAAATACTTAAAAGGCAGCTGGTGACTCTACGAAAAGAACGCATTTACAAAGTCTTTCTGGTGCCTACCAAAGGGCCTTGTTTCTTCGGTTGAGAAAAAGGGCGCATTATGATTTATGATTGATAAAATCATTATTAACAGGACTGGGCCCCCTATTTACCAACAGCCTGGCCTACACATTTTTTCGAAGAAATATGTGAATTTAATTTCATCAAATTTCAAATTTTAGCATATTCTCTTTGTCTTACTTCTCCACCATGTATTATTAACAACTTTTTTTTACTTACTATAATGTTAGCAATTTCTGTACACTTGTTTAGAGATTATGATTAAGGCTTACTTCTAATAGTACTAACAAATCCCTCGTTGCTGTATTAGAATTAATAGTTCGTTTTGTATATTTGTTGCAATTATATTTCTCTCGAATTATAGTAATATCAGTACGTGCTTCAGGCATTGAATTTTTTATAGCAGAAGATATTTCTTTAGCATGGAAATGGAAATATATAGAAAGGCAAATTATGAGGAACTGCTCAACATTTCATTTAAATGTAGAAATCAAAAAGTTCTCTCAAATTTCTCTATTTTTGGCATTTATTTATAATAAATACTTTAGAACTTACTTTGACTAGTCTCTCTTTCATATGGAAAGAAACAAATTTGCTTCTTTTTCAAGAAGCACTTACAGTTTCTTTATTAATAACAAAATCCAAAGCATGTATTTTCTTTAGAACTTTCAAAGAATGCGTAGCTAAAAAATTCCACTTGACGTTTTAAGTTTGGGAAAAAAAGAAATGCATATATGGAAGCGGTATCACAAACCTCAAAGAAAGTAAGAGTGAATGATGGGTAAGATCAAAAGGATATCACCAGATGATTGTAAAAGAGTATGAGAGAAGATGAAGAGAAAAAGAAAATCAAAGATTTTTCATTTTTCAAGAAATGATGAGAGAGGACTCAAACTTCATACGTGTGCCAGATAGAAGTTCAAGAGAAGGAACGTCATCCTTCATTTACGATTGAAGTGCGTTTATCGCTACGATTTTTTTCTTCTGACGACGATAGTTTGTGACAGAATACCTAACTTAGTATGTATCAAAGTAAAAAAATGTATTTTTTCTATATAATACTGAAAAGATGAAAAGATCTTAAAATATTTTAAGTATTTGCTAGTACAGATACTCCTTCACATGCGATAGTTTGTATACTTTTTAAATGTCTATTTAAAATCAATTTGTTCTGATACTTTCATGCAATGTTGATGTTAAGAATAAGATCATTATTATACTTACAATATTTGATATGATGAATCAACTAGATTGTTAATTAATGCATCATTAAGGTATCCGACTACGTTCGGAACTTTGATTTTAAAAAAGCGCATAAATGGATAATCTTCATGATATTTAGTGTCACCTAGATTAGAATACATGCATAAAATTGTTTTAAGGACATTTTGACATTAAAAATGATTTAAATGCAATATTTCGGCAAAAACTTAGAATAACCTTTTTTCAAAATGTTCCCTTTTTGTGAAAAAAAGCTTCTATTATAATACTATTTTGCCTGTATATAGCTTAGACTTTTGTTCAAAGGCTCAACTATGATTTTTGAAAGATTTACATTATTTTAAGAGTTACAACCAATTGAAATAATTATGGACGTTTTTTTCTTAAAATTTCTCTCCTCTGTTGAAGTAATACATGGATAAACCCACTTCTGAGTTATATATTTCAAAAATTCTAGTTGAGCCTCTGTAAAGAGGTCTGTGCTATATACAGGCAAAATATTATTATAATAGAAGAGGTTTTCACAAAAGGAGAATATTTTTTAAAATGGGTCCTTCTATGTTCTATTTTTGTTAAAATGTTGTACTTAAATAATTTTTTATTGTAATGCTATTCTTAAAACTATTTTATATATATTTTCTAATCTAAGTGACACTAAATATCATAAATATTATCCATTTATACGCTTTTGCAAAATCACGGTTCCGAACGTAGTCGGATACCTTACAGAAATAACTTTTTAACAGTTTTACAAAGTGTAAAATATATACCAATTTGTTTAAATTAAACAGAAAAAAAAGACTGTGTATATATACATTGGAAGAGAAATTCATTGATTAGGGCAATAGCTTTTCTCAGCATTTTTGAATGCATCTTTAGGTAAGTTACATTTTTTTTCATAAATAATTTAAATATTGAAACCAATATATTTCATGGATTTTTGCTTTTAAAAGCTGTTCTCAATCAGCATAGTTTGTAATGTTAAAACATCCATCTTTCTAAGTTTCCAAAATCTGAATATTTTTATTCTTAATATTCAATTCATTTCAGTTTCTCAAAAACTGTTTATTAAAAATATGTGTGTGTGTGTGATGACACATTCATTATTTATTTGACATTATCTGCATTTTATTTAAAAAGGTAAATATTTGTACAGAAAATACTGATATAATGGGCATTAAGAATGCATTTTACCTTTTCCCCATTTTTACAACAGGTTCTAAATTTTCAATACTTGCGACCCAAATTTAATCAAAATTTTTATCCCCCCTCCTAAATAACGATTTTTGTAATTGATAAACGATATTTGCGCTAAAGCTACAATCGGCTTTAACCTCACCCTACTAGCGTATTTAAGTGTTCGCCAGCAAGGGGAAAATTTTTCCCCCAGCCGTATATATACTTTTTCCAAAGTATGTTCACTACTATCTGAGATTTTTCCGAAATTTGAATGCAAAAAATGACCTTCCATTGTTTGAGAAAGGGTTTACTTTTTCACACACAAACAGAGGGTTTTTTTTTTTTTTTCCCCTTTTTCCCCCCCCCGACATCCACTAAATATCCTGCATCGTGCAAAATGGGGAGGGGATAGAATAAATTTTTTTTTAATCTGAGTTAAAGGATTTTTAAAAAGCGTACAAAACCCAAAATTTTTAATTTTTCATGTTTTTTAATCACCAACCGGTGGGTAATGATAATTATTTGTTCTTTAAAATTAGTATTGTTAAGATAATTTTAAAGTACATTGTGCAGTACTGATACATTTATAAGTGTATTATATCAGTGTAAATGTATTTTTTTTTCATTAGGGTAGAATGTATTTTGTTTGTATTACTTTCAAAAAATTAATAATTTTTTGAAATAATCTTTTGTTTTTGAATTTCAACATGCTCGCTCCCCTTCTAGGGTTATCACGCCCCTACTAGGGGGTGCGCCCCACACTTTAAGAAGCACTGTATTACAAATAATTGCGTGCTTAAAAATTAACTTTATTTTACACCAATATAATGTTTCAAAAAATAATTGTCGTATGTTTTGGAGTTTTACTATAACAATAACAATAAATCATTTCTTACTTATTTATAATTGTAGCTGAAAATCATTCAATTTTTCAAATACAATTACAAATCTCCATAAACGTAGTTCAATACATTATAATAATTGGATTTAACTAGATACAACAACTGTAGCCTTTTATTTAACGAAACTGAACATTTTTAATCTTCGGAAACAATATTAAAAAATTAATTATAAATAAGAAACTGAAAAAATATTTTCTCCAGTCTCTGAGCTTTCCACTCATATTTTCCTTCATTAATGGATTCGAAACGAAACAATATCCTCATAATTTTTCTTTGAACTCAGTTTTTGTACGTGTACGATGGACTTATATATTTAAGCATTTCTAAATCATGATTTATATTTCATTTCCTATTTTGTAAGCCCTACTAGTTTTCTAGTTTTTTTAAATGTTAAATTAGAATTCATATGCATGTGTTCCATCTTTACTAATCTTAAATACTCAGAGAAAATAGTACATTAATCATACGTAATGAGTAACGAGAACGAATGCTAGTAGTCTTATACACGCAGTCTTACAAATTTTTACATGTCATAATTTATGCATAACAAACAGAGATGCGGTTCTTTGGATGAGATGTTTTATTTTTATTTCGATAAATATTCATTAGAATCCTATTAATATTCATGACTAGTCGATAAACTTCGAAATGTTCCGGACACGGTGGATAAATTAGCTTACTTTTCCATTATGTTTGGTGTTACAATAGTATTAAGATGCGTGAGACAACAGCATTAGGAGAGAAAATAGTTCTATAGACTAATTCCCCTAAATCTAAGAGAAAAATGTAAAATTATGTTATGATTTCTTGATTGTGTGACATTCATTAAGGATATTTGTTTTTCAAAGGGGAATAGGTGGCCTGGGGTTTGTTCCTAATTAAGCATAAACACGATATATTTCTATTAACTTTCAAACAAATTGACGGGAAAACGTATTTAAATACTTATTACATTATTCTAAAATATCACTCTGTATTACTTAATGTCTATCTTTTGATTGAATCTATTCATACTTTTTCTTCAGAATTTGAAGGAAAAGCTCCTTACGAAATGAAAAAAGAAATACTCACTATAAGAACTGTTAAAAGTTTGATGTTTGAAAATGATGATTTGCGATTAAATAGATGTACGCATTTTTCTAAAAGTGGATTTGTTTTTTTAGATACAAGTTTTGGGAAAATAATGTTAAAGAAATAAATTGAACTTCAAACATGTAAAATAAACTGATTCAGCCTCACAAAATAATCAATTTGAAAAAATACATTTTATGTGAAGACAAAAACTATGTATCAATAAAATTTCCAATGAATATGCAAAAAGATTGTGGAATAACGGCAGTTTTACTTCAATTTAAGTATATTCGCTATTTTGGATTCAAGATTTATTAATAAATCTCTGCATATATTTTTAAGTCATAAAATTGCAAGGCATATATGCAGTGAGATATAATTAGAACTATCGTGAAAGGGCATAGAACAATAAAGATTGGAAAAACAAAATTAAAAATAGAACTCACTTATATTCTCGCTCGCAAACAATAAAAACATTTTTAAGCAATTAATTTATGTAAAATTCTACATAAACCAATTAAAAGTACTTCAATATCCAGCTCTGATATGAACATGCATATCTGTTTGTTTCTTAATACAAAATACTGCTGAACAAAATCAAAATATTGCATGTGCAAATTTACAATAAAAAAAAATATGCACTTTGTAATATTTTTTTCTGCTACTGGAATACAATATAATTTTTATTGGAATACATTCAATTTATTGAGGGATAGTCTCAAGTATGTATTTTATATATTTTATAGTATGCCTTAAGAGTAAAACTAAATAAGAAAATTAGTTTCCGCATGTATTTAATTTTTACAAGAAGTTTCCAAACATATTAATGTATTTTTATTACAGAATAAAGAAGGACATACAAAAAGTTTACATGAAATATGAGACGAATTTTTCTAAAAAAAATATTAAGTATATGACAGGAAATTATGTTGATATCTATGCTGAATTTTTCTTAGCATAAAGCATGTTTAAGTTAATAAACTAGGTCTTTCTTCTTATAAGATAATTTCAAATGTATGAATTTAAGAAAAAATATTTATTTTTTAACATTTAACTAATAAGTAGCTTTTATTTAGGATAAAAATTGATATTGAATATTTAATTCAGCGGAAAATAATTTTGGCGTTTATCAACAACATAAACAACAAACAATATCTGAATGAAAATAGATAAAATAATACACTCCTTAAATGTTAGTGCATTTTTGTTAAGCAACCGTTTGCCAATGACAGGAGAATTTTATTTGATTCTTTCAGAGATATACAGTGGGCCACAAAAATGTTCGTACACTTGCAATTTCTTATAAAATTTAATGTTTTCAACTAATTAAAATTAATATATTGTAATTGTAATTTTTTAGGATATCTGCAACTTGTTCTTAATCGAATGACATAATTAACTTTTTAAAAATAGTATAACTATTTTTTTTAAAAAATTAATAATCAAAAAGCTGCAGAAAAATTACGCCACAAAAGTCTTCGTACACTTAACAAAAATCTCAACTTATCTTTAAATATTGTATTTCTTTTTTTAATTTAGTACTTAGTAGGATATCTTTTAGTATCCACAACAACTTTTAAGCGTCTTGGTATAGATTTAATAAGTTTTTTGTAATTTCTGCATCGATTTTCCTCCATTCCTCTCTGATTATTGTTTTTACTTCACATTTTGTGTTAATGTATCATGGTTTCGTTTTTTTTTTACATCAAAATCTCACCAAATAGGTTCTACTGGGCTAAATAAAGTGATTGAAGAGGTGTTTTCATATTTGGAGACAGTTATAGAGACGCCAATGCTGTACATTGAGGGCAGTGCGCTTGGCGTCAGTATCCTATTAAAAAATGAAGTCATTTCCAATACCCAAATTTTGAGCGTTTGAGCGGATATTTTAAAATTTATCTTTTTAATATTTAAATAGAGCTCATGATTCACAATATCAACAAAAAATATCAAATTACCTAATTATGTGGCCGATTTGCACCCCCAAGCAAGAACACTTCCACCTCCATGTTTTATTGATCCAACTAGATTCTTAGGAAGTTCCAGAAAAATTCAAAATTAACAGATTAATTGATTGGGATTGCAGATAATTCAATATTTTCGGTTCCGATGGGCCTATAATAGCTTGTAAATGAAAAAATAAGGAGTTTGATCCCATGATTTATGTGGAATATGAACTCCTCCACCTCCATGCTTCAGCATGGAAGTGAAGGTGTTCTGGCGTGGGGGTGTAAATTGGCCTCAAAATTAAGTAACTTGGTATTTTTTTATGGTATTGTGAATCATGAGCTCTATTTAAACATTTTAAAGAGAAATGTTAAATTATAAACCCGAAATTTGGGTATTTGAGACGACTTAATTTTTTAACAGGGTAATGTCACCAAAAGCACTGTTCTCAATGTACGCCACTGGGGTCTCTATAACTGGCCCCAAATTATGAAAACACCTCCTCAATCACTTTATTTAGCCCAGTAGAACATATTTGGCGAGAATTTGATGTAAAAAAAAGAAAAAAAGGAAAGAAAACATGACAAATAAACACAAAATGTGAAGTAAAAACAATAATCACAGAAGAATGGATGAAAATTGATGCAGAAATTACAAAAAATCTTATTAAATCTATACCAAGACACTTAAAAGTTGTTTTGGACAATAAAATATATCCTACTAAGTACAAAATTAAGAAAGATATACAGTATTTAAAGCTGAGACTTTTGTTAAGTGTACGAAGACTTTTGTGGCGTTAATTTTTAGCAGCTTTTTGATTACTAAATTTTTAAAAAAAATTAATTATGTCATTCCATTAAGAATAAGTTGCAGTTATCCTAAAAAAATTACAACTACAATATATTAATTTTTATTAGTCGAAAACATTAAATTGTGTAAGAAATTGCAAGTGTATGAACACTTTTGTGGCCCACTGTAGTTAACCCGCGTTATATTCTCGCCTGTTTTGCTACCATCGTTGTTCACGGGGTGCAGAAAGCACTCCAAACTTTTAACACGCGTATTTAAATATGAAAAAAAAATATTTAAGTTATTATGATACATATTTATAAAATACAAGATATTTTTTTGTATTATACAAATAAAATTGTTAAATTTACTGCATACAAATGAGACTAACATTAATTTAAACTAATCCTACAAAATTTTCTTTTTAAAATATATATTTTTATATTTTTACATAAACCACAAATAAAATGTATATACCAGTTATAAAAATACTTTATAATTAATGATAAGGATAGAAGAAATTAGCAAAATAATATTTTAATCATTTTCCAAACATTCAGAGGAGACTATTCATCTGCTTTAAACACATAGTTTCTTACATTGAAGACAAAAACAATTAGGTTTTACGTGTTTTAACCGTGAACAAACATTGCAGCGCCCCCTTTTTGGTAAATTAATGTTCTTTTTAATATATTCCGTGTCAGTAAAACTTCTTTTGAGTGTTTTGTTAAGGTTTGGGAGTTCCAATCTCATATCCCACTATGGCTGCATACGATCCATTCTAATCTCCTCTAATAATCTTGAACGTGTCGTTTTCTTTGTAGGAATGACCGAATGATAGACAGTGGAAGCACTATTTCCTGCAGTATTAAGACAAAAATGTGAAAATTGACAAAATATAAAAAATTTTTTATTATTTTAAATTATTATATTAGTTCTTTTAAAACCCAAAAAAATTTTGGTTTTTGATTTTTCGAGTTATGGGGTATCCGATTTGCATCCAGCCCACGCCCCTTTGTTTACATTCATGTCATGCTAACAAAGCCATGTTTTTGATGGGCGGAATTTTATATACTGTAGACATACCCTCTAGTTTTTTTTTTAAAATGAAAATTTTTGAAGGTCTGATAAAAATTTGTTTTAACTGTATCTAACCTAAATTGGCTTTTGTTTACAATTGTTCGAACTTTTTGCATTTTCGTTCTTTTTATTAAAATTTTTTATATTGATTTTACCAAAAAAAATTTTTTTCAGAACTAAAGTTCAAAAATTCCTTTGTTGTTTAAAACTATTAGTATGGATCTTTATCACGAGATATAAAAAACCTAAAGGTCTCCTCCCAAAAGGGTGTTGGAAAATGCGAAAAGGGGGCAAAGTACCCTGAAACTGTTGATGAAAAAAAGTAATATTAAAATTGCAGAAAATCCATTATCTGAAACCAGTACATCTTCCCAACCGGGGCAAGCTATATTTTCCCCCCAAAGGCTGTGTTTTCTGAACTATTGCAGAAAGTTCCTTGTAATATTGTACAAACTGTACCCTTGTTATAAAACAACACCATTCCATGGGATTCTACAAAGATGGAACTTTTATGCGAATCATGTTATAAAAGCTATGGAAGTGTTTTTCAAGTTTCGGGAAGAGGCCAAAATTCAATGATATAAAACAGTTTGAGTCCTTCCATCCAAAAGGGGGGCATTGTTTGGAAACTTTTTCATCTGTCCCTAACATGCCCAATGGACCGAAAACATTTCCAAAGCATGCAAACATCCGTGAAAACAAAGAGGTGAAAAAAAATGCTCGAAATTTTTCCCCCAAACAGCTAGAGAAGCTCACGAAAGTTGATGCTTCACAAAAAAGTCGGGAAAAAATTGAGGGGGTGTCATATGATGGTACTTGGCAAAAGCGAGGACATACATCTAACCTAGGTTGGGGAATAATATCGATGTCCTTAGTGGACTTGTCCACTTTGAAGTGTTGTCGAAATACGTCAGAATTGTGCGTTACGGTCGAGATGGGGGAGTAAATAGTGCAGAGTTTCACATATGGAAAAAAGGACATGGGATGAGTGTGACAAAATTTTGATGGAACTTCGGGACCATGGAGATGCATGTTGCACTGATTAGGGGAGGGTAATTTGGGATTCCCAAATGAGATTTGTTTCCATGCTGGTGATGGTGACTAAAAAATTTTTCATTTTGTGGACAAAAAATATAGGGTTCTATATAAAAATCGAAAGGAAGAGTCCCTGAATCATATTCGAAGGGGCTAGGCAATCGTTACGCAACAAAGTGAAAGAATGGAAGGTAAAAAAGTATTTTTTTGGTGGGCTAAAGGGAAGCCTTACAGAAAAAAACATCACAAAGGAAAAAAATTACTATAGAAAGGCAATAAAAGATAATGTTCCCAATACCAAAAAAATGAAAATGCCATATATGCCAGCCTGATGCATTGCTAGCAACGACGTTGCATGGCAAGTGTCCTAAAGGGGGAATCATCGTGGTGCTATAAAAGAGCTTAAAAGGGAAACCCCAGGGTCACAAGTTTCCATGAAAACTTACTTGTCGGCGTAGGGAGAAAATTTCCCCTTTATAAACTTTGCTTCAGAACCATCTTGAAAGATGCGTACTAGGCAAGAGCAAAACCCCAAAGAAAGTCTGGATAGCTGCATTTGGCGAAAATGAAAAGGGGATTTTTCTAAAAGGGGGCGGGAAAAGCATTTAAACCCAAAACAAAGGGAAAAAAATAAAAGGGTCAGCCTAAATGCATTTTTTTTATTTTTAAAGACTAAACGGCCTTTTAAAATATTTAAAAAAAAAAAAAAATCAAAATATAAAACCCCATGTGGGTGTTTTTTAAATTTTATTTAAAAATTTTTTTTGATTTTTGGGGAATTTTTTTTTAATTTTTGTTTTTCATTAAAAACTTTATTTTTTTTTTATTAATAAAAAAAAAATTTTTTTCTTTAAAAAATTATGAAAATTATTTCAATTTAATTAAAATTTTTCTTTTTAATTTTAATTTTAAAATTTCTTTGAATTACTTTCCAAAAAAAAATTTTTAAAATTTTTTTGATTACTTATATTTTATTTTTAGTGTTTTTAATTTTAAAATTTTTATTTTTTCTTTTTTGTTTTTAAAAAACAATTATTTTCCTTTGAAAAAAATATTTTTTTAAAAATCAATTTTTTCCCCAAAAAATTTAATTTTTAATTTAACGTTTAAAAAAAAATTTTTCCTTTTATTTTAAATTATAAATCTTTTTAATAAAAAAAATGAAATAAATTTGTTTTAATTTATTTTAAAATTATAAAATTTTTACTTAATTTTTCCTTAATAAAAGCTGTTCAATAAAAAATTTCAAACCATTAAATTCCCGCCTTCATTTTGATAAACTTTTTAATTTTTAAAATTTTTAATTATAATTTTTTAAAAATAGTTTTTTTAAAAAAAAAAAAAAGTTTTTTGAATCAAAAAATTTTAAAAAATTTAAAATTTTCTTTTTTTGTAATTATAAAAAACTTTCCCAAAATGTTATTTTAAAAATTTTTGATTGATTTAAAAACAAAGGGGGGAAAAAAAAAATTAAATTTTTTGTAAAAAATTTAAAAATTTTAAATTTTCTTTTAAAAAATTTTTTCCCAATTTTTAAAAATTTAAAAAAAATTAAAAACAGTAAAAATTGTTTGGTTAAAAATTAAAAAAAAATTAAAAATAAACCATGGGAATTTTAAATTTTAAATTTTTTAAATTTTTTAAATTTTTAAAATTTTTTTAAAAATTTTTTTTTTACCAAATTTTTATTTTTTTTTAAGTTAATAAAAAATAAAAAAGGTTTAAAAAAAAAAAAAAAATTTTAGTCCCCTTCCTTAAAACTAAAATATTCAAAGGCCACGATTTCGTTCCTCTAATTTTTGCAATTTAAGTGTAAAAATAAAAAAAAAAATTTCAATTCAAATTTTTTTATTTTATATTTTAATTTTTTGAAATTAAAAAAATTTTTTATTATCCTCGAAAAAAAGATTAAATATAGAAAACCCTTTTTCCCCCCCTTTATAATGGTTTCAAATTTCTAAAGTTTTAAAAATTTGAAAAAGAAAAAATTCCATTTCCTAATTATTTTATAGTATTATATTATTTTTATTCTATAATTAATGAATATTTAAATAAAATATGCATGCATATTAATATATTTGAAAAAAAAAATGGAAATTGAAATATAGTAAAACTTACTCTATTTTAGATACTTCGAGTACAAAAATATAACTCAATTGCTTTGAAGGTCTTTACTTTTGAAAGTGGTTACATTCCAATCATCCGAGCGAGAATTATTGCATCAGGCCTGAAGGTTCAATGACCTAAAAGGTGCAGCTACAGAAAACATCGTGGTTCTGCGCATTCTTTTTTGAATCCTGGAGGATTTTCTTGTTGCTGGGTTGTACAGAACACCCCACGCGAGTTAAATATTTCAAAAAAAGTTTTAGTTCTGACAAGTTTTTAAATAATAAAGTAAATAAATAATTGTATATTAATTAAAAGTTTCCACATTTATTACATCAATTGCAATTTCTTCTCATATTCTAAATATTGGTTTACTGTTCAATGCCGATTATTTTAAAAATATTCATAATCAACAACTTCCACATTCAATTATAATTTAAAAATATTGAGGAAGGATTTCGGAAAAATCTACCTTATCATTTATACATCAAGGTTTACTTTTAAGATTATAACAACTCTATCATCTACAAGATAGTTCATTTGATCTAACCAGATAAATGAAAAATATTTAAATAAAAATAGAGAGAGAGTGAGTGCATGTATCATACCATACAATATCATGCCCAATATTTCCATCCCTGTATTTATACATTTTTTATATAAAATATCAATCACAAGATTTTGAAGTTAATTCTGTGTTTCTGCATGATTATTGTTAAAAATGGATACAGTTTACCACAGTGAATTGATGGATGTATTTTTTCTGAGAAATAGGTTTATTTGCAAAATTTATTTTTCGTGACGTATATATATATATATTGTGTGTATGGGAGCCGACTGGGTGGCGTGGTTGGTCTGTCGCTGGCCTTCTGCACCTAAGGTTGCGAGTTCCACACCGACCCAAGTGGATGGGTTTTCCTGATGCAGAAAATTGGCAATGGCCATACGGCATTTGAAATATCCTTTGAGGGTCTGTGTGGCTTGTGTGCTCACGGTAAAATTAAATTCTAGTACAGGTTTACATCCTTGGAGCTCATGTGCCTCCTTCTAGAGAGGAAACTGGGCAGCAAAATTACCTGCGGCGATTGGTATCTACCTATTCATTGCCACTCTAAAAAGAGATACCAGGTTCCGGGGAATGTTCTAGATCTGCAATGGACAAACTCCAATCCGCCGCCCATTAGAAATAAAAATATATGTATGTATTTGATTAATTGAAGCTAGCAACACAATGTCCAAATATATTTAAACTTTATGTACATCATTTATTCATGAAGGTATTTTTGTTAAGTTAATCTATATTTTTTGTGAATTTCACCCTTAAAAGATTTGTTGTTGTTTGAACGTTTTTTACTTTTTAATACTTGATATTACTTGCGGTCCAAACTAATATTTTCCTCTTAAACAAAACAATTGTTGACATATATGTTTTGTATGCTTACAGTTAAGGAATCCAAACCATAAAAATATTTAATTTTGCTATTACTAGAATTATGGAAATCTAATGAAAAATGGTTATTTTCCCTTTTTAAATATATAAATATAAATAACATATTATGCTTCTTTCCATTACTCTGATAAATTACAAAGTTTTCCAGTAAATCCTTATATCAGAAAAAAGACTAATTAAAAAAAGGAACACTTTGCTTTCATAATAATTGTTCCTTGCGATTGGAAATTAAAAATTAAAATTAACAGTTCGATTAATTTACTTCTAAGAAATTAAAGGGTATCTAATTTGAAGCTGTGTTATATATTTATATTTGCTTCGATAAATAGGGTGTAATTTACGAAACTGATTTACCTTCAATCTCCTTACTGCGTAATTTTCTTCTGCAAAAAATTAAACATCTACTTGAAGCTTGACTAAAATGATGGATTTATTAATTTATGCGGTCCAGAATATTTCAGTTAATCTCTACCTAAGATTAACATCTGCCATCCAAAGAATTCAGAGGAAACTGTGAGATTAAAATTTCTGAACATTAGCCAGAAAATCACCTTCGTTTCTAGAATGAAAGAGATTCTTATTAAATTAGGGGAAAAACATATTATTCCAGGGAATCCAGAAGTGCGAAAATAAGAAAGTTGAGCTTTAATGTAATTTTTTTAAAGGTAGGATTAGATTCTTTTTTTTTTCTTTCTAATTTGATAAAGAAAAAAAAAATATTTTCAAATTCTATGTTTTATGTGTAATACGCTTAATTCAGACATTCAAAAACTAAAAACTGATTTTCAAAAAAGTTAAAAAGAATGTGCATTTACAACGTACTAGAATAAAACACGTTTCAATAAGATTCTATCAATTTTTTTAAGGGGTCTCAGGGGTGTTAAATTTTTTCTAGAGGTCTGACAGTACAAACAATTTTCAAACAGGTATAATTCTGTTAAATTTAAGTTAAATAATTCGAATCATTTACAAATTATTTATAAAAAAATGCAGCTTCAGAAAAATATAAAATGTTTAAAATATAATAATAACTTTAAAAATCATAAGCATATGAAAATTCTGTGATAAATATTAAGTATTTTTTGCGTTGCGCGCGTTATTTTCTAAAATAGAAGCCTCTGATGTATAAAATTTTATAGAATTATAAAATGCATCATATTCTTTAAGCCCTACCTAATTTTATTATTATATATCTTTTGTATTTCAAAATATTTGTAAAACATTGCAATTTTTTAAATATTTTTAAAAATGTGTTTTTATTTATTAAAATATGGAAGTTATTATTCTATTTATATAAAAATAGCTACAGTGTAATGAGAATACATTTAACTTTATTAATCAACTTACAGCTAGTAATTAAAGCTACTATTTTAGAAAATAGCATGCGCAACGTAAAACTTAATTACTATTTCTTACAGAATATTTCTTAATTTCATATGCTAATAATTTTTAAAATTTTCATTATATTTTAAACATTTTATACTTTTGTGAAGCCCCATTCCTTTATAAATAATGTGTAAGAGATTCGAATTATTTAATTTAAATTTAAAAGAATTATACATGTTTGAGAATTGCTTATATTTTTAGACCTCTAGAGAAATTTAACACCCCTGAGATCCCTATGCAAATTAGCAACACAATGCAATTCTCTAAGGTGTTAGAAAAATAATTTTTTTGCCGAAGGGTTTTAAAGATAGATAAATGTATTGAAATATGTAATTCAGTATCGCATCCATAAATATGTTGCAAACGTAAAAATAGTTTCATGTTTCCAATAATTGAATTATTTTTAAAGGAACATTTTCGAGAATTCACTTGCATTTACTATATTCAGTTCTACGTTAATGGTCCCCATTACATTGTTACCACTTTTAAACGAAAACAGTGATTTCCTTTGTATCTTTTAAAAGCAAACTAGAAATTTCGTTTCATCATTGTAACGGGAATCAAAATGGAAAATAATGTGAAATAAATTGTACTTGAATCCTACCAGAATAAGGAAAAAAAACATTCAAGTTACTTTAGCTTAAATTTCGTTTCTCTCTCTCTCTCTCTCTCGTTTGCATTTGTACATTAAGTGTGAAAATCAAAAATACATTTTTACACTTAAATAATATTTTTCAGTTACATACCTACACATTTTTCCTTGAATAGTTCTGAATAAATTTTAAATATTTAAAGCTTAAAGATGTATGTATTCCTTAGACCCACGCCTTTTTTATGCACAATATTTTGCAATAAAGCATGAATTCAAAAATACAATTTCTCAAATATTTAAAATTAATCTGATACGTATATTACAAATTATATGTTTGAGAATTGCAGTTTGGTTAATTTATTTTGTCATTATTTTTTTAGTTTTTTTTTCTGTATTTCCTTTACAATTTTATTATTGTTAGTGATCCTAATTTTATTTTTGTAATAGTTTTATTTAAACATTGTAAGAAAGGAGAACTAAAGTAGTTGAAAAATTTGTACTTCTCTTTATTGATAAAATATCACCAACCTCTATTTTGAAGGTGTTGTTGATTGGTTTTGGAATATATCAGATCAGAGTTCAAATTAGTTTGATAATTCGCGAATAAATATTTTCAACTTGCATTTTTTTTCTGTAGTTAACTATTTTTCTGCATATTACAAGATATATTTACATTTAATATTCACATTAAACTGAATCTTTCTTATAAATTAATTAAATAAAAACTGCATAGAATTTCAAAGATTGACTTAACTTTTAAACACACTCGAGACTATTATGTTAGTCATTAAAATTACAATATGCTTTGCAATCGAATGAATGAAAATGTATTTATTAAAATTCATTATAAGCATTTTTAACTTAATATTTTGCTTTGTTCCACTTTAAGTATTTGTCGAAGACAGTTTGCTTCATATTGCGATACTAACTAGTACTTTTTAAATTTTTTAAGTCAATACATGTATATGTATACAAGAGCACATTTATGGACAGTATAATACAAAATGAAGTAATCAGTTTAAAAATTGATATTATTTCAAAACACGAAAGTGAGAAAAAAATTTCTGTAAAAGGTTATTCAGTTGAAATCCATTTGTGTTCCCTGCAAGACTTGTTTTACAACTGAGGTTCTTAACTGAGAACAGTAAAATGAACGAACAAAATGAAAAAAGTTTGGTTTCAAGCGGAAGACATAAAAAAATTTTTTCCAGTAGTGTTTTACCAAGATCAATCACTGTCCATGAAGTATGTGTATGAGTATTTTTCCCGTTTTCGAAAAGCAGGAAAAGTGTTTCTGACAACCTCTGTAGCGGAACACTGGCGACCTCCACCAGTGGCCTTAAGAAGGTGAAGAAATGAGTCACTAAAGTTGGTCAGTTAACCGTGCGCTTATAGCTGATGAACTGTATATTAAAGGTGAATCCGTGCGACAAATCGTTATTCAGAATTTAGGGATGAGAATAACTTGTTATCGATATTGACGATATTCCTAACATCCAACGAAACTTGACGAGGCTCTTGAGCACCGTTCAAAAAGAAGACTTCTTGCAAAACTTCCAGGACATGTATAGCAGATATCATTCGTGCATAGTTATGGGAGGTGACTATTTCGAAGGTCAGTAAGGTAACTTTCGTTAATATTTCATCTATAATGATACAGTATATATATTCACCGAACATTATTGTCAGAGGTTAGATATGAGAAACTAGAGGTGTGTCAGCTCCATTTTGTTATCTCCATTGGACTGTGATGCTATATTATGACGTCCATCGCCAATGACTTTCTTGTTACCTCTGAGTCTGTTAATAAAACAATATCTGATTCAGTCAAACCATGAAGACTGTAGTCAATTATCCAGGCTATTGAGGATAAGGCCTTAGAATATATATGTTTTTTTTTTTTTTTAAACAATATACTAGTTTGAAACTTGTTTTGAAAGTATTTATAAGTAGACAATGCATCCAAGCCAATTGATGTATAACATAAAAAAAAAAATTAAGAAATTAATTTTTGTGAGCTTCACAGTATAATTTATCTATCAATGAATCGAATATTACATTAACTATAAATTTAAAATAGTATTGTTAAACGAAAACTATTTAAAGAAAGCCTTAAGTATTGTTTTAGAGAAAATTGAGCTCATCGAGGAAGTCCACAAGAAAACTGAAGAAAGTACTTCCTTGATGATCGACTACTTAACTTGATAAATCATGACATTTCGCCGAAAATGGACATGATTAAATTTCTTATTTTCATTTCTGTAAATTTCTTTCTTCTTCGTTATTATTTTTTCAGTAACTTCCCTTTCACCGTTTTTGATTTACGATCTCATAAGGGACCACCAATGGAACAGTTTCTCAGAAAAGCTGATTTCAGACATTTAAAGAAGCTAACGCCGATATGTTCAAAGGGCTGTAGAAAACGCGAAGTAATTTCTCAGTTCAACGTTCGCTGAGTGGCAATATAAGGTAAAGAAGTTTTTTTCTAGACTAACTGAGTATTGGAAGAAAGAAAAAAAAAATGGAAGAAGAAGAAGGTGCCCTTTTTTACTAATTTAAAGGGGATGGGGGTTTAAATTTAGACGAACTAAAAAAAGTAATATAAAACCCATCTGACAAAAATTTGAAATATTTTTTTTTCTAAAGTGTAATAGGAATAGTTACCTGGATTTGTGTGTAATAGTTTGAAAATGGAAATTTTCATGATGACATTTAGCTCTCTCAGTCCAGAAACAGAAGCCATTAGCGCTTCGTAGAAACTGAATAAAAATAATACTTAGATTTGAAGAAAAGTGTGACGCATATTTTTTTTCTCTTGATAAATTTTGAATGTTATTTAAAGACTGGATTTTAGGTTTTATTTGAATCTTATTATGGACTAATGAAAACTGTCGTAATGAGTTCTTAAAGATGAGAAATCCTTCGAGTGGCTGAATAGTGCAAAATTAATATTCACTCAATCACTGCCTTATTCTCAAAGATGAGTGACTTATATCTCTTATCCATTATTCATATCCTATAATTTAGGTATGATACTTCAATTAGTAACAAACGAAAGAAAAAACAATGTGAAAAAATTCCTAAAATCTAATAATTTTCAAATGATTCTTATGAATAGATAATTTAAAAGTGTAAACTCAGAGTAAGAGGACACCAATTCATTAGTAGTTTTGCAAACCAATAAAGAATCACTGGTATGATAAAAACTAAAAAAATAATAATAAAAGGGTGCAACATTTGACACTCATACATTAGAAAATCTTGTGTAAATCTTTGCAAAATTGCCATTGAATACCTTCTAATGTGTTTAATCATTGTGTTTTCACCAAAAATTTTGATTTAAAAAGTTCAAATTACGGTTAATATTTACAGGTCCAATGATTTTGATGTTTATGTCTTAAATGAAACAAATTCTCATTTAATGTTCGCAAATGATACATATCATCCAATAGAATGTACTTTAAATATGAAAGGGTTTAAAAAATTTCTAATTGAAAATTCAAACTGTTTAAATTTTTAATTGCAGTATTTCTGGGATGTTACTATGGAGATGATTAATACAATAAACAATTAAACAAATTTTATATATGTAAAAACATTTTAAGGAATGTTTTCAATATTAAATCTTGCATAGTTACATATATATGCATTACATATTAATACAAAGATTTCGTTTTGTAAAAAAACCAATAAAAATCAAATGTAATATAATTTATCATGTATTTTAAATATAATTCATTTCAAATGGCCGAATACATTTACATTTGAGCTTTTATTATGCCAATGATTCTTAATGTTGTACCTCAAATTTGAAGAAGTTGTATTAACATAAAAATTTTCTTGTTAATTTTGGTCTTAAAAGGCTTGGCATTTATCAAATACTGAAAATCAATGAAGGTATTGAATGTTCAATTTTTAGTGAAAATTATAGTTGGGTACCTCTCGTAAAACTGAGCGAAATTTGGAAATTATCTGATTATTTTTAATGTAATGTATTGCTTTGAGAGCTATGATAGTTGTTTAAATGTCCTGCCCACCTTTGTCTACATTTTTTTTTATGAATAATTCCAGTGTTTTACATAAAAACTGTACAGATGAAGAGTAATCCCTTATATTGTGCCAAAATCTTAAACAAAATTATTTATCCTTATTCAGAGCTTCTAAAACTTCCAATTCTTGGGACCCAGTTTTCAATCAGAATTTTCATCGCGCCCTCCTCCATACAATAATAATGTATTGATTTCAAAATGTTGACCTACATGTTGAAGCTACAATATGACTTTAATTATAAACCGCACAAATTATCAAGATAAGTATTAAATTTTGTCTATAGTTTTGTATATGATAAGCCCAATGTCACTAGGAGAGAGTCACTAGAAATTATCAATCTTGTACTTAACTTAGTATTGATAAATTAACTATCAAATATAATACATTATGCAGTACAGAAGTATTTATAAGTATTTTATATGAATGTAAATGTGTATTTTACTTTTTTATTATATTAGAATGTATTTTGTTTGCTTCCTTTCAGTAAATTTGTAATTTTTCAAATCTTTTATTTTTGACATGCTCGAGCCCCCTTGTAAGATTATCATGCCCCCCAAAGGGGAAGGGTTCAGAAATGCTGCCTTAATTTGACAATTTTGTGCGATGCATTTTTCTTGGTTTCATAGCTTTTCAATTTCGTACAAAAATAAAACAGCATTTTTTAAGTACTACACTTATATATTTCATTCATAATTTTATTTCTATACATTATATAAGTCATTAATATACACGCTGTAGAAATGAATCAAATTGTTGATTGTAAAGTGACTGAAATCTCAGTAATGTGAAATATGTGCTTGGAAAAATTAAATACTGTGAAAAGAAGGGAGAATTCTACTTTTGGGTAACATATACGTACGAACTTCAACCAAATTTGTAATCATATACGTATAAGGTGTCATAGTGCGAATAGCAAAACATTATAATTTGAACTTGGAACCGAACTAGATATAATTTATTGCTATTAATTAAGCAATATGGCAAGCCATTCATGGCAAAACAGCTGTTAATACCAATTCAAATCTTGTACATATAGTAAAACGGTATAAATTTAGCAATTACTCAAGCCATTTTCACATACTGGGAAGAGTTATTTAGCCATTAAAGTTTTTGTATGTTTATGAATATAGTAATCTATTTTCATCGGCAATATATCGGGAGTGTGTGAAATGACTGGGAATGACATTTACTCTGACATTTAAATATATATAAATATCCAGCTATATATTAAAAACACATGTCCAAAAATGAAGTAACTAGCCCAGCTGAAATTGCTGAGCGACGTTTTACTTTTGCGGGTACATAATTAACATGTGGTATCCCATCATTAGTAGATGTAGGCTGAATATTCTCCATATATTTTGTTAATTTTGAAGAGAAAAGTCTGGTGTATGATCATTAACATATATCTAAAAATAAGTTAGGTTAATCAAGTACTAAATACAGTGTATGGGGTATGAAGGACACAAGAGTGAGTGTGATGTATTCTTCTTGGCTCATCTGCACTGACTTTATAGAAAAATCCATATTTCTCGGATATTATTATATCACTGACTTTACCTATATATTAGTGCCACTTCAGCAAAATTGGCACCACGTGAATAGCTACTTGGTATCAAAGCAAAAAAAATGTAATATGTTTTATAGGCAAAAATACTAGTAAGTCAGATTTTTGTGGAAAGTGGCACGATTCGCGTGGCGTGAATTTGGCTGCATTGATGCTGATATGCATTGATAAAGTGATCCATTTTTATCAACAATAAATCGTAAGTGCGTGAAATGACATTCACCAATACGTTTTACTTTATAGTAATTGTAACACGAATAATAACTTTGAAAAAAAAGTATGTGGATCAGACATTGTGGTAAAAAAAAAGGAAACAAGTGTCAATCATGTTAGTAAATGATTAGGAATAGCTTTGAGATCTGCAATTTACGAATGTTGGGCTGAAGGTATTTCAAATGTGTTAAAGCTTGTAGCTTGAAATAAACTACAATTAAAAAAAATTAACTACTTAAAACCAAAAGGGACTATTTAAAAAAATAAAGAAAATGTAAATACCATGAAGAAAACCATATATAATACCTTTTTGCAGATCATTTCCACAAATGCTGAACCTCAGCATTCTAAGCATAATGTGGGAGGAGTTTCTCTTGGAGTTTCTATCATAAGCAATTGCTATTGGGGAAAAATCTGGTGATAATGCATTAAGTATAAGCACACAACTAAAGGAAATGTTTTTTCCGTAAATTCTTCCCATCTATCAGAGACTTGCATCAAACAAATTTTCAGAAAGATGTTTTCAGTGTGGAATATAAAATGCAAACGAATGTTTGTACAAGATACTTTTGGTAAAGTGTCTTAACAGAAATATTTGTGAATAAAAAAATGTATATATATAAAGGCAGGCTGTAACATGAGCTCTCTTTGAATGTAATACATAACATAACACAATTATAGATACAACAGGTGTCCTTAATATAAGTTCTATAAAACAGATTGATTTCCCCTTAGTTTGACGAAAATGATAATTTAGGATATGTCGACAAAATGCCAATAACAAAATAGCTCTTAAATTGCAGCATTGAAACATAAATGTATAAAAATAAGTTATTAGCTAAACGGAGACCTTTAATGACTTATTGAGCTGGCCAATTTTTGAAACAAAACTGTATAGAAAAGTACTAGTGAACATTTGATTGAATATGTTTGCTTTATCTGATATTAGATATTATATTAAATAGAGTACTAATTGTGTGTATAAAAGCATTTAAATTTTTTTACTGCTAAAACTTCTAATACATTTAAAAATGATTGAAATAGATAAATTAAATGAAATTTAAAATGAGGATCATTGTGAAATTTTCATTTACTTTTTCTAGTTCAACTTTAAAATATATTTCAAATACTATTGAACCCAACAACACACACAACAACACAAAAACACACATACACATCACACACACACACACACACACACACACACACACACACACACACACACACACACACACACACACACACACACACACACACTATATATATATATATATATATATATATATATATATATATATATATATATATATATATATATATATAATTTAAATTTTCAATCATTAATAAAATACTTTCTATTTAAAATACATTTTTTAAAACTTGTAGTGAATAACACTTGATATTAATGCAGTTTTTTTTCAAATATTAAATAATTAATTAATAATTAGTAACAAATAAAAATAATAGTCCAACACAATATATAAGAAACAAAATCGATCATAAATTCATTATATATCTATAGAAATGAAGACATTACCACATATTACAAATGTTAAATAAAACATACCTGGACTGAATTCAGTGGTGCAACAACGCATGTGGGCCAAGACCTACTGTGCCTATCTCAGTTTACATGACGTTAGGTGTAAGGATGCATGTGTAGATGTTTCGTTCAAGTGGTCAGTCTGTTGCGAAACACCCAGTTTTAAGTTCACAAGCAAGCTTGGTACTCATTTATCGATCCATTGAAAGGATAAAAGGCTGAATCGACCTTGTCCACCCCGGTATTTGAACCTGGTATTTGTTGGGAAGGACTGGGATCCATATGTGTAAAACTTTTAAATGTCTCCTCCTATATCTTCGTTTCTAAATTTTCTACATTATGCTCCAGTATGAATAATGAAAAAATTGGCTTTGAAATTTAGAAACTAAATTTAATAGATATGAAATAAAAATATCAAGACATATTGCTAATAGTTAATCATTATTTGAATCTAATGATCACAATGAACGTATTGATAAATTATGAATTATTGTTTATCTTTTATTCTTGGTACAAGTAGTTGATACGTCAATTCGCTGACTTATTCTTAATATATTAACGGATTCATAATATTCGTGTTGAATAAAGGTATTTAATCGGTATTTTAAAATTGTGTTCAACCTATTTTCAAATTTGAAAAACATTTGAGACTACGCTTGATACCAAAATGAAGTTGAGTCATAAGAGATTGTTTATTTTTATTAATAATGAAGAAGTTATTAATATTTTAGTTACATTGTGAAACACACAGGAAGTTTTCTTTTTACATTACCAGTTTATAAAACGTGTACAAAATATTATCTGTATAGTTCAGTGCTTCTCAAACTTTCAATATTTTTGAAACAATTTTACATCATAATTTTCATCGCTCCCCCCTTACCGGACAATAATAATGTCTTAAGGTATCCGACTACGTTGGGAACCATAATTTTTCAAAAGCGTATAAATTTATAATAGTTATGATATTTAGTGTCACTTAGATTTCAAAATGTATATAAAATTGTTTTAAGAATAGTATTACAATAAAAATTATTTAAGTACAATATTTTGACAAAAAATGAACATAGCATGTCGCATATTCAAAATATTCTCCTTTTGGGAAAAATACTTCTATTATAATAATAGTTTTCCTGTATATAGCTCAAACCTCTCTACAGAGGCTCAACTAGAATTTTTGAAATATGTAACTTAGAAGTGGGTTTAGCCATGTTTTACGACAACAGAGGGGAGAAAATTTAAGAAAAAAACGCTGATAATTATTTCAATTGGTTGAGTCTCTGAAAGTAATGTGAATTTTTTAAAACTCATAGTTGAGCCTCTGTACAGAGGTCTCAGCTATATACAGCCAAAATATTGTTATAATAGAAGCCTTTTTCACAAAAGAAGAACATTTTGAAAAAAAAGGTTATTCTAAGTTAATTTTTTGCCGAAATATTGTATTTATATAAATGTTTTTTGTCAAAATGTCCTTAAAACAATTTTATACATATATTCCAATCTAAGTGACACTAAATATCATGAAAACTATCCATTCAAGCTCTTTTT
Organism: Trichonephila inaurata madagascariensis; assembly: GCA_019973955.1. Taxonomy (NCBI): domain Eukaryota; kingdom Metazoa; phylum Arthropoda; class Arachnida; order Araneae; family Nephilidae; genus Trichonephila; species Trichonephila inaurata. The sequence continues at coordinate 195,067 of BMAV01008381.1, read as the reverse complement.
TAAGATCACGGTTCCGAACGTAGTCGGATACCTTAAACACCATAGAAATATACTTTGATACTAAAGCTTCAATACAACTTTAATAATAAACCTTACAAACTATTAATGTAAGCATTACACTTTGTACATGGCAAGCCAATGAGAGGCACTAGTAATTATTAAATTTATTTTTAATTTATTATTGATAAATTATCTCTCAAAAGCATTGTGTTTTATAAGTATATCATATAAGTGTACATTTGTATTTAATTTTTATTAAGTCTGAATGAATTTTGTTTTACTTACTTTCAATAAATTAATAATCGTTTTAAATATTTTATTTTTGACTTTTCAATGTTCCCTCCGTAATTTTACATGCATATCACTCCCCCTAGGGGAAGCTCCCCCCAGTTTGAGACGCTGTTTTAATTAATAAACATTGAGTAAGGAAAATTATATTAAAATGGAAATTTATTGCATCCAATGTGTTCCCTTTTATAAAATACAACATTAAGCATTTTACTGAAAAATATTTTAACAAAAAATTCCAAAGCAAATTAAAAACAAAAATCAAAAAACTGGGAATAGTAAAAAATTGAGTTTTTTTAAAAGAAAGCATACAAAAAAAAAGCCAAACTCTGTTAAAATTTTAAACAGTTATCAATACAACTTTATCATTTAGATGCTTTATAATACAGTAACATACTGCACATTTTATTGACAAATATGTTTTTTTTTGTTTTCATGATTTAACGATTTCCTTGAAATATTCTCTGGAAAAGGAATAGTATGAAAACAAACTGTAGTTTAATCACTACATAAATAAGAAGTACTTGCTTATAATAAGCTTAACGCGTATGATTATTTCTTAACATTTAATCTGATAACATTAATGTTAGTAACTTCTATTTGATATATATATAAAAAAATAAACATATTTTTCTTGTAAATATTTGCTTTTTAGAGATATAAAGGAGAGTGTTATAATACATTCATGCACATTAAAGTAATCTCGCTTCTTGAAAAATTTAATTTTTGTCAAATGGCTTCAAAAAATTGCAATCAAGTAATTCAATCAAGTATTAATACTTCACTTCTTTACCTTTACTTTTTTCATACTCTGTCGGTAGTCATTTCTTTTTATTCCTCATTAAAACTGTTGTTCAATTTATCCTGGGGTAATAATAATAAATTCAGTAGCTATTTCTAGAAACTTGATTATTTTTGGAGAAAAAAATACATGAACTATAAGTTATTTTGTTTTTAAGGTTACTTATTTTTTAAAAAAGTCATTTTCATCATTCTTTACGTTTATGTAATCTAGAAATGATATTGATCTTAATACAGTGCCATAAAAAAAACCAAAAGTAGAAATCGGATAAATCTAAATAAAAAAGAGAGAAAAAAAGGATTTTTTTTTTCAAATAAAATTCTTGAATTAGAAAGGTAAATGCTGCCTTAAAAATGTTTTCTTTCATTTGAGTATTACAAGTAGCAACTCTATCCAATTAGAGACGAAGGCAAACGAATCGATATCTCGTTTGTCTTAGATCGCATCTTTCAAATTAAGCTGTCTTTCTCTGGAATTGGTTGTTAAGGGAATTGCGTGTTTCAAAGTTCAGGTTTAAAAAAGAGCAAATACATAGGATCTAAGAAGAAAAACAAGTGAAACATAAAATTATTTCCTTCTTTGTTTCCAATTGCTTTTAAATACCGATTTCTTGTCTGTGTGTGCTGTTTTTATCTCAAGGATATTATTCTATTTTCTTTAAACGCTTATTTATTCCTTTTAAAATTGTAAAAATATCTTAAAAACGCTGAAAATTTTGTCACACATCTGAATTTATTTTATGCAAAATGTATTAGACTGCACTCATTCGTTGCTTTTCTTTTTTATTTGCCTTTATTTTTGAGTAATTAGTGTCCCATTAGAGTTACGCTATATTGTTTTTCCGCTTCTACACCTACATATAATTACCTTTCAGAACTCATTATTCATCCCATAAAAAAGTAAGTTTTAAGGAGGGGAAAAAAGTTCCTGTCTTTTTCCTAGCTTTGCATTGAAAATATGCCATTTTGACGTTCATTTAAAAAAAAAAAAAAACGGTATTTCCCTTGTTGTAACTACGCATACTGGCAATGAGAAAGTTTTGACGTAGTTTTGCTAGCAGTAGGTTTTAGTTTTGGTATTGCAGTAATGTAATTCTTAAAATAACTTTAAATGTATATTATGAAAGTACTGAAACATTGTTCGAAAGATTAGTTTCCTAGTACAGTTTCTATGGTTTTTTCAATATCAGCTGTCGAAAAAAAACCAATTAAAATAGAGTAACTATGAGGAGGACCTGCAAGAAAGTCTTTAATTATATATATTTAGAATTTTCTTTAAAGAAAATTTTTCCCTTTTTAATTAGAAGAGGTTAGTTTTTTAAAAAAATTTTATAAAAATTGGAATTTCAGCAAAAATTTTCTCCCTTTCCCATCCTTTTTTTTTTTTTTTTTAAACATTATCGGGTTGGATCTGAAAACCCACTATATTGTGTGTTCTCTAAGTCTCAGGGGGAGGGTTTGCATTTGGGCAAAAAATAAAAAAATGGTAAATTCATATCCCCCTCGTCTGAGAGCAAGGGGTTTGGTAAATTGATGTTAAAAGGGGTTTTTGACAAGGGGCGATGATGTAGAGCAAGGGGTGGGCAGACTTTTCAGGGCACGGCTACTTTGTTTTTTTTTGGTGTTGGGTCCCCCCAGTATTGGGGGGTTCAGGCCGGAAGCCCCCTCATTACCCCTTGTTTTTCCCCCCATTCATTATAATTCCATTAATTTATAAATTGTAATTAAGAATTGTTATTAAAATTTTTTTATTAATTAATGTTATTTATTTAGTAATTTATTTTTTTTTTTTCCCCCTACAATCGACAAATCAAAAAAATATTTTTGGGTCGTTTTGGGGTGGATACAAATTTAGATTTTCGACCCCCCCCGAAAATTTTTGGCCCCTGAAGGGCGTAGGTGTAAAAAAAGGTTATATCATAACTTAAAAAAATACGAAATGTACTTCCTACAAACTAAAATAAAAAAACAACACCGGTTTAAACAAAACCAAGATATAAAACTTAATAAAAATAGCACACATATAATTTAACAACTGATGTTTTTTATTATAAAACAATTAAAATACTTTAAAAAAATAAAATATTTTTATCTTAATTAGTTTTCTTTTTTAGTGAATAAAGACTGTCGGCGTACTGTAGCCAATCTTAATTTTCCATGTATAATTAAATCTAAAATTTTTTATGGTCACCCCAAAATGTCTTAGCGGCCCACCCGGGGATCGCGATCGACTAATCCCATCCGGATTAGAGGAAAAAATTAAGTTGAAAAAAATTTTTGGGGAACAAAAAAACCCGATAACATCACAATAACATCAAAATCGTTCTTCAAGGATAATTTTAAAATATTCAATATGAAATCGTTGCTGCAAGAAAACTTTCCAGACGTTAGTGACAAGTTTTCAATACAATACGTTCAAAAGCTTCATTACAATAGGGTTTAACTACCCTTTAAATTTTGAAAACATTCTTTTGACTGCAATTTAAAGCACTGGGGAAAAATTTTTGTGCAAAGCACCTTCCCGACCTTTGGTAAATTTTACTAATCATTCGAAACCACTTTTTTTCTTTTAACATTCCACTAAATTATGGTTTGAATTTCCAATCAAATAAACTTGCTGCAAAAAAAAGACACTTGGTTATGGAATTTGGTATGAAAAGGGCATTTTACTTGATGGTTAAATTTAAATTTATTTTTAAAAAGTCTGATTTTGAACATTTTAAAAAAGGGGGGGCCCTTTTTGGTATTTGTAATTTTGGTGTTTAAAGGGAGATTTGTTTAATTGTTTTAAGTTTTGAAATTATTTTTTTTAAATATTTTTTTAAATTTTTGAAATATTTTTTTTAATAGGTTTAAAAATAAAATTTTGAATATATTTGCCAATAATCCTTTCTAACTTTAAAATAAAATAAATAAAAATACTTTTAATACAACTATAAAGCTTTTTTTTTAAATTTTCTTTTTAAATATGATACCCTTCAATTAAATTTAAAAAATTGATGAGGTTTGTTTTCTTTTTACCTAAAATACAACAATTAAATTAAATTTCAATTGTCCATTTTGATTTTTTTTTAAATTACAAATTAAATACCCCGTGAACTAATATTTTAATTTAAAATTATGCTTTATCGTCCGAATAATTTTGGGAAAATAAAAAAAAGAAAAATCTGAAAAAAATTTATTTCTTTTTGTTTTCAAAATTTTTAAAGGCGTCCCTGGTTCAATAAAAATAAAAAACCAATTTATAAACATAAAAGTAAAAATTTTCATTTAATATATTTATTAATTTTTTTCCCCATTTCAATAATCCAAATTGTCTTTAAAAAAAAAAAAGGGAAACCAAAACTTTAAATTTTTTTTCCCCTTTAAAAAATTTTCCTGTTTTTTTAAGTAAGGGTTTTGGGGCCCCTTTAAAAAAAAATTTTTTCAATTTCAAATTAGTTTCCTTTTTTTTTTTTTAAAAAATTTAACTTTTTCCTAAAAATTTTTTTTAATTTTAAAGGGGGTAAAAAAATGAAAAATGACAAAAAAAATTTTAAAATTTTTTTAGGGAAAAAAACAATTTTATTAAAAAAAAAACCTTTTTTTTTTAAAAAAGTAAAATTTCCAAAAATTTTTTAAATAATTTTCTTTCCATAGAAGGTTGAAAAAAAAAAATAAAAAAAAAAAAAAAGAAAAAAAACACAATTTTTTTTTGAAAAAACGGTTTTTTTTAAAAAAAAAATAATTTGGTTTTAATAAAAGTTGTATTTAACTAAAATTTTTTAAAATTTTTTTTTTTTCCTTTTTTAGTTCGAAAGAAAAAAAAAAAAAAAAAAATAACTTTTTAGTTTTTCCCGGAAGGGCATTATTAAAAAATGTTTGTTTTTTGGAGTGCCTCAGTTTTCTAAATCAAATGAGTTTCTCTTTAAAAAAATAATAAATACAGGTTGTTTTTGAAATTATGTTAAGTTATAATTTATAAAAGAAAACTAATACGTTTCAAAATAGAAACATGTTCATAAATTGAATCGAGTTGTTTTAGCATTTGTAGAAAAATGCAAGGATTAATAATTTATTAACCCTTATTTTTCTTGTAATCTTTTTCAACGAATATATTTATGACATTTGCATTAAAGAGCATATAATAACAAGGATAACGACATCTTTCGAAAAAAAAATATGTTTGTGATGCCTTTTATTTCGGATCATTATGTTTGTTTTCAATAATTGTAAATAAAATACATGTATGTTACTAATATCTTTATTATATAGTTATTTATTTTTTACAAAACTTATTTTGAATTAGTGAACATTATACATATTGGTTAATTTCAAAAGTTTATTCGGGCTACAAATAGGTTTCGTTTCTTACAAAAAATGTTTTTTGCCCCATTTAAAATAAATAGTAATTTCATATTTGAAAGCTCTTAAATTAATCCCAGTTGCTTAAAAGTACAATCAATTCTGTTATGACTAATTTTTTTATTAAAGAAAATCATTATAACGTTTGGAGAAATTAGCTTTATGTAGTATTAATATAATATTTTACAAATAAATAATTAGAAGTAATATAAATGCATTAAAACAGCTTATCTACTTTGCATTTATATTACTTGATCTGTATATTTATATGATGAATCCGCATTCCCCTTATATGTTAATTTTGTTAACGCTCAACCAACTTTCTCGCATATCAAGTACTTCTACTTTATCTGCCATAAACGGAGAACTCCCCCTCCACGTGCCCCACTTCTGCTCTTCTCTTTGACGCCTGCTCCCAACGATGTTCAATCTTTGGGGTTTAAAAGAAAAGCTTTTATGGATTAGTATTTTTTAACTTGAGCATAATAATTTGAAAATACAATTAGCGATTGTCTTTTTATTTGAGAACAACAATTCCGCATCATTCACTAAGATGTCGTTAAGGAAGCCGTTTAAATCATGCCTAATATATATTTGTATTTACAGCTTTAAAAAGAAATATTCGCTTTCACTTAAGGCTCTGGTATTTGATAGGCATTTAATGCCAAAATTTGGAGTTTATTTTTACCATTACGTGGGCTCAAGGAGGTTTTATTCCATGCTAAGCAGAATTTCATCTCCGTTCTGACGGGTTTCTATTTTTTAAATCCCCTCCAAAATTTTTTAAACTGGGAAAAACCGACAAAATTAATCTATTTCTCAAAATATTGCCATTAATAATATTTCGAGGTAGTTATTTATTACCCTTCAATTTTTGATAGTATGGGGTTAAATTTTATTAACAAAAAAAAATCGAAGGAAATGTACTCCAAGCTGAGTGCACTACTTATAAGCCATGTAATTTCTTTGATTTTTTTTACACAGAACCTCTTAGTCAGTGAGCATCTGCAAAATAAAACTCCTAAAAGCTGGGAAATTTTTTTTGGGAGTCCCAAATTTTTTTAAAATTTAAAGTAAAATTAATGAAAATTTAGTGAAATACGTTAAACGATTAAGACGAAATAATACAACAATGCCGACAAATAACTATGTATTTCCATGCATTTTTTTTTTTCTTAACATGGAAAGAAAAACGTTTTAAAACAAAAAAATTCCCCCCTGGTAAAAAATACAAAAAACACCAGCCGCGCAAGCCTGATTCAAGAGGTTGTAAAATGAAAGTTAGGTGGTTGACATATCTCGTAGAAATGAGGCTAACCTGACATTGAAATACCTTTGGAACTTGAGGTATACAAAATTTGGCTGTGACACGTGTCAATTTTGTTTATCTAAGATACTTTCCTTCTCCCCTACGAACGCCACACAAAAACTTTCTTATCTTTTATCAGCTAGCTATTGAATTTGGTGACAAATACATCGAAATATGAATAAAAATCAGTGAGTTTAGTTCCTACTCTTTCTTTTGTATCTTAAAAGTATTTTTGAAGAGAAAAATCGTTAAGAGGCCGGGGGAAAGAAAACTGCTATTTCGCTTAAAAGGAAGATGCAGCTTCTTAAGACTGTTGATCAAAATCAGAATATGAAGACGGGAATCTGTAAAGAGTTTGGTATGGCTAAATGTTACACTAAATTTCATTAAGTTTTTGTAAATGGTTTTGTTTCACTGACGTTTATTAAATATTTACATATGTACATATCAATTTAAATAAAATTTATTCTAATAAACTTGTTTTTGTTGAGCATATGTTTTTTTTTTCCTTTGTAATATTATTTTACACTAAATTCTTTTGACACGAAAAAATATTTCACTCCTCTTATTTTCGTGTTAAACGATTTTCACTTTAAACTAGATATTTTAAATGACGATATATTACTGCGAGAATATGAATTTAATTACAAGCACAATGAAAATAATTGAGAAATATTGCCTTTGAACATAGGACTAGAAATATTTTTGACCAACATATAATCATCATTTATGAATTATTTTATATTTAGCTGTCCTTCTTTATTAACTAACGTGAGTAAATATGTGAAATGTAAATACGTATTGATTTTTTACATTAAAATAAAACTATTTTATATTGAAAATGTATATTAGGTTTGTAAAATGGTGTGCTCACATTATACATTTTGATACAAAAAATATTTTCACTGAATTAAAGTCCTTTCGTTGTTTCGAATGTACTAAATATGTTTAAATAATACTATAACAGACGCTTAACCCTTTACTGCTGACAGTACTTATAAGTACCAGTTGCTTTAAAATTACATATAATAACCATTTTTCCGTATACTCTGACGACACTTAGCAGGAACAATCTTTTAAATCCGCTCTTCCAAGATGTATGGCAGCGCAGGTTCTGTGAAAAGTACTTAAGTGGGGGGAGGAGAATGGTTTCTTAGCAGAAATTGCGTTTACAGCGGACATTTTGACTGGATTGTGAAGATTGTCATTTTTGTTCCGAAAAAGTATTTAATGTCGAAAGGTAAGTGTCTTTTTTTTGTATGTTAATGAAGACCTTAGAAAACGATTTGATTATTTATTTTAAGTGAACAGTGGTATGTAATTAATTTTACCATTTAATATCTAAAATTTAAATTTAAATTCCCCTTTTGACGGTTTTAAAATTTTCCCCAAAGCCCAGATTTTTTTTTTATGTTTTTTATACCCTTTTTAATTTTCAATGTAGTGATTCAAAAAAAAAAATATTGCATGGAAAAAATTGTAGTAAATCATAATGTGGTAGATAAAGGGTTAATTTATGTGAATACGTATGATGAAAAACATGTATCGGAAAAATACGTTCATTTTTTTTTTTTTGTTTATATAGCACGTTTTGTACAGAAATTCCGTGTTTATTTTCTTTTGTTTTACTTTTAAAACAATTTTTTTTAAAAATTTTTATTTGTTCTCTTTTTTCTTAAAAACTTTTTTTTAATTAAAATGGAAATTTTTTTTTTATTTTTAAAGGTTTCCCCGTTAAAAAATCAAATTTAAATTTTTAAAAAAAATTCATTTAAAAAAATTGTTTTTAAGCAATTTTTTTTGAAATTTTGGGCCGTTAAATTTAAAATTTTTAACAAAAAATTCATTTACAAAAATTTAACAAATAAAATCATTTAAACTTTCCCTTTTTGATTTTAAAACCTTTTTTTTTAAAAATAAAAATTTTAAAATATTTTCATTAAATTTAAAAAATTTTAACCCGAAAAAAAAACCTTTTCAAATTTTGTTGTTTAAAATGGGAAATTAAGACTTTCAAAATATTAGAACAAAATTAAATTGCACATGATAAAATGTTTAAATATGGTTAAATTTGTTCCAAAAGTAATCTCCAGGATTTGTTTCTTATGTAAAATTGTTTTTAACAAGAAAGTATTTAAACATATTCAGAAGAAATATTCATATTTGATGTATGACTGATATAAATAAATTATTAATTCAAAAAATAAAGTTTTGTATTTGATTTTTTTAAGGAGATAATATATATAATTCCATAATATAGAATAATTCCATATATAGAATAAATATTAGGCACAATATAAGGAAATACAGTTTATCAGTTATTTAAATTAGTTTTAATTAAATTATAAATTTAGAAAAAAACTATTAAAAAATTCTTAAGAATCTCATACAGAAAGGACGACAACAGAAAGTGCATCTTCATAGCGAAAAATAGTTTTAGTTCTTTATTAGAACATAGTTCGTATAAATATGCTCTAATTAACATTTTAATAAGTAATGAGGTGTAAGAACAATACTATTGTTATCAATACTACTAATATAATGAAATTATGTTTAAACTTTTAATAATATTACCTACACAAAATTTCCTACCATAAGACCCGGTTTTGAAATGTTGTTTATATCCATTCATAATGGTGTCTTATTAATTTGGATTCAAGATCGTATCATAAATAATTCAGTGGATCATATTTGAAGATTTAAATTTTTCCATGTAAAATGCTATAAATCATGCAATTTTTAGAGAAGTGCCTGCTAAATTGTTTATATTATAGTGGATATTGAAAATAAAGATTTATTTTTGAAAGTATGGTGCAAATATCTCGTTTTTCATTTTCAGTTAAATTTGTTGTCAGGGATTTTTTTTTATTCAGTAGCAAATTTACTCCGAGTATGTTTACCTCAAAATGATGTGGAAATTTACTCTACCTTTTTTACTAAAAGTATGCTTGTGTTTTTTTTTACCTGAAAAAAAAAAAAACTTTGTCAGAATTAAATTAACAACTGCGAAAAACACCCTCTTAAAATAAGCCTGTTTTGTTAAAAAATTAAATAATAATAAAAAAAACTTCAAATCCCGATGCTAATCCGCTTAGAAGTAGCAAGTTTCTAAATTTAGTTTAAAAATCATCCTTGTAAAAACTAAGTCTTTCAATTTTCTCCAGCGAGTTCGAACAAAATTGGGATGGCTTGTGTAAACAAAATGGATGCAGCATTATGCACGGTGGCTTCCCTGCAGCACAGTTCACCGAGCAATCAATAAAACTAAGAAAATGACGTTAGTTTGATCAGTATGCGAAACCACGGTTCCAGTTAAAGCCGGAATTGGGCGATGATCAAACATTGTTATCTACAACACGTTCTTTCAGCTAGACCATACAAATGAATTATTCTCAGCTGTTGCAGTTTAGGTATTTTCACTATTAGGTCAGGGATTAACTGAGAAAAGCACTTAAGGAAGAGTGAGTTATTAACAACGGATGGTGCTTTCTAAACGACGCCAAATTTATTTGCTTAATGTAATCATTGTATTACGTCAGAAAAAAAGTTAATTCAGTAGATAATGTGATGGATTCCTCTTAAGTAAAATGGAGCATTGCAGAGAATATTTAAGCAATTAATGATATGGTATCTAATTATTTAACCGTTTTCTGTCTTTATTATCAAAAATAAATCTCATTTCCTCATTTTGAATTAATTAACTGGAATGATTAACTAACTTTAAAGAAAATGTTTTACATTGCTGCTTAACACAAGATATCCATAAAAAATAAATTTGTGTCTATTATCATTTAAACCAAACGCCAAATACTTAATAACCTATAATTTAACAACTACGAATATGTGAAAAATATATTACAATTGAATGATTATATAAATCATTTCTATCCTGCATACAAGTAAAAATAGAATATTAGAAATATTTTTTTTATTTAATTGTGTTTTGAAATAGTTTCATACTTTGTAATACTTTCCAAAAATCATATAACTGCATTGGGATTGGAATTTAAATTTCCTGATAAACATTTACATTTTAATTTGCTGGAAAAGAGAAAATATTTTTTTCTGCAAGTCGGAGAAGATATATGCTGCTCTAGCTAAAAAGGCACATTCATCATAAAATTTGAATCAATATTTCATTTAAATAATACTATTCAAATAATAGAAAAACAGTTGATTTTAATTTATTACATTCCTACAAATTTGTTCTTAAAAAAATACACGGATTCCAAGAGATCTCTTTGTAAAGGATTCATCAAAAAAAAATATTCCAAAATTTATAATTGTGCTTAGTATAAATTTAATGTGATCCTAATCGGGGCTCCAGATTACAAACTGTGAAAAAGAAGACAAATATTTAATTCCTCTGTAAAAATATTATTTTTTAATTATTTCCATTTATTTCTAAATAGACGAATTACATTAACAAAGTTTGAATCCGGAATACCTTTCTTCTGAGTTTCAAATACTCAAAATGAGATTTTAAATGCTATAATATTTAATCCAACAGTTTATTAAAATGATTTATTCAAGTAAATTTGTTACTAGATCTTCTTCCAGGTTATTTTACAAAATATAGTAAAATTATTTCCGATCTTGATATTCAAATATAATTCGTATCGTCATTAAATTTATGAATTCTAAATATGATTCATAACATACAAATACGTAGGCAGACATTTTAATTAAATGATCACAATGCATTGCGAGAAGCTGATAATTGAAATATATAAATATATATGCATATATATATATATTTGCATGATATATATAGAATGTGTGTGAGTGTGTATTTGTACGTATATGCTATGAGTATATAGACAAAAGTCCCCGGTTACTTTGAATTTTCGACACTTCTTCCAAGTTCTGAAGAAATGTTTGATAATTCTTTTTACATCTTTCGGCAAGGGAAGAATAAGTTTAATTCATATTATCTTAGGCTTTTAAGATGAATTGAAACCTCAGATGGACACTAGAAAAGGGAAATTAATCCATTTGATTTTCTTGTGTCCTTAAAATCTAAAATTTTACCTCTGCGTTACTCATATTCATAATAGGATAAACTGGAACATTTTGTAGAACATTTTGCGATACGCAAATATTTGTGAAAATACTTCAACTTGTTTTCATATTTCATACATTACTTGCAATAATTTATCTGTCTGTAAGCAATGCAATTCCTAGTGTCTGCTTGAAAATTATTGTATTCATTACTCAAATTTATCACATTTTAAATGCAACAGTCACATGTTTCATTAAGATAGTATGCTTTAATTCGATAAGACTCTATGAAAACTCCCAAATTAGATCTAAGTTTCTTGTTTTAAGTCTCCAAATTAGTTTGCAGTCTTATAAGTCCTTACATTTTTTATATGCATACATTTATATATATATATATATGTGTGTGTGCATGTAATTATTTATGAGCAAAATAACGAAGGCTTTGATAGGTACATGAACAAATATTATTTAATTTTCTTTACGTTCCACAATACAATGAGACACAAAACACATCTCTATTACAAACATTGCAGAGTACAACTTAAAGGAAGGAAAGGAAATGTCTGACTCCACGTGTACGTGTCATTACAGGAAAGAAAAAAAAAGTATTCCCTCATTCCCAAAAAAAGCAAGTAGCGCTACCTGGCTGCCAATATTATTGAAAGGAAGGCAGAGTTTAAAATCAGTTGTTGCATATATACATATATATGGTGCATACACACGCATACTTATATACGTTTAAGTGTGTCTGAGTTTGAAAAATAATTTCAACATGCTAGTAAAAAACTAAACTGTTTTAATTTTCTTTTCAAATATTTTTAATACTTTTGTAAATTTTATACATTTTGTGTTTTCTATGATCAAACAACTTTCAGGTGTCTGTAGGTATTCATTGAAAACTTATCCTTTAAATTAGTAAGATTCCATTTCAATTCTTAAGCTTCTGTCCTTGGAGAATAATGATATATAACATATATTTGAATTGCATTTTCTATCGGAGGACGAAATGAATTGTTAATAGTTTCCATTACAGCATTTCCAAATTTTAATATGCCTCATTTTATCGGAGATCATTGGATCATGTAATGCTTGAATTGTAAACACTTACACGAAATGTTAATAATAGCTTCCGGAGTAATTCCAATGCAAGTTACTAAAGCATTATTGAATTTTATCGTCTTATATCCGTTATTTATAATGAGCATACGTTGTGGCTCTTTCAATACGTTTGAGAAAATTATTTTACAGGTATCATTATGAACATGTTAATAAGATTTTTACACTAGGAGTTTTATTGTTTTTGCTTGTGTATTTTCCGCAATATCTTTGAAACATGCTATTCAAAAATTTTTAAATGTGATGTCATTAAATCTTCATGTCAGCAATATATTTTCATAATTTTGAATGCTTGTAGTTTTCAGTACATTACAATAATATATATCTTGGTATCATGAGACTTACTTCTATTATAAGAATATAAGAACAATTATATAATTATACAACGTAACATTAATTTATTGAGAAATTATGTATTTTACAACTTTTTTTAAAAATTTTTCCTCATTTGTTTTAATACATTTCATGAATATATTTTGCATACTAAAATTTTTATTCGGATTTATATGATAAAGTATATAATTTTGAGCTTTTTGATAAAAATATTGACTTAGTGTACACGTATATAAGCAAAAGTCAGTTGTTTAAAATACACAATGCTTTGTTTTAAATATTTATTAAAACATAGTGAAACATATTTTTATGAAAAAAAATATATATTGCAAAGGTGTCTGTTTCCAAACATATTTCATTGCTTTTCTCACTAGGATTGAATTATTTTAGTATATGTTAAATTACATATATACGATTTGAGTTCCTTTTTTTATATTGATAACAAATAAATATTTTTTCTAAGTGTATAAGGGTGTACCTGAGATTTATTTATATTATTTGCATCTACTCTATCCATTTTTTATTTTCTTTAAAAAAAACTGGGTTGAAAATAAGCTTATTATAGTTATACTTATCGTTATCTTACCGTAAAACCAACATAGAGATCCTAGATTAACTAAAGCTGGACTTATGAAGTTTGGTAATAATTATATACGAGCAATTTTTTAAGTATGTCTAGAGATTTCAATTAGATTTCAGATGGGTAGAATAAAAAGTAACAAGAACTCTTCCTTGTAAAGGTTAAAATTCAAGCTTCCAGGATTAACAAACATACTTCTGATAAACTAAATACTCTTTCCTTCAGTAAATACAAAACCTTCTTGGGGAAGATTTTTTTAATTAAAATATAACACTAATAAATTTTAAGAATAAGCTTTTTATGTAGTGGTTTATTTAAGTTACAGATTGGGAGAGTTTTGGATACCATTACACCCCATACTAGTATATTATTTTCCTGCTGTTATACACAACTGGGTATTCTTCTAATGAGAAATTTAGACAGCTATAGCATTTCGCGGATTGTTTTCCAATACCTCTATTTTAACACATATATATTTTTTTTACTAAATTATACCCCCTCTGTTTTAGTGTGTTATGTCTGTTAGCAAACTGTTCTAAAACTATTGCCAATAAAAAAGACGGGATCACTGAGCAATGGTTATGCCATAAAAATGTTCTGAAAGGCAGTCCTTGAAAGAAAAATATCAATGTTGTAATAAAAATATTGTTCGATTAAATATTTATTATACGTCAATCTGAAGCAAAATAAGTAAGACACTGCTGTAAGAAAGAGATATTTGACGACACAAAAACACATAAGTTATATCTTTTCTAGGGGATGGTATAAGAAAAGAGATTATATCCTTTATTCCGTAGAGTTATTATACAGTTAAAAGCATCATCATTAGCATATACATTTGATTTGTTGCACATATTATTTTTTAAATACTTGATACACAATTCCCATTAACTACTTAAAACATAATGTATTCTTAAAACTTCGCCTAAACACTGTTGAAAGATGTATAAACAAGTTACTTAAAAGGTCAAATAATAAAATTCCTAGATATCATATATATACTCATTACCATAAAAAATTGCGCAAGATGTAATTGTGGGATTGTAACGAAATTTAAAAGGGAGGTATATGTTAGGCAGATATGCAAATGATTAGAAATGCAGCGTGATTGTGTATTGTGTAATGCACTAGAGGGCGTTGAAATTCATTCTCCTTGGAGTACAAAACAGGTAAGTACAGCATGTTTCAATGCGCTTAATCTTTCGCAAAGGAAACGCTGAGGTAGGCATGTCGTTACGTTGCCATGAGCAACATAATACCGACAATATGAGAGGCTGTCCGAGTTCGTGAGAGGAAGAATAATCAGGAGGATGGAAGATGGGAGGTCAGCTTGTCAAGTAGGCCATTCTGTTTTGATTGTGAGGAGTTGTTGGGACCAGCGGACAGAAAATACTTTATTTATACGGATACCAGACTCAGGATGCTCTCGAAATACCAGTCATTAAGAAGACCATCACATCACACACGAGTAGAGCACTCTGCTTCATTGTCTGCTTTCCAGACACCGGTCGCACCTTCGCTACTGGGCTCTGTGTCTTCCCGAACCATTACAATGTGCTTTCTGAAGGATATTTGGTATCGTGGCGCCTATTATGTGTGCTGTCAATAAAACACCACCCACCAACGCCCCATTTGGTATGGTGCGTACGACGAGATTAGCATGCAACGAATGGAAACAGCTCGTCTTCAGCGACGAATCCAGATTCAAATTGAGCAATGAAGACAATCGTGTACGTGTGTCAGGTGCGATGTGGTGAATGCCTTAATCCTGACTTGGCTTTACAACGACATATCTCTCCCACAACTGACGTGATGATGAGGAGTGCCATTGCTTACGATGCACTATCACTCCTAATATTGATCCCTTACACATTAAGAGCCTAGAGGTACCCCCACCCTTCTGCCAAATGTGTTGCCACTCATGGCAGTGCTCCTAAGAGCCATTTTTCAACAAGGTGATGCTCGGCCACACACGACACGGTTTGTCACAAGACTGCCTCCGCAATATTACTTCCCTTTCCTGGCCTTCTCGTTCCCCAAATTCGTCAACATTTCAGCATATCTGAGATCATTTTGGACGGCAAGTTGGGCAGTCTAAGAGCTAAGTCGAACTAGAAATGCGTATACAGCAATTGTGAAACGGGATATAACGGGGCATCATATGGAACATGTATGGCTTAATGCCCACTCGTAAGAAGTAAATGCGCAGATAGGAGAGTCCAACAGAGTCATTTGTACTTTTTCCGCAACAAAGGATTCTTTTTCTTTTATTTTCTAATCACTTACTTATATCAAAGTAATATTTACATGTGTAAAATTTTGATGATTTTTTTCTTGGTGTGCAAATTTTTATGGCAATATATAAATATATATATATATATTATATATATATATATATATAATATATATATATATATATATAAAGAGATTCATGCTACATTTCTACAGAGTAAAGAAACGTTGGGAATTAAGCCTTTCATTTAGGTCAGTAACTGCCTACTTTGTACATCTATAGTTGGTATAGCTTACTATCTGATTGAAAGTATTATATAAATTATGAATTTAATAAGAGTGTAGATTTATATTTAACTGTGTCCTCTGTTACATTTAGTAACGAAGAAATACAATGTTCCAGAAACTTTGAAACATTATAGTATATAATAATTTACTATTTATTTAAATTACGTAATTTTAGTTGCGATTTTTCTAAGTAATATTTAGAATATGTAAACTTGAAGAATTCTTGTACCGTTAAGGTATTCTACTCGTATATGAACTCAGAGCTTCCAAACATCCTGACGAAACTTTATGATGTTCGAAATAATGTTTTTTTTTGCAAAAGGTATAGAAAGAATTTTAGTCTGGTGTTTTTAACAAAATGGTCACATTACTTCTAAATTAGTTATTGTACCAATAATAATTGAATTGTTCCCCCACACTACCATTCCGGTTTCCACTCGGTTACCAACTATTATAGATCGATACAAAGAATTTAATCCGGCACTTCTGCGAAAAAAAACGAACGAAACTTCTTGCACAGAGTATCTCATACCCAAGGGTATTTACATTTTGTTCTTAACATAAAACTTACATACAGATGTCAAAAAAAGAAGATAAGTAGGAAATACAATATGTTTATTACACTTTTAAGTTTCTCAGTTCCTTTTATTATGCTATTGCAGTGCATTGTTTATACACTCATTTAGTCTTCTTCACAAAAGTGAGTGCAATGTTTTCACTTGATTTTAGATATATATATTTTAATTTATTAAAGCTTTCTTGCTGTTTTCTACTTTATTTACATTGTAAATCGAAATCGTAAACACTTCACAAATCAGCGTCTGGCTTGATATATAGTAAGTGGTTTCTGAGTACTTTAAATAATTTTCTCATTTATTGACGCAACGTTCATCAACACAAAAAATATTGTCTTAAGCTAACGATTACACTTCATATCCATTGAATATGATGTGGTTCTTTTTACCAAGGACCATCAATTAAGGTATCCGACTACGTTCGTAACCGTGATTTTGCAAAAGCGTATAAATGGATAATATTTATGATATTTAGTGTCACTTAGATTAGAAAGTCTATATAAAGTTGTTTTAAGAATTGTATTACAATAAAAAATTATTTAAGTACAATATTTTGACAAAAATTAACATAGAATGACCCATTTTCAAAATATTCTACTTTTGTGAAAAATGCTTCTATTATAATAATAATTTGCCAGTCTATAGCTCAGACCTCTGTACAGAGGCTCAACTAGAAATTTTGAAATATTTAATTTAGAAGTGGATTTATCCATGTTTTATGACTACAGAGGGCAGGAATTTTAAGAAAAATACGCCGATAATGATTTCATTTGGTGTTAACTCTGAAAATAATATGAACTTTTTCAAAAATCATAGCTGAGCCCCTGAACGGAAGTCTGAGCTATATACAGGCAACCTATTATTATAATAGAAGTATTTTTCACAACAGGAGAATAATTTGAAAAAGGGTTATTCTAAGCTAATTTTTTTGCCGAAATATTGTATTTAAATATTTTTTTTTGTTAAAATGTCCTTAAATCAATTTTATACATGTATTCTAATCTAAGGGACGCTAAATATCATGAAAATATCCATTTATGCGTTTTTTTAAAATCACGGTTCCGAACGCAGTTGGATACTTAAATTAAGCTGCTTAGATTTCAGAAAAGGAATCAAACTTGCTTTTTACTCTTCATGGTTAGATTTTCATCATCGTACTGCAAAAGAACTTTCTTTGTCCGAAAAAATTGTAGTACTATATCTATTAAATACCTATAAATTTACTGTATCTATAAAGTTACTTAAATATTATATTTCTTCATCATAACTACAATAATGCACTATTGTATAAGAAAGATTTTAAAGCGTATTTATGCATTTAGAACTCTAACGATGATTCACGCGCAGGTAATGACGTACTCGAAGAGGCGGTATTCAAAAATATAAATTTAGAATTCACCTACAAGCAAAGGCCCCTCAAAGGATATGACCTTAAAGTCAGCTACACGAGAAACAATTCTTTTTCAGAAAAAAGTTTAGAGGGAGTCTTGAAAAAAGTTAGGCGGTGTGTATGACATTCCCTACTCGAGAAGTGCCAGGTTAAGAGACATTTCAGGATAATCATTGGTTAATATATCAGCATTAGCAATTTTTATAGAATGTTCAGCATTTGTAGTAAAAGTACGAAGAAGTTGTATTTTTTTAAATCAGAATTAAATTTTGAAAGGAAAGTTGGTGTTCATTGTAGTACAAAATTTCTTATCCGCAGAAAAAAAACTTTATCAATAATTTGTAAAACATATGCAAATATTGTATTTATTTCTCGCGATTTTTTTTGTTTCGTAGAAGTAGCAAAAGCTTTATATACTTATATATATAAAATGAGAGAATGAGAAAGTTTTTACAGTACAACGGGAAGTCAGAACGTAAATCAGAATGTAGCCATCCATCAAATAGAATAAACACTGGGCACATAACAAAGTAAAGAAACTATTTTAAAAATTTGTATAACAAAAATGGGAAAAACAGACAATTTGCTGTTCTGCACAATATGTTCCCTGAAACAGTTTTGAAAGATCAGCAGTATTTTTTTTTAATACAAGCAAACATTTCTGGTGCTGACATATCAATCTCAGAACTTGATATTTTCTTGAAAGTTAAGAAACAATTGGCATTGAAGATGTGTTTTTTGATATAGCATAGTTTCTTCCGTCCATTGAAAAGTTATAAACATCAACCAGAATTAAAAAAAGAAAAAGTCTAATTAAAATCGAATAATAAACAAAGAAAATAAACAGTATTCAGCAAAAAAAATGAAGATGAAACGTACGCAATAAGAGCTAATGAAATTTTAAATAAAATTAAAACATTCAATGTAGCAACTCATTGTCAATTTTCAAAATTGTTCGAAATAAGAGCGACTTGCTAATGGACCTATTATAAATTAACTTTTGAAAAAGTATGCTTTTGTATTTAATTTAATAATGAGAAACTATCAACTGAGACAGTTCCGATTTCGTTTTCGTCTATTTTCCTTTATGTGAATTTCCTTATATTCAGTTTTTTAATGCTGAAATAAAATAAATGCAGATTTAGAAACTTTAATAAAATGAAAAATTAATTCACAAAAAATATGAATTTCATTCAAAAATTGTTTTAGAGAAACCATGGCAAATATATAAAATAATTATAGTTGAACTATTTTCACAATCAGTTTATAAAGAACTGTTTATAAATGAGAATAAAAATCAATTTTGATACTATGAATTAAAATATTTTAAATAAAAATTATAATTCTAATTAAAAATATTTTTGATATCGAAAACTTTATTTCTGAAAGAATGTAAGTTACAGATTAAGGTGATTAAGTAATTATTATTTATTCCATTTTTAAGAAAATGTTTATTTTTATGACTCATTATAGGTAAAATTATTGTTCTTTTGAAAAAAAATTAAAACCCTTTAATTATTACGATTTAATTAATTTTCAATAAAAGGCATTTATGCTATAATACCTTTTAAAGACTATTTATTGAAATTTGTCTTAGATTTCTGCTGTTTGGAAAAATTTGGACATTTATTTTTGTAGTTATTTTTTCCCTTTTTTAATTATTCTTTTCCCTTTTTCAAATTATTGCTTATATGAAATATTACATTATTTGTATATTTGCTTACTTTTTATTGTAATGCTATTATTGTAAGTAATCATATTTTTCAAAGCCATATTTAT
Source organism: Trichonephila inaurata madagascariensis (assembly GCA_019973955.1). Lineage (NCBI taxonomy): Eukaryota > Metazoa > Arthropoda > Arachnida > Araneae > Nephilidae > Trichonephila > Trichonephila inaurata. The sequence continues at coordinate 175,031 of BMAV01008381.1, read as the reverse complement.
TTTTATATGAATTTTCTTATTCCATCATTAAGAGCTTGTATATTTTGTCACTAATATTGATTTTCTGGTTCTGCTTTTTTTGTACTTTGTCCTAGTCTTATAATTTTATATGTATACCTATTATGTCTCTAAATTATTATAATTATGGAATCCTTTCACTTAGTTGCCTCTTTCTCTAATAACATTTTTATTCTATTTTTTTTTTGCTCTGTTTTTTTATTAAATAGTATTAAAAATTCCGTTATCGTGATTTTTTTTTTCTTTTAAGAGAAATCACAAAATAATACTGTTATTTATTCGTATAATCATTATGTTACTTTAAAATTATAAACATCTTATTAAATTAATCAATAATAAAACTTTTTTCTAAAGAAAATGGTTAATCATAATATTTTTAAGTTAATAATTAGAAAAAAGAGAGACAAAATTAAATATGCTGCTGATAACCGCAAGGTATTAGTCATTTTTATTATACTGCGTGATAATGTACAATTTCTAAACAAGTTTATTTTTTTTCCTTATTTAAAAGTGTAATAATTTATCTGCATTTTCAAAAAATGTTTTATGATGCTAGGACTCTTCATCTCAAGCAATATTTTATGCTTTTATTTGACATGTTGCTCGATATTTTTATAATTTATTTTGTTTTAAAATGTTTATCTGAAATGCCTATAAGAAAAATGCGTTTGCGGGGGGTATATTGAAATGCAGAGAATAGTTAAACTTCTTTTGAAAATTAGTAGAATGTAAGATTATTTATAGGAATTTAAATATAAGGAGTTAGAATTATAAAAAAATATTTTTATTATCTGAAGTACAGATATTTTAATGTTTTATAGTTAATTTTACATATTTGTCCAGCGATTCTACAGCAACAACAGCAAACCTTTCCTCATTCCTTAATACATATGTTTTCAGATTATTCATGATTTGAAATTTCTAATTTAAGTGCAGCTTTTTTCATGAAATTTTGTATGTATTATATTACAATATTGTACATTAGTACAATTTGTATGTATATTAAAGCGATAACCTAGTAATTATAGTCTTATATTCATCACCGACGATGTTACGAGTTCAAACCCTAGTGGCACTCAGGAGACGCCACGTAAAGGGGTTGATACACGCTAAATCTTTCGAGGCTCAATGTTCTCCCGTTGGCATGGTGTGGAGATTAACGAGAGGAGAGGTTACAAGTTCAGAGTGCGATGTAAACTGAAATTAAATGCACTATACAACAAATAATTAATTCATTTTCTATTATTTTACTTTTACGATATTGTTTTCCTTTATTATCGTTGATTTCTAAAGTTAAGAAACTACCTTAAATGCACTCGATAACGAAAAAGAAAAAAAACACCCCCGAAGGGTTTGGGAAACAGAGAAAAATTAGTGGGTGAAAGACATAATAGGTAAAGGAAGAAAATTTCAGGAAAAATTGAATGATTTATTTCAGAGCTCAAAAAAAAGGACAAACAATAAGGGTTCATCCACACCGGATTTAAACTGACACTGAAATGGATGGGGGATAAATTATCATTATGGTCTTCTAGGATTTTTTTTGCCAAATTTCCCTTTTTTATCAGGATCAAATTCCAGGAAATGCATAGCCCTTTTTATCATATCCCCCGAATTCTCGATTGGAGAGAGATCTGGCGGGCCAAGGAAGAATTTGACTAGTTTTAAGACAGTTCATAATAACACTTGCTGTATGTGGTCGTCTGGCATTATTTTGCTGAAAATAAGACCAGAGGAAGGGTAGCAAAACAGATCTCAGAACGTCGTCGACGACCCCTTCGTGTTTTTCTAATGACACCCAAACCGAATGTCAAAAATGGCACCCCAGACCATAACTTTTGATTGAAGCGGGGGCGCAGTATGAAATCAGGGTCGCACACGCACGAAGCCCCAAACACGTCTTCATGATGATTGCGTACACAATTGGGGGATTTTGAAAACACTATATGCCCTCGTCAGCATGTTTCCCAAACGATCCCCGCACCGAAAAACCCCTCGACATTTTAGGCGTGATTTTCCTTTAACGTAGGGGGGTCATTACCTGCTTAAAGTTGGGCTTTATCAACCGTTTGGGCGTCATGATGGACACTGTGTGCGGGTTGCACGTCAGGTTTTTTTAATGCGGCACTGTGACAGTGATCTGACGGTCAATCGCCCCCCTATCTGTGTGACCGTTCCCCCCACCATCGACGCTAAAATCCTTTATTGCCCACCGTTCTTTTCCAGAATCTTCTGATAATCTCAACCAATATGGCGAGCGATCCTCCGATTTGCTGAATCTGCCTCTTTTTTCCAATAATAGATTTTGAAACCTGAAGGCCAGTAAGGCTCGAACCGTGGCAGACATTTTCTGAGTCGTTGAAAGGTATCCTAAACCGTATTTCAACAGAAATTTTGATATGAGATTGAGAATCGCTTCTTATAGACACCTGCTGAGTGCGCTGCTCTGATGCAATGCAGCTCCAGCTATTCATTCATTGGACACCAAATTTTAATCATTTGAATGTTGTGTAAAAGTGCCTTTGCATACCAAATTTCATTACAATGGGCAACTTCTTCCTGGTGCGTCATTTTTTTTTCTTATATAGTGTATGTTGAAGACTTAAATTTTTAGGCCAATTGGTCGAATCTTGGTCTTAATGTTTATTGTACAGCATAAAATATATATACAATAATATATAACTCATAAAATTCACATTTTTTTCATGTCATTAGTAATATAAAATGTCTTAAATATTGTGAAACAAATTAAATAAAAAATTTTTGAATGCTGTGTTTGATCAAACAGCAATAGAAACTTGACGTTGGTGTTTCGTATTGTTCATGGTGTTGTCAATAAGTTACATGGAATGTAATGCAAATTGATCACGCAAAACGATTTATAGCAGCTGTAAAATATTTTCGGATGTAGTTGAAGAGTAGGAAATTTCTTCAAACCCTAGCACACATGCTTAATAAGATTAAATTCGAGAGAAAGTGAAATTGATATTTTTTAGACAGTAATTTCTTCTTAATATATTTGGTGCACAAAACAAGCAGTTGGTGGATGGGCATTATGTTTTTCGTAAAAAAACGTTATTACCAATTGCGACAGCATACGGACAAAGAGTAGGATCCATTTTTTTGAAAATGAGAAATTTATATGTCAGCTCATATAAGTTTTTGTGTTAGCATGTATATATATTATATATTTAAATATATATAATTCAATCACAACACACAGGAATCAATAAAAAAATCGAAACTAAATGAATCCTATAACATAAAAATAAAAATCCCATTTCAGAATATCAATGGCGAATATAGAAGACAAAATTCTAACGTTTTCAAACAAAATTAAAAAATTTTATAAAATAAAAATTTATAATATCCAGGGTAACCTCGGACTTAGGACCATTAAGTGGGGTTAAACTAGTTTGATGGCATAAACTTCCCCTATTGCAACTTAGTGGAGAATTAATCGCAAAATATCAATTTCTAGTTTAAAATTAAAATTTAAAAGTTAAATTCAATAGTTAAAATTAAATATTAAACCTGAAAAATTAAACTATTCTTAATCGCACATTTTGAAAGATATTATATTAAAATATTAAAATTCTAAAACAATTAATTACGCCCATTTTGGTATTGTTCTCATGGCGGAGCACAAAAGAGGATTTCCATTCCAGTTTACTGATTGAGTACATTTATATGTAATACTTCCGCTTAGCAAATATAATTCATACAATTAACCTTCTTTGGAAGATCATGCTCGATATTGTCCTTCCTGTAGCAAACATAAGCATGGATCTTTAATGAGATGTATTATTTACTCTATTCTAACATATACTAAGTTGAGAATACCTATCATCGGAAAAAGTGGCGGTATTGGTCTGCTTCCGTATCTTCATTTAAACCGAGCAGTAGTTAGAAACAAGACATAATTGGTTCACAACAGATAACGACTTGTTTTCTCTCGAAACCAGACTGTCTTTAACCAACTACGATTATGAATAATCTCCCTCTCAAAATTATTTTGCTGAAAGATATCGCCTGAAATTCAGTTTTACTGTTTGTCTGTCTCGAAATTGTTTAATACGCCTCCATGCTCTGGGTAACGGATTCTTTATAAAAACTACCGGAAAATCCGGCGTATAACGCGCACTAACCGCATCTAAATCAAAACTTAAGTTAATGCGTTATATACGCCGGAATATATGCAAAATAACAGAGATGAGCATAAAATTGTTTTCTTCTACATCCTATCGAAATACTGTTGTTTATTTAGTGACTTGCATTATGAGCTAAAGGTTGTAGTTCTAGAAGTATACTATTTTTTCAAGAGTTTGGGGATAATATCTGGAATAGAAATTACGCTAAAACAAAACAATATATTAATATTTCAGATTCACTACAAAGGGGTGTGCATTATACGGCGAATATGCCTAAAAATTTTAAAACATAAGCTTGAAAGTATAGGTAAGCGTTATACACCGGTGCGCGTTGTACGCCGGATTTTACGGTATTTTAAAGTTGCATCATAATTACACTAAAAATGGTAGTATAACTTTTTTATAGGTTGTCATTCGATTCAGATGGATTTTAAGTAGTCATAACATATCCAACATTCAAGAAATTCAAATTCAGTTTATTTATTTATTTTAAATATTTCAATTTGTTGCTTAATTTTGGATGGATTTATAACAGATTATTCTATTTAGTTTACTTTACTAAGTTAGCAACTTTTATAAAGAAGGTTTTTTTTTTTAAATTATATCGTATTAGATTAATATCAAAAATCACGCTTATTTACTTTTATCAAAACTTAATTAGATATTATTTTTCGTTATGTAATGCAAACAAAACCGTACATTGAGCTCTAAAAGTACTTATTTTGTAGATAGTAATATTCTGTTGAATTCCGCGATGTTTTTAATGCTTTTCGTTATATGTTTTTCCAAACTTTACATAAGTAAATAGAGGCAACCAATGTAACACACAAAAACGAATGTGTAAAGCTGATAAATATATTCCAACTCAAAGAGAGATAGTTCAAATATCTCAACATTTTTTTTTACATAGGATACCTATATTAATCACCATAAAAAAATTATATTATCTTCATACATAATTTTACTGAACTTGAATTACTTCATTTTTCACTGAGGGGTACAAGAAAACTTTAAAATAGCATCATTGTACATAAAACTGGTTTTATTTTGTGGGCATAATGTGCTGAATCTTTGTTTAAAATTTGATATTTTACAATAGTACATCGCTCTTCGTTCTTTGGATTGATCTGCATAAAATCCTCGAACCTCGATAAACGTAACAATAATTATCTTATTCGTGCCGTTCGTTTTAAAAATAAACTGACCAGTTTAATAATATAAAAATTTGTACAAGACGTTTTCCATTTTGTTTATAAGCTACAATTCTAGAAATGGTGTGTGTGTGTCAGTGTTCCACTTTTCTACATTTTATTTAATTAATTCCATCCTCAAAAATATTTCATTTATTTATCAAAAACTTAACCCTAAAATTTAAAGCACATAGCTCGTATGTATAATTTTCAGGAATTTAGGTGAATCCATTTTAAACTCAATTACTTATACTTTTTTTAACAAAAGACTTGCCGAACCTCGAACTAAGAAATATTCAGTATAAATACTGGTTTCTAGGAACAACAATTTTATCTTTGTCATAATTTTGCAACCCATAAAAATAAAATATGTCAAAGAATAAGAAAGAAAATAATCTTTTAAATAAATTGATATATTAGGAAGAAATTTAAAGTTTTAAAGAAAAAAAATTTTTTCTTCACAAAGCAGCATTTAAAGAAAATAATAAAAAGTTTGTATTTACGAAACCTATGAATTATTAGCGTTCCGCTGACACTTCAAACCCACCCAATATATTTCCAAAACTGATAAAATATTTCCCATTACACACGAGGCTTCGCAACCATTCCCGCCCTTTTGTCGCTTGCAGTCACGCTTACTTACTTTTCTTATTACCAAAGTGTCATCGTAGAAAAGTTATTATTTGTCAAGACACGATTTTTATTTCGTTTAAGTTCAATATTTTCTTACAACACGTTGTATGTTTTTTTTTCTTCTCGTGTCTTGCTGTTAACGTGATAATGTGTTATAGTTTGCCACTTTTTAGCTTTTCCTATCTTCTTTTCAAAAAATTTGCGAGGAAAAAATTATAGAGTACATCCAGTTTTCGAAAACGCAACGATACATCTTTTTTTTTCCTCTTAGTAATTTTATATTTTAGAGAAAGAACATATCTGGATGAGTTTGGATGATATTGAAGAAAACATTGGTTATATTTTTTTTTCCTTTTCAAACACGAGAAAAAACAGTTGTGGTATTTCTTTCAACTTATAAAAATTTCAGTGGTTGGTTCTTTGCAGCTTGTAGTTTTAGTAGTGGTATCCTCAAATCTACAAAGATTTTCCCCCAACCATCCATCATTTTGCGTCTTCTTTATTTTGGTCTGTCCCTTTTATTTTCTTTATTGTCAACTTAAGGTATATCAAAACCGGTGTCATATAAATAGCAAGCACTTCTTTTATCTATTTCATGTCGAGTAATTCTTAAGTGAATTTTAAAAATGCATACGGGACTTCTTCAAAAAAAAAAATTATACTATTATATTTAAATTATTCATTCTTAAGTAGTTAACCTTTCAAGCTAAAAAGCAAACTACTATTTTTCTTACCATAACTAGTTAGACGGATTACAAAATAAAGTTATTAGATATTTATAAGTGTGATAAAACATTAAAATACTGAAAACTACTTTAATTAAGTATGAATGTATCTTTTATGATGTAAATGGTGCTAGTTATATGAAATGATAGTATAAGAACAAATAAAAACACTAGTTCAAGAAAGTAGTACTTACATATGGGTTTTCGGAGGTTATTTTGAATTTCTGTAATTTAATACAGATAATTTAGCAAGGAAACACACTTGTAGTTCATAATTACTTCCAATCAGTTGTCTGTGAGCGTTTGGAAGGCAAATAATTCATGCAAAATAAATTTTAGATAGGTTAAAATGCTGTTATATCAATAAATAATATATATTATATTAAAATACGCATTTACACCTATATAATATATTTATAAATGTATCAGCACTGCGCCCTGTATTTGGTAATTATTTTAACAATACCAAGCTAAGAAAAGTTTAATAGTACCAGTGACTCCAGGCTTGTCATATATAAGTATATACCAAAATGGCCAATACTGATCTTGATAAATCCGTTAGTCGATATTGGGGACTTTGGAGATTGGCGAATGCTTATTTGAAAATGAACAAACAGTGATTTCGGTGGTGGCATTTCTTCGGTGTCAAACGGTTAAACGGTAAGATTTCTGCATTTTGTACTTTTACCACATATAAGGTAGTTCTATACTTTTTAAAAAATATCACTCCCTTCCCCTTGTTTGGTGGTGATTTAACCTTTACAGCCCCGGTTTGCCAAAAGCTGAGTCACTCTGGCTGCGGAATGATGAACTCAAGCTCGAAATGAACACAAATGAGAATGTTCGACTGGCACCGTGGTACTGTTATTGACGCTGTTTTCAACGGTTTTTACCCCAAGCCTGACGGAAATCAAAAGTATATATATGTCATATTTTTTAGTTATTATAAGACTATTGTCTCCGCGCTCTACCCCCAAATTAAACAAGAATAATTATTTTTTGATAAATATTGCATCCTGCTTTTATTAATTAAATACAATTTCATTTAAAGATATAGTATTTGATAAAAAGTATTCAATCATGCCCGCGCGATTTTTCATATTTTTTCAGGAAAAAGGTTGTATTTCGTATTTGTGTGTGTATGCGGACTACTGTAAGACTCGTTTCTTTTTGCAATGTCTGTATCCAACTGTGGAAATAATTCAATTTAGTTATGGCTGTAATTTTGCCAACAGCTACTTCAAAATTTTAATAAGAAATGTTGATTAAATTTAAGTGAAAAACTCTGAGACAGAAATTCTGACTCTTGAATACTATTAAGAAATAAACACCATAAACATTTCACTTATGCATTTGTGAGAATCAGATAAATTTTTAGCCTTTTGAGAAAAAAAACAGTAAAATATGTAAAACATATTTATATTTGTTAAAATATCAAATGTTATATTATACCATGTTAAAATATCAAACAATTGTAAACAAAAATAAGTGAAATTTATTTCTATAGAAATTCTTAAAAGTGTCAACTACCAAATTCAAAATAAAATAAATCTATTCATGAATTAAAAAAATCTTTCAAGAATAATAATACTAATAATAAAAACCCATGTAGCATTAAATATTTATACAAACAAAAATTACTTTAATACCACACAATTCAGTATATAAATTTATGAAACTGGTATCATAAAATGATACCACAAACGATATTGAATATCTTTCAAGTTACATCAATTTACAATTTAAGGTAGTATTCACAATTTGCTTAAGAGTTTTTTGCAACGGTGCCATATCTGTTTTGTAAAATTTTTAATATTAAAATATTTTATAATCACGGATATTTTATAAGGAGATTGAATCGAGAGCATTTCATAGGTAAATTTGTATCCAAAAAGTTCAAATTCTTTTTTTTATTACTACTCTCTCTTTTCTCTCCCTAGCAATGATTATATTTAAAAATATATCTTGAATTATATTTTATGTGAATACCTATCACCTACTATATTAGATGATTTATTTTTCAAAGTATGCTCTATCACATAAAATAAAATAATAACTTAAGCACTGGAAAATGCAAAATGCCTGCTGAGTATTACTGTAATTTCATTGATATCTATTTGCAATAAACCAGATGTGCATATCCCTTCACTAGTACTTATATTGATCCTGATATATCCTTGCATTTACAGTTTTATATTTTTTAGCCGAAAGGCAGGTATTATTCTATAAAATCTCCTCTTACATTTATATTTTATTGCATCAAGCAAACTTGAATTTTATATGAAGCTTTGAATAAAAAATCAAAGCATGTCTGTTTATCTGTCTCATCTTATCTTAGCTAAAGGCAAGCGCAAATATTTTTCCCTAGCCCTTGCATCATTGAAAAATATATCGATGTAGTATTTATTATGGTAAGAGTTTCTACAGGATCCCATTCATATTTTCTACAAAGATCTTTTTTGATGAAAGAGCTTTTGAATGAATAATACTTCCCTATTTTGAAAAAAAAAATGTCTGCAATAACTTGAGATTATATATGTTTTTAACATGTATACAAAAGTATTTTTAAAGTATTTTTTTGATTTAAATATTCTTAAGGATACCCGATTTATATTTATAATTAAAAAAAAACACAACCTTATAATAATTTAATTTACCTTCTAAGAAATTGCGTTCATTGCATGGGCTTATTTTTTACATCAAAAAATATTTATCATATTAATGACGGATTATCCCTTTTGTACTAACAATTTAATCCTTTAAAGGACACAAAACTAAAATAAACTTTTCTATGATAAATGTCCTTGATAAATGTAATGTTATTATCCTCTACAAACATTATGTAGACACACAGAAAAGATATTTGATCAATGGCTTTTTTCCTGGGTGGTGGCTAGACGTTATAGCCACTGCGCACTTAACACATTTAAATTACTTTCAGGACAGAAATAATGAATCATATTACAATAAACTTTTTTATGAAAAATTAACATTTATGTAATAACTATTTCAATAACAATTAAATACAAAGTATAAGTGTAATTAAGTTATAATAGAATAATTGTACAACGTAGAATACGTACTTAGAATATATATAGAATACTTAGAATATACATTGAAATTGGCATATATCCACATTTTATATTTCATTTAATATTAGTATAAAAAAGTTAGAAATAAATAATAATTAAATTTTTGAGAATTTAAATTAGCTATTTCACAAATTTGATGAGCTATTTACTGTGGAACATTATAATATGCAAAAGTTTTCTCGGAGCAGGAAAGCTGTAATGAAAGATTTTCGAACCCGAGAATCTTGTACCACATATTGTAAACAAAGTTTGTTTATATTTCCGACCCTCAACATTCTTATATGATTCTAAGTGCCCTCTCTCGAGTGGACGAAAAGCAAAAATTTCTAGTTCATTTTTCTGTTCTATGTGGGCAGTGGATAGAGCCTCTATCCACATATAAAAGTTTTCCAAAAACCTAAATAAATCTGTTTTTTCATTGCACATTTGCTTAATCCATTCAGAAAGGAGAAAAATATACATAAGACCTGTGGAAATTTTTTTCAAAGATCAGAAATTTTATTTATAGTAATCAAATACAATTTGTAGATTTACACCGAGAAAAAACTGTTTTTAACTACCCATCAGAGGACATGAAAAGCAAAAAAAAAAGAAGAAAGGAAGTATCGTCCTGCCATCTGTATTGATTTTTATGCGTTTTATCTGCTTTTAACGCATGTGGACAGACTAAATATCCATTACCCGCTCGGAGAAATTTTTTTAATATGTGGCTAGAACTATTAGGCACTGCCCGTTAAAGGGTTAAGCAGCAAATGTGCATTATTTTTTATAATTTAGCATATAATAATCCATTATAAAGTATTGCATTTCTTAGCACATTTGAAAATAATTTGTAGTACTTTTTTTTCCTATTGGTTTTATTTTGCAGAAACAATTGATTATTCTAACTATTATTTAGATGTCTATTTTATGTAAGTATGAATAGGAGAGGCACACTTAACCTTAGAAGTTTCACTAAAGCTTATATATAAAAGGTTACTTTACTTATATTACTTTAGGATTTCATCGGAATAAAAATTCATTAGTGCTGTAAAAACCCACTATAACTGTTACCAAAAAATACACTCTTTGCAAAGTTATGTAACAAGCAGTCTCTTCTTTCAGATCTCTAAATAATAACACCATAATTTGGTCTCCTATTGTATCCATGTTAGTTCATGTACAGTCGAATTGCTAAGAATTTTGTGTAAATAGAGTAAATAATTTGTATTTGGGTGTTTAATGCATTTATATTACTCTATGTTATATTTATTTCATGTGAAAATTCTACTATTCACAAGCAATGCCACCCCTTACGTTATAATGGCGATTCAATGAGAACTTGGCGAAATCTTGGTGGTAGAGCCAAATTGGCATCATTTTTTGTTGAACCAAGTTGACGGCCAATTTGGCGACTCTGTTGACCATGTTGGTGAGTTCGGAACCCTCTGGATTCTTCTAGAAAGTAGTGGATCTCTCCATTAACGTCACTCTCGATGACACGAGCGGTTATATTTCTGGAAGTTTCTGCCGCGCCTATAAATAGGAGTGCGAGCCGCAACCACTGAGTCTGATTTTAACCAGCGAAGCGTGAGGATTGTTTTGACTAGTGATTAGTTCGGCTGTGCTTGTGAATAATCTTTTACATATGTGCATTTTTAAACACTGACAATTGTGTTTGAGTGCTTTTGAAGATGTGAAGAATTTCAGGAATTTACTGCGTGAATATTGCTGCTGAATCCTGTATTTAAAGGATTGTATTTTTGATAATAAATTCACATCGCTCTTAAAGAACTGTTTATTTTCTTTGTGATTGTTTTGCATAAAATCCACGAACCCGGATCTACGTAAAATATATATATATATTTCTATGCGTGTGTTTTGTTGTTGAATTTATTGTGTTAAAATTAAGTAAAAAAAATAAGTAACAAATAATGTCGATAAAATTAAGTAACAGATTTGAAAAGTGGTCATCATCATTACCTTTATATAATACTTGATTATAAATTTGTTTTGTTGCAACATATCTTCTTCAGTATTTTAGTTGATATTTTCTAACTAAACTACCATCACACACACACACACACACACACATAAACCAATTACCTTAATTCCTAAGTAAAGAAATACAAATGAATTATATTTAAAATGAATATTTCATCCTCAATAATTATTTCCATAATACTATAATGTTGTAGCTAAATTCACACCTAAGAGTTTATTATCGTTACAATTTATGAGTGAATGAGAGAATATTAACTGTCGCACTGTTCAGCTACTCCTGGGCCTTTGGCGATGGACCTAGTAATTTTGAACCATAGTCAAGTGACGAGGGTGACATATGAGCTACCACTTCACCACGCCAACCATGTTCCCCTACACGGTGGGTCTTCAGCAGTTCTAGGTTTGAACTCATGACACGCCAGCTATGACTTCATTATCTTAACCACAAAGCTACTGCGGCCCTGTTGCAATTATGAAGTTTTATTTTCAGCTTGTAAGTTTTTAGTTTTGTTCAGCGTAATAGTGTCGCAATACATCTACATTGATTTATTTACTTTTATATACTCGAAGTTGATTACTCATTATATAGTGATCAGTTAACATGCGACATACATCCGTATGACTAATGTTCCGGATCCGCGTAAGTTAGGTGTGGGATTACAAATATCGAGCAAGTTTAATAAACTTTTATTAAGAATAACTTATATTCTTAATTTAATTAACAACTTTAATAAAGAGAGTTAACGAATTAAACCTTATTTTCAAGTCAAACGCAACTAGATCCTTTATCTTAATATAATAAATAAACCGATTTACTAAACCTATACCAAATATTACCTTTCATTTGAGAGTTATAAATTACTTTATATACGACGATTCCAACTTCTTATTGATTTCTTCAAAGCTATCGGACTGCTAATATCTGAAAGACCACTAAGTCTCAAACTGCTATATCTTATCCTCAAGTCTATTAAAGTACTCATTTAATGTTACATCGTTTATCTTCTTGGTATTGGGTTGGAAAGGTTTGCCATTAATCGTGCGCAAAGAACATAATTAGTTAAGAAGACGAGAACGCACAATCATACTAGTACTCTTATGATATTAGGTTTGCACAATTAAAAATATCGAACGAAACTTTAATAGAAGTAATACATTTTATATTTGAAAGTTCGTTTAAGAAAGTAATTTTATTTTTTAAAAGAATCAGAGAAAAATCAGTTCTGTATTTGTTTTGTTTACCCACACATACACATGCACAATGTATAATTTCATTGTAATTTCACAATATTGTCCAAACAATTTGCCAATTCAGCATTGAATTTGAGAAAAAATAACAATTTACTGTGAAAATTTCTGGTTTTGATAAGAAAACACATTCTGTAAGTATGCAAGATAATAGAAAAGGAATGCAACTTGTAGCTTAGGATAGGCTCTAAATATGGACAGAACCAAATGAAAGAAATATATCACATAATAAAAATATGGACAATGTTCCATTATGATTATCATTTACAAGAAAAGAGTGAAAAACTTGTTGAAATTTTACAAAATTATTTGGAAGATAAATAGTTTAGTAAATGCATATTCAAGAGTATATAATTTAGTTTTTAAACAAAAATATAAATTTTGTGGAAGCAAGATATAAATGATTAATGTATACAACTTGCTCATTATATTAACTTTATTAAGAGAAAGTAAAACACATTTTATTAGGGGTTGTATGTTTTTTTTTGTTGTTGTTGTTGTTATAGAGAAATATAATATTATATAGTAAATTGTGCAAATTCAGGGATAACATTGCGTTAGGAATCCAATAAAGGTTATAATATATATGTATGTTTATTGATTACAACTATTTGACGAAATTTTCAAACATATTTATTATTTTAGCTCACGTATTTGAGTCCTGTAAACTTAAAGGTAGTGCTAGAAAAATTTTATTATTTATCCAACTTTGCTTTTCTTCTGTATATATCTTATTAAGTATTTAAAAAGGATAATATAACTCTTGATTAGACTTTAAATTGCCGATATAAATATATCAAATCCAAAATGGGGTTTAAACTCTTAATAAAGATTCTTGAAATGTACCACATAATTCTGTGTGATTAAATATGTCTTTGTTTTCTATTAAAACTTCTCTTGTTAAGCTTCTATAAACATTCAAATTCTTCTCTTCTTACATAAATCGTATGAAATGGTCTGAAAAAAATACTAAAGATTTTCTTAAATAGTATCTAAAATGTTAAAGTTGCAGCTAGTATTACATAAATGTATAATTAAACAACAAAAATATATTTGATGTAATTTACTCTAATATTGGAATCCTTAAAATAGTTGTAAAATCTCTTCTTAGTCTGGTTGAATCCTTTTCAGCAAAATAAAATAAAATAGCTACACATTTTCAAATAATAGAAAAGTTTCTGAAGAGGAAATAGCTCCTTTTTTACACTAACAAAAATAATATGAGTAGTAAAATCTAATTTATGTATATCTCAAGTTTGGGAATGAAGTAGAAATATTTATACTTAATTTATTCAAAGAAAAACAAATATGAGAATAAATATGATGTTCAGGGTAAATTTAACCTCGGTTAAAAAAGAAAAATATTTTGTAATCGTATTTTAAAAGGCATTAGAACATATTTACAATATTTGTCTTCATTTAAAAAAAATGGGCAAAAATAGTCAGTAAAACAGTTTTTTTTTATATAATAAGTGTAGGTATTTAGATGCTGTTATATTTATAAACATTTAATTTTTGTAATGTTTTGAAACATAGTACTAATGTGTACATAATTAAGCATAAATATATAAATCAATGTAATGTGGATGCAGGCAATTTATTTTGCATATATTTTTTGATTAAAATTAATATAGTATATAGTTACATTATATAATTATTAATATATACGTGTATTAAATCATCAGAATGCCTTATACTACATATTTATTTTACCATTTCGTGAGAACAAATTTTGATATTCAATTTTTTATTATTACAGAACTTTAAAAGCTACCAAAAGTGATTAAAGGCGTTCTAATTTGTAATATAAAGTAATAAATGTTGAAATGTAAAAATAATCAATTACAGCAAATTATTCAAAGCTGAAAATATCTAATTACTTTACGTGGCATTCCTGAGAGAAAATTCACCGTTATTAAGGTTGAAAAAAGTATCGAAATGCATTTGTATTCCAAGTTTATTCAATACAATTCAGTCAAATTTCTTCACACATTAAAGGTCATTTGCCATTCGCAAAGCAAAGACGAGGCTCTTTTCACCCAACATTTTTCCTTAGTCGTGCCTCTAATCGTTACATACTTCAATTTTCTCCAAAATTTTGACAAACGAAAAGGTTAGTAAATGATAGCAGTGAAATATTTCCTCACCTTTCCAAGTAATTCGGTAAAGGTTTCGCAAATGCACTTAGATTAAAATAATTGTTCATTCTGTGAGCATGGTGAACACACATCTCCGCATACATAAGCATTTCGTACATGAACATAGAAGGCTTCAGAGCCTGAGTGTGTAATTGATGATGTATCGGCTCTTAACAACTCGAAATCCATGCGGCATTCAGTGTGAGAGAGAATACTAAATTTTGACGTTACGTGTTGCTCTCGCTCGAAATCTATCACCTTGAAGATTAATATGCTGAGAATTTGCTGCCAAACAAATTGCCTCTTGAGGTAAATCATTAAAGGATTCTTTAATAAGTGAAGATATTAAGAGAGAATTTTCTTAAAGTACCTTTGAAGATCCAGCCAGCATGTAGATTAGAAATTCAGCGTAGAATATGAGTATTTTATGTTAATTTGTTTTTAATCTGTGATTTTGTAACACATTGATGTATTGTATCAATTTTTTGAAACAAAAGATTTTATTTTGTATTGTATCTCTATTTTGAAGGAGCATCAACATTTACCTGCTTAAAAACATACTCGGGGAATTAATTTTGATAGTTCTGAAAAATTATATATTTTCAGATGAGGGTGTTGCATTAAAAATAATTTTAAGCTGACATTTTTTGGAAAGTCATAAAATTGCCTGGGAAGTATATGATTGATTTCTGCTCAGAATAATTTGTTATTAGATTTTTCTTTTAAGGTATCCGACTACTTGCGACAACTTTTTTTTGAAAAAAATGAAGATATGAGGATTTTTTTGTGATTTTTAGGTTTATTTAGTATATTTTAAGCAAAAAATCGTAAAATTGAAAGCTAAAAAATGTTTTATTATTATTAAAATGGGAAAAAGCTGGTAAAAATGTACAAACATTTACAAAAACGGAGCCCGCTCTGTACAAAAAGTTTTCGAACAATGTCTCAATTTTTCAGGTTTAATGTGTTACTTTGTTTTTCGTGTTTGAAATGACCTTCAGGATAATAGATATTTTAATTTTAACAAAAACTAGAGCCTTCTATCTTAGTGACTACATGAAATTGCTTAAATAAACAGTGATTATATTCACATAAAGGACTGTAAATTTTGAAATAATTCAGTGATTGATAAATCTGAAGAACAAAACACTTCTACTGTTATACAAAACATTTACAAAAAGTTTCATTAAATTATTTTCTAAGCTTTTTGAGCCATTGCTGTCCGTGTATGAATTTTTCGAAAAAAACACATTTCGAGTAAAACGCATTTTAAAGTTTGACATCTTGTGTAAAGTTATGACATCTTCTTTAGTTAAAACACTTGTAGTTTTTGTTCTAGTGAATGGAAAACAAAAGCTTGTTATTTTTATTAAGCTAAGAAGATGGTCTATAAAATAAAATCATAAAACAAATTTGTCAATTTTTGAAAAAAATCATGATTTTAGGGTAGTCGGATATCTTAATTTGAAAAAAAAAAATATTACATGCTAAGTAGAAATTGAGAAAAAAAATATGACTTTATAGATTTCAGTACTTGAGAAACTTGAGTATTTATACTTACATGCTCTAGAAGAATTTGGAAGAAAAATGTATTTACCGTAAAATCCAGAGTACAACGCGCACTTTTAACACAAAAATTAAGATCGAAATTTATGGGTTCGCTTTATACGCTTTCTATAAAAATGATAACTTTAAAAATTAATAAAAAGAGAAGAACATAGAAAAAAAGTTATTTTTCTACATTTATAAAAATACTGTTTACTTAAAAGAAGTGAGATATTTCTTATGAACATAAAGGGTTGTATTTCTAGGAGTATACTATTTTTTCGAAACCCTGGGATAATACTTCGTATAAATAACTTCAAAATATAAGATCCCTGCATACGTACTTTTCAGATTTCTTCATAAAAAAGGGGTTGCCCGTTATACGCCGAACATACATAACAATTAAAAACTGCAGCTCTAAAGTATAGGGGCGTTAGAAGTCGGATTTTACAGTTATTTATTTGGAAACATTAACTATACAATTTATGATCATTACTTCCACAGATGTTTCTAAGTTTTTATATGCTTTTGCTTCGACAATTATTATTTAATTGAACATTTATAAAAAAAGCCTAAAATTAATTCTAAAAGTTTGATTTTAATATTTTCTTTCATTCTATCTGCTGTTATTGTATAAATGCATTTTTAAAGATGTACTTTAGTAAAATCAAAGACTCTACGTGTAAAAAATATTGCTGCAATATGTTAAGAGTGACTGTAGGCAACATTTTTGTTTTCAATTCAAAATCCCAAACTTAAAATAGCTATGTTTTATTAATTCTAATATAGTGTTATACTTGATAATGTTTTCTATTTAGATACATACTGAATAAAGAATTCAATAAATATTTTTAATTTAACAAAAATGATTAATATTATTTTTTGTTTTATATCATATTTGTTTTCCTATTTTTTTATACAAATTCCCATAAGTTGACTATGTGTAATGGCATGTAAATTGTTTTGAGATGGAAAAACCTTACATGCGACAGTTTAATATTCGGTACAGCTAAATGAAGGATTATATATAATCAATTAAACATATCAAACGAAATTAAATACTTTTACAAGATTAAAATCAAATGCTGTGATTGAAAATCGCATGATATATTATGTGTTGTGGATCTCAAAGACATCTAAAAATTTAATTATCAATCTATTCTTCAACGCATGCTATGAGTTGACAGTTTACAACAGAAACAGAAAAATGCCACTAGCGTTATGCTATTCTAAAAGATTGTTTTTATGTAAGGGGGAGGGGGTTCTTAAAGATCGAATACATAAATCTATCGAGAAGCAATCATTACATACTTTTTAAAACGGAATATTTAAATATAAAGGTGGTCTTGAAAGCAAGGAATGATTTCAAAAAAGGAAAAACATTCATGAAATTATTACAAAGATAGAGAGCCACCTATACAAGCAGAAAGAAGCAGCATAAGATGCATTATGATTTGTGTGATATGTTTGAGCTCTAGTAATATAATACCACACAAACATGGGTTACCTTACAAAATGAATACATAAATTGATTTTGAAAATACTTATATGAAAATTTACTGTCTCAGAGAAATTGTAAGCCCAATTTTTGCATCTTAAAAACGTATTAAGTAGATTGACACTTTTTAACTTAATACTCATTAATAGACAATGTTACATTTTAACTTCATTTTTATTAGCATGCTTACAATTAAAAAAAATGTAAAATATTATATGATAGATAGATTAATATGTATAAGGTGATTCTCACATTTCTTCTGTTTTATGTCTGGTTTACTTATACTAAATTTAGAAAGGGGTTGATAGTACAGTCATGATTAGTTTCTCCAAATTTGGGCCAAACCATGCTCCTTTCATCTTTTGAAAAGATCATACTTCATAGCATGCATGGATCAGATCATTCCAGTCGAAAATATTTTAAACATCATGCCAAGAATGCAGTGGATTGGTGAATTCTGACATTTTTATTTAATGCAAATTCGAAATGAACTGTGGTTCGGTAAAATAAAACACTACTTGGAAAAAATACGATTATTCAACAAATGCATAAGTAGAATTTATTGACAAATAACAAAAAGATAAGATACATAAAATGAATTATATTTTTTGTGGTTTTCAGAGGCCAAGGCAATGATCGAGGGTGCCCCCGACATCTATGTGAAGAGCGGCAGTTCCATCAACTTGACGTGCGTGATCACGCAAAGTCCCGTACCTCCAGCTTTCGTGTTCTGGTACCATGACGAGCGGATGATCAACTACGACGCGACGCGGGGGCTCATCGCCGTGCAGAAGGCGGGCACTGACACCGCCCTCTCCAAACTCTTCATCAAGGACGTGCAGCCCTCCGATTCAGGCAACTACACCTGCTGCCCATCTAATGCAGAGGCTACCAGCATCACTGTACACGTGCTCAACGGTGAGTAGGGGGAAGATGGTCCATAGGGCAAAAAATCCTACCTTTTTAAAACCTTTTTGTGATGTGTTTTGTTCCATTTTAGAATCAACTTTTGTTTTTCTTTCAAAACTTCGGAAATGGTTCTTTGAAACCTGTTTCTAAAAATAATTCAAAAGCTGACTCTAAAGGATATATTTATTTCTTACGTTCAAAGAAATTATGCTTTTATTTTGCTTTTTCGAGTTAATGTATTTATGTCCTTTCTGATAAGATCCCTTTTTTTCTGGAGTAAAACTATTTACTTTAATCATAATTTTTCCTGAAAAAAAAAGAATATATATTGCAGCTTAAATTATTGTATGCAGTTAGGTCAGATGAAGATACTGCAGTAAATATCTCCATAAAAATGTTTGAAGTGAGGATATAATAGCTTGTGTCTAATCACTTTAAGAAATTTTCAAATTTCAAAAGCTTTAAATGTCAACCAGTATACAGCAAGTTATATTCAGAAAGAGCGAATAAGCAAATGAACCAACACTGCTATATGGAAGTTTTTCTATGAAAGGTTCCAGCATCAAGGGTATGTGTATGTATACTGAAAAGCCCGAACATCACCTACCGACCTAATCCACGGACACAAAATCCTTGTGTACACACTCCTGATGCTAAAGTATATAAAATGTACTTACATTAATGTATATACGTGTATATTATTGTTTAACGCAATAGGAGAAGCTGTTTATTTATCAGCTTTTGATAAAGTTCAGCAGAAGCCTCTGAATATTAATATCAGGAACATGTTTGGTGGGATACTCATATGCAAGAGTTGTGAGAACATATAAAAACGGTATATAAATAGTAAAATTGATAGTTTCCCACCAGTGGTTTGTTGACTAAAGCGCAAGCATTCCAATGAAGAGTGGAGAATGTTATGCACTGCTTGGAGCAACAGAAGGGCTGCAATAGCAAATATCATCATGAGTTTCACGATATGTTTCAGCCCATGATGCACTGATACTTATGGATCTACACAACTGGCATTTAGATTGCGCCCTGCGGTACAGAACATCATCATCAACCCTATCAGTAATATGCCATAAAAGATTGACATTGGACAATAGAAGAATGGAAGAAAGTCATATATTTAAATAAATTAGGTTTTCTGGTAAATTAATTGATCTGACGAACTAGGACGAATAGTCAATTTTCAATAGACACACTTACAACCAGGGTGTGTTTCTAACTAATTGTGGCAGTATCATGGTGCGGATAATGCTTTCAATGGGCACATTAATTTCCATAGAATTCCAGATAGATATCCAGATAGCGTACTGATAGAGATATGTACTCTATCTGGATATCAGTGCAAACTAAGTTCATTTCTTCATTCTCATATGATATATTTGTCGAGTGATTGTATTTACCACAGAACAACGCTGTGTGTCAAAAAGACAGAATCGTTAGATCTGTCCAGAAACCATTATGATGAATTTTAAATAATGTATTGACCACCAAAATCACCTGACCTTAATTCAAAAGGATTTTAGAGGTCCCACCTGGGTCTCAACAAATTCGGGCTGCACCGCTATCTCGTAATGTAAGAGATATGTAAGATGAATTAGTTAATGGCATACCTCATACCTCAGGCAACCGTTCAGCAACGTGTCGAGTTAATGACTCATCAGGTATTGGCAATTTTAAGGGCCAAATTTTGCCTTATATTTCATACTAAAGAAACGTCCTAAAATTTGTTTTAAAATATTTGAAGTTTTCTGAGCTTAGCATTGATTTATTTTTCTTGTTATGTCTTTTTCTACCCTTTAATTGAATTAATTAGAAAATTTTTTTCAGCACAATCAACTCCTTCTCTGTGAAATGGCTATTAATTTCAATTTTCGTTATTAAAATAATTTCAGCTTGATAATGTTTTTAGGTTTTTGATTTATCATAGTTGCTCAAATAGAATTGATTTCATGTCAATTTTTGTTTTAAAAATAGTTTATATGACATAGAAGCATTATCATTAATTTTTTCCTGTTGAGATGCTATAGCTCAAACCTTTTCAGCTTGCAATAAGAAGCAATATTTCGACTGTACTGAATACTACCGAAAACGATGTATCTAAATATCATCCCTCAGCGGATATTCAATTAGACTTCCTAATACAAACAATCTAAAATCAAGTACTGCAGATAAAACTGAACAGTTCCATGATGTACGAAACTACATTATTGTAAACATATTGCAATACTATATATTAGTATTTTAAATTTGTGGAACGAAAGAGAAAACTTGCAAAACTTCTATTTACAACTGAAAAAAAAACATTTTATGCACAAATTTGTTGATTTTTAGCTTAAGTTATTATCCTTATTATTTTGTACATAAATGCTTTGTGTTTCAAAACTTTTTTGAACATATTGTTTTAAAATTAGGCTGAATAACATGCCTTTGTAACAAATGCTTATCATTGTTGCGCATTCTTTTTAATTAAAAAATGCTTTAAATCCTACTTAATGAAAGTACTGTATTAATGAATAATTTAAGTTTGAAAGAAATTAATTTAAAAAATTAGGGCTTTACAGGCTTATTAGATTTTCCTTGATGACCTTACAAATTTAAATGTGTTTTTCGCAGACATATAATTTTGAATATATAAGTGTTTTCTAATCCCTTCTCCTTTCCGTTCAAAATAGAATCCTGATTTTTTTGTATATATAATTAAACCTATTTAAGTTAGAATGGACTGAGATCTCAGATCTCTAGAGAGTTATTTTAAAAAATCTAAAATTAATGTTTTAATAAGGTTGGTATTTTTTCCAGGTTTTGATACAAAAATAATTCTTAAATTCACTAAGGAAATGATTTTCAAATCCATAGTAACCCTTTTCTTCAATAGTCAAAAAATGTAAATTACTAAAATTAATTAAAAAATTAAAAGTTAAGCAATTTATAAAAGTTTGAAAACAAAATTCTTAGTTTTTTTATAATTGTAAAATTATATCTAGTCAAACCGACTTTTTACTCTTACCCAATCAACTTAGTATTTTTAATCTAAATATCAAACATAAATTATTTTTATCATTACTGTCTCCAAAATATTTTTTTCAAAAAAGAATGCTGAATAGTCTTAATACAATTGCTCTTCAATTTTTATACTCAATCAACATAGATCTCAATTAAAGTAAAAGAATAAGCAAGAAACATAGCAAAGTGAAATATGTATATATGTATATATATATATATATATATATATATCCATACTTTCTTTTAGAGTTTAATAGTTATATTATTTTGTAGTGAATACAAACTTTAAAAAACGTGTTTTCATATGATACATAATAGTTTTTTATCCTGACTAAACCTGAAAAATCATTGCAAATAATTTATTTATAACACTATCATTTTGATGATCCAGAAAAATGAGTTTCACTCAAAACGATTTTCGATATAAAGTTTGATTATTAACATTTGATTATGTTTGAGTTACTTCTTGGATTCCCAATTATGTATACATTTTTTATACCAGAATGGATTGATAAAATGCTGCTTAGTATTTTCATGGGTAATTGTTGAATCTAGAGTGAAATATGAAATAAATGTATTTATATTAGTGCAGCATGTTTTTGAAAATTAATTTCATTGTTGATGAAAGTAAGCCCTTTTTAAGTGGTAAAATGTATTGGTAGGAAATCACTAACTCATTGATGATCAAAAATGACTGTGTTAAATTCGCTCAGATTTAGTTTGAAAATCTTTTACTTCGCAGGGATTCTTTTTAACGTTAACCTATCAAGCCGATAGTGTGAAAACAGGTTTTGATTTTTCAGAACATATGGCATGTAAATTATGTATTTCTAACATCTCTCTACTTTGTTAGTACCGATAAATAGTTGTATTGCAAAAAGTACAAGTTAAAAACAAGTTTTACCGTTAAGGAATTGCATGTATCATTTTTAAATGTGAATATAGATGCATAAATTGAGAGCTCGTTTACTATTATAGAGTTAAAATTATTGAGTTTCTAAAAATCCATACTTAGTATGATCCAAGAGTTCGGTGACGAGGTGTAGAAAACCTTACGTTTAATAGTTCACAGCCCCGAAGCACATCCACCTTCTAAGTAGTCCACTTGGGTAACAATACATTTTTGCCAGCATTCGTATAACTTCTAGAAGCCTTAAGCCCTTTTTCTCAACTTCCCGTAAAGCCTCCTGCGTGCTCTTTTCAACTCATTTGAGGGCACAAAACGGTCTCCCTGTAAATGTTTTTCATTGATGAGGACATGTAAAAGTCACAGGGGGTTAAGTCTGGTGAATAGGGGAAATAAAAGGAAGCACGTGAGTGCGAGTTTTGGTGAGGAAGTATTTTACTAATTCAGATCGTTTTTCTGGTTTGTTCTCATGCGAAAGATACCAGTCGTTTCCCTGCCAGAACTGGGGCCGTTTACGATGACTGTATTCCCTCAAACAACGTTGTCTTGAAGTGTGCATCTTCAGTGATTTGTGCAAAAGTTTGGCGACGTACTTTTCGAGCACATTCAGACAACAACGCAACATTTTCCACGTTCCGTGAATTAAGTCGTCCAACCTGCTCCCCGTCTTCGATTGATTTTCGGCCTTCTTTAAGACACCGATGGCGTTCGTTAACTTTGAATCTATCTGTGGGAGATTCCCCAAACACCTAACTTAGCATTTCCAAAGTCTTAATTGGTGTTTTACCTAAACATTGACAGATTTTAATGCTCAATGCTGTTCAAGAAAAGCCGTCTCTCTTACATCGCAGAACAAAGCTAACTAGATTCGCAAGATAACAGCTGCACGTACGGTTCGATCACATGACAGGAATTGAATCAAGATGGACAGGTAGGGAAGGGTTGGAAGAATCCATTTCAAGTGTTTCAAATTTAGGTACTTCCATTCGTCGTCAGCAACGGCCGCAGTCCCCGAATTTTTGGATCATACTACTTATATTCTTTAATGCATATATTTAATGTGATCAAAATTTTTTTAAAAATGTTATTCAATCAATCTTTATATTTTAACATATCTTTATAATTTAATACATCTTTCTATGCTTGGGGAAAAAGAAATCCATTATTTTTGCAAAATAAATTCAAGACTTTATTTAACATGTTTCGGATTGTCCAATTTGCATCAAATCTGCACCGTCTTGTTGTATAATATGTTGCTATTTTAGAGGTAGCTTAATAATGCTTCTCTCAAAGAAGTCTTGGTCCTTATTGACGAAAAACTCTAGTAATCGATTTTCACAATCTTCCATTGGTTCCAATATCTCATCTCTCAGGATGTTTTGTAATGTGAGAAAAAGGTCGTAATTGCTTGGTGTCAGGTCCGGACTATATGGTGTATGCTTTAAAAGTTCCCAACCAAGCTCTCAGAGTTTCCGGCGAGTCACTACAGATGTGTGTGGCCTGGCGTTGTCTTGATGGAACACAACACTTATTCTTTGGCCAAATATGGCCGTTTCTGGTCAATCGCTAGCTTCAAGCGATCCAGTTGTTGACAGTAGAGATCTGAATTTAGTGTTTGGCCCTACGGAAACAATTCATAATGATTATTTTCAAGTTCCACCAAATACACAGTAGCCTGGCCATTAGTCCTGGTTTTACAACCGTTTGAGCTGCTTCATCGAGCTTTGACAATGATCGTTTTCGCACAATATTGTCGTATGTCACCCATTTCTCAACCCAGTCACCATCCGTTTAAGAAATGGGTCTATTTCATTCCGTTTGGCCAACGCTTCGCAGATGGAAATTCGATCCATCATGTTTTTTGGTGTCGCACCCAAACACCGAGCTTTTTTTTTGAATCCAGCTCTGCATAAGTGTTTTAAAACCTATTTTTGGTCGATATTTAGCTCTTGGGCGTTGCTACGACTACTAACATGCCGGTCAACTTCGGTTATTTCTGTTATTTTATCGACACTTTCGACGACGGGCAGTGCATCTTTTAATATCAAAAATTCCTGTACGGAATCGACGAAACCAAAATTGCACGAAATTAGCTGTTACAGTATCGGCACCGTAAATACCATTCATAATTTCAGCCGCCTGGCTTGCATTTTTGCCTTTATCAAAGAAAAACTAAAGTGTACCGGATTTTCACTTTCTTGACTTCCATTTTTAACACCTTTTAATTCACAATTGAATGTACCAAACAAAAAAAAAGCAAAATATTTTTTTTAGTGTGAAATGTCATCTTGGCAATGAGCATAGGTTTGAAATTGTTTGATTGATGTATCACGAGATATCGGTACTACAGCCATCTACCGAAAAAATAATCGATTTATTTTTCCCCAACCTAATGTTTTAATATATCTTTATATTTTGTCAACTATGTTATCATTTACGGATGATGAATTACATATAAACGATATTATTAAATATAACTGTGATTATCAACGTATCATATTTTATACAAGTGCAAAATACATTAAATATTTTGACAAACTCTTAAGCAACAAGAAATATTTATGAGGTAAAATAAAAACATTTTTCTTTTTTGCTTTGAAATAAAAAAATGAATGAATTTTAGTTTCATATTTTTAATGCATTCTAACATTAAATACATTTAAGATGAGACAGAAAGCTCCTTTTTTTTCATCATTCATTTGTGTGCTGTTTGGATTAAACTTATGTCCATAATTACTTAAACATTTTGGAAAGGAAATGCTATTAATACAATTCCATTACTGAACAGATAATAATGTTCCAAGAAGATGCAAAAGGGAAGTAAATGACTAATTATTTTTCTTACCAAAAATATGGATTCCAAGAAACGACAAATTCTGAATAGAAAGATAATTATCCTTATTTTCTCAGAACTGTGCTGTAATTCTTGGTAATCGTGGGATAAAAGTTTTTTTTTTTCATTTATCTTTTTTGTATAAATACTGTTATATTAACAGCTCTATCTATTTTGAAATGACACTTCTAAGTATCAATTTTACATGCGAAATTTATATAAAACTTATTGCCGTAAAATCCAGCGTATAATGTACTCTTTGAGCACAAAAAATAAAATCGAAATATATGGTTGCGCGTTATACGTCCGGTACAATAATTAGAGCTTTAAAAATAAAATTAAAAAGAAGAAAAGAAAAGAGGAGCTTAGAAAAAAATTAACCTTCTACATAATTCGAAATACTGTTGATTTTAAAGGATCGACATTCCTCGTGAACTTAAAGGATGGTAGAACAACATTGCTCACGTACTTTTCAAGTTTGTTTGTAAAAAAAATGTGCGTATTATTCAGGGAATATATCTAAAATTAAAAATTGCATCTTAAAAGTATTGGATACGCATTATATGGCTACTTAAAAATTAAAATTGCATCTCAAAAGTAAGGGTGCGCGTTATACGTCAGATTTTACGGGATTTTATTTAATATTATATATTCAATATATTTTATATTTTTTATTTGAGATTATTTAGGATTTTTTAGACTTATCATAACGGTTCTCAGATACTCTTTATATTTACTAGCTTGTAGCAATAATTTCAAAAAGATTATTACTTTTAAGTATGGGATGAAATAATGTTTCTTTTTCACAGTTTAATTAAAGAGCAACTGCCATTGAATTTTGAAAATACTAAAATATGTGTAATTAAAAGCAATTTACATGAATTCAGTGTCCATTATTTGAGTTTTATGAAAAACTTTATTCAATTTTTAACCAAGGAATTAGTAAATATTAAAGGAAAAGACTAAAATAAATAAATAGATTTCGATCGCAACACATTCTTTAGACTTATAGCCAGTCCAATGAAAAAGTAGGAACAAAAATGTGAAAATGTTTCATAATAGTTATATGTTAACAATATTAGAATAATTGAATTTTTTATCTAGCTAAATACAAATGAAAGCTTTGCTATTTGAAATTCTTCAAACAAGCACTTCAAAGATTTTTTAAAATACTCGAATAATACAAGCAAATTATAATATTGCACGTTGATTTCTTTAAGATGACGAAAAATCATTCGAAAGTAAACATTTTGAATATATAGCATATATATATATATTTGCAAGTTATGTTTCGCATTGACAGATATTGGTTTTTGTTGCACATAATCATAAGTAGTATCTATGTGATGGATTTAATCAGCCGAAACAATCACACTTGCAAACTATTACTTCCGGTAGAATGAACCAGTTCAATATTACCATCTTTGATTATTACCATATTTGAATATAGCACAATTCAAATGGTCAATTGAGTTATAAATGTTTCAATTAGTTAATATTCCTTCTACTACGATTTAATTAAAAATTATACCTGGAATATCTACGCTATATAATTACTTAATGACATTTGTTGCACAATGACAATGAAAAGGCAGAACTCACATATAATGCAATTTTAATTATTGCAGAGCTATTATATTTCATTTGTAAATATTGTATTTAAAGCTATTGAATGCTTTGAAAATATTATAAATATAATTTTCAAATAATTCAACCTTAAATTTCTTCAAATCCTATTACTTCTTTACATGTTCTATATTCTTATGATTAAATTACATTAGTTATATAATAATTTTTAAATAATGCAAATTAATTACAACAATTAACGAGAATTACCGATTGTTAGAAACTTTTATATTTTTCTAGACCTCTTAATAATTTTATCACGGATTTAAATACTTCAATTTTTATTCTTCTGCTAATGAAAGAAAAATTAACCCGAAATAAATATATAAACCACTGAAGGTCATTTTGAATTTTTACAAGAACAAAAAGTATGGCACCCTATCCATTATTTTTTCTATACGAATATAGTGTTGATAGGCTTTAGACATTGAATTTTAAATTCATTTTCTCTTACTTAATATTTATTCGATGATAAGCTACTCATAAAATTAGAATTTTTTTTTACTTAAAAACTCGTTGTTGAAATAAATAAATAAGTTAAATATAAATTCACAAATACTAAAATAAAATATTGACTGATTAAAGGAACACTAATGGGGCAAGATAAAATGTTCGAGTCATTTTTCTTAAATTTTCATATTAAGAACACTTGTTTTAATTTGAGGATGCAAACATTTTAAAAATAGCCGTATGAAGCGAAAATGAAGAACCATAATAACTTCTAGCATTCACA
Source organism: Trichonephila inaurata madagascariensis (assembly GCA_019973955.1). Lineage (NCBI taxonomy): Eukaryota > Metazoa > Arthropoda > Arachnida > Araneae > Nephilidae > Trichonephila > Trichonephila inaurata. The sequence goes on along the minus strand of BMAV01008381.1, from coordinate 146,787 downwards.
ATTTGAATTTAAAGTTGGGAAAGAGGAAAATACCTTTTAACGGGACACTTTTCAGTATTAGCATACACGTTTAAAAGTTAGTGAAGCAGAAATGCTGTAAACAAGTAAAAATAAAACGGCTTTTCCAAAGTAGCCTCTTCTATTAAAAGCATTGTTTCATAGCTGCGAACAACTCATAAAAGTAAAACATCCAATCCCTTTAAGTATTAAACATCAGAAAAGCTATCTCCTGAGAGCTATTAGAAATTCCGGAAATTCACGTTTTCGAGTAAACATAAAGTTTTGTGCTTCTTAATGAAGAATTCTGAAGTGTATTTCTTTTATTTAAACAAACGGCTGAGCTCTTTATTGAATAGCCATGTGCCTTTACCTACCGCGCGTTGAATAATAATAGTTTAAAAATTTCCTAGCTGATAAACCTTGCAGAAAAGGCAACGAAATTAAAGGAATCTTCCTACATTGCTTTCGAAAAATATCTCATTTGAACGATGTGAAAAGATGGGCTTTTATTTAGACTCCATTTCAAGCCACCATTTTCTATGTGCTCGAGTGTAAAATGTGTTCTAAAAGTTTTTTCTGAGTGATGGAAAAATGTAGCTGCAATAACAATTTAACTTTCATGAATTTAATTGGATTGTTAATGACAAAGATAAATTTAAGTCAAATATTTTTTAAAAAAAATTATGTTAAACTTTTAGGACGATGATAAGTAACACAATTGGAAAAATGTAATTGACTAAAAACGTATTTATATTATAACAATAAAGAAAAGGGCAAAATAAACAATAATAAAATTGATTTAGATACTTTATAATAGCTTGCTTTTGCAGTTAAATTGCTGCGTTCTAAAATTGAACAGCATGTCAATTTAAAATTGTTCATACAATACAACAAACACTAATGAAATGTACACAGAGTCTCCCTGTAGTAGACTACACTATCTAGCCAAAAGTATCCGACACCCCTTAAAAAAAGTGGTTCTGGCGAGTGACGCAATTTGATACGAAACTGAAAGCTATAAAATTGTTGGTAGTGGTTTGTCAGATTGTATTTATGTGCGTTTGTGAGGCAATGAGTAAGTCAAAGGAGCTTAGTGAGTTTGATCGTGGCAGTATAGTGGGATGCTACCTTTGTGGGAAATCAGCTCGTGAGATTGCGGACATTCTACAGAAGCGTAAATCAACTGTAAATGATGTAATTGTGAAGTGGAAAGTCGAGGCAGTGAAACGGCAAAAAAACGAACCGGTAGGCCAAAAATACTTAGTGAACGCAGCCGCAGAATTCTGAAAAGGGTAGTGAAAAAAATCGCAAGTCCTCGTTGGTGGAATAACCAGGGTTCCAAAGTTCATCCGGGAAATTTTAGTAGTTACGATGTGTTACGAGGACTGTCCGTCGAAAGTAAAAAAACTTGGGATTACATGGTCGTGCAGCCGCTCACAAGTCAAACATCACTCCACAGAATGCGAAGCATCGATTGCAATGGTGTAGAGCTCACCGCAATTGGACTGTGGACATGTGGAAAACTGTTCTTTGGAGTGATGAATCTCGCTTTACAGTCTGGCAGTCGGATGGACGCGTCTAGGTTTGGGCGGATGCCCGGTGAACGTTTCTTTAGTGACTGCATTGTGCCGACTGTTAAGTGTGGTGTTGGAAGCATAATGGTGGAAGGGTTTCTCGTGGTTTGGCCTGGGTCCGTTAATTCCTGTGATTGAAAACATGAACTGTGAGATGTATGTGGACTTTATGGACAATGCTGCACTTCCAACTCTATGGCAATATTTCGGGGAAGGCCTATTTCTCTTCCAGCAGGATAACTACTCCATTCACGCATCGAGGCTTGCACAGACTTGGTTTGACGAAATGGATGTTCAAAAACTGGACTGGCCTTTTCAGAGCCCCGATCTATCTATATATAAATCCCATAGAACAGCTTTGGGGCGAATTCGAGCTCAGATTACGTAGCCAGCCAAATCGATTATCCTCACTGCAAGCACTTACTTCAGCTGTGATGGACGCCTGCAAGGCGATTCCTACGGCCACCTATAAGAAATTGGTGAAAGTCTTCCCAAACGTGTGCAGGCTGTCATCCATGCAAAATGGGGGACCAACATCACACTAATATGTGCCTCAGGACGCTCTAAGTCCATACCACTGGGTGTCCAGATACTTTTGGTCAGATAGTGTATGTGAAAGATCTGCGTGCTAGTGTCTGAGTGACACAAAATGCTCCTGAAGTTAGTGGAAAAGAGGTAAATGATAAACGCTTTGTGTGATATAAAACTATGACAAACGACATAAATGTGAAGAAAAACATTAGCCTAATAATTTGAGAAGACATCCAACGGGATATTCGATAGATATCTGAACGTGTGAAATACTTTGTGGAAGAAGCTATGCAAGGTAGATATTTTATCACAATGCTCATTTGTATACAGTACAATTCTCATTTGTAAACAGCGTTCTCCAGGAAGTAGTTTAAGGCTATAAAATGCATTGCAATTCTGAGACAAACACCTTATTTTTCTGATTTTGCATCGTGTCATATTCCGTTTCACAAGGAACAAAATATGGGTTGAAAATAGCTTATTTTAAATCAAATGCATTTAAATAGAAATATTAGTTATTAAAATATCGCTGAAAAATTAACAGCAACATGGTCTTAATCAGAAAAATATGAACAGGTCTTGGAGTGAGCGAAAATTGAATTAAGAGATACAGATTGGATACTGTACACATTGTAAGGGAATATTCATTTTTGCACCAATCATGATACAATAAAGATACCTAACTCTTAACTATTGGATATTAGAACAGAAAATTAATTGGAATTACAGAATAAAGTATACATTGATGAACAAAACCCTAACATAATACTTAAAAAAATAAATTAATAATTTTTGTACTTTAATTTTGGATTAATTTAAATGATTCAAAACTCAAGATATAAAAAATGCCCCCTTATGTTTTCTTTTATTTAAATGAGAAATTTTAAAATCGTAGAAATATATGAAATTTCAGTAAATAATAAAAAAAAAAAAAAACATTTCATATTTCATAATTATTTATTTAATAAAGTACTTAATTACTAATTCATTACGAAATTGCGTTAATCTGAATTAATTAGAAGGAACTTCACAATGGAATAGAATATTTACAGGATTGAGTCAATAAGAAGATTATGTATGAAATATAAGCAATATTAATCAAAACCATGTATTTCACAACAACTACGAAGGAATATACTAAAAAACATAAGTAAATATAAGTAATTTATTATGAAATTCATTAGTTCAAATATCACATAATATTTAGACAAGTAATGCTAAGATATTAGCTGCGAGCATCTACGTTATCACAGTGTTTTCAAAACATGCATTTTTTCAAACAAAAAGGCAATACAAACAAGAATAATAACGCTATCAAAATTTTAAAATTAATAGCAGCATGTTTCACATTTCTCCTGGCTATAACTTTAGCCAAATATAGATCGTAATATTTCCGATTATTAAACTAAATGTTTCACTAGAACAGCCATCCATTTTGGGACATTTTTGTTATGTTACGAGCCTTCAAAACGAAAGACCAAATTTAGTGGAAATTGCTCGGTCATTTTACTTATTTCTCGTCTTTTTCTACAAAAAGAAATGCAATTAAATAAAATTTTCGTCTTCCGATCTAAACACATTACGGAAATTCTTTCCCACTCATTTTATAACGAGTTCATCATTTCTTCTTCACCATAGTCCAAACCGACATTACTGTATGACAATAGCTATTGCTTTCGGATGTGTGTTTCCTACATCATCATTTTGGGGCACCCGTCTTTTTTGATAAATCTTTCCAACAAACTGTTACCTCACCCTCGGCTATTAGTGCCACATTCTCTGAATTGCACACCATTCCAACATTCTGTTTGCAGGAGACGTGTGTGGCATTAAGGCGTAATGAATGGAATCCCGAACTATTACAACGCCAAGTAAATGGGCCCTTACTCGTCAACACTGATCTCTTTACAGAAGACAAATTAATGGCTTAAAAATATCCTCAGCACTTTCCGATTAATTTGTTTCGTTCGAGAATCTATTCGCTACAAATCGATGAAAAGTGATTAACGATGATGTGAAGCAAAAAGCTTTTTGTTATCTCGGGTTTTAAATCTTCATTGTTTTAAAGGAATTCGTAAAAACAACGCTCAATTCAATTTTTGTTTTCGAATTGCGGAATTCATTTGGGAATAGTGAATGATAGAGTTTCCAGTCAATTAGAGAGACGATGTAGAATAAAACGTTATTTCACTGGATTCGAATGGAACAAATAAATTCCTATGGGAGAAAATATACATTTGGTTTTTAAACACACTTAATTATATAAAATATTTTAAAAATGTTTTTTAAGGTCTTATTTTAAAAGTATGCAACATTTAATTTTTCTTGCAAAATATAAGTTAATTGTTATAAAAGTATTTATATTAGTGTAAATATATTTTAAATATTTTCTTTGGTTCACTTTATGAGTACACACATACATAAACATATAATATACATATGTACAAATATATATAATGTAATCATATTTGTTTTCTTCTATTACGAACGTAACACTTTTATAACTGGAGTGGTATCAGCATCAGAAATTATACAAAAGTAAACGATCTGCAAAATATGATTATTATTGAGAAAATAGAGCAAAAATTGTATTAATTCAATAAGTATTTTTTATAAAGATTCCAAGAATCACACACAAAATTTAGAAATTAACTATGAAACAAATTGTTTTTAAAAATCCCCGCCAGTTTTTTATGTGTAAGAATTTCAAGAAGGGAAATAAAAATTATAGTAATTAATTTAAGACAACAATACTGTAAATATTACCATTATCCCAGTATATTTTTAAGTTTAAAAAAAATAAAAATAATAATTAATTTATCAGCTCAATAAAGTTTAATCTCACAATACTTATTTAACATAATATGAGAAATATCTATATTGGCGTTTACAATATTTTATGGTGGTAGGAAATATTTAAGCTATGTATATTCCCGTTCCATTTTATATGCAATATTTGTAACTCGAAGCTTTCTTTATTAGCATTTCAAACATTAAATTATTATTAATATCTTAAACAGACTATTCAACATTCTAATTTGAAATAGGTATCATGTTACTCTTCTTAAATGTCTTGAAATTTAATCTGAATTAGAATTAAGCCTTTTACGAAGGAAACAAATTATAATGCATTTACAACATTTAAGAGGTCTCATACTTATATTTAAGTTCTATATATTTTCACGTTGACTTAACAAAATTTAATTCTTTATTTTTATATTCTCATTCATGCTCTGCTGTAAAGGCTTAAACAGAAGCATAATAATGAAAAATGCAAAATGGATTTCCTGTAAAAGCATATTTTCGTTTTTACTTTCTTCTGGAAAATCTGATTTTCTCCGGATTAAGTGCTTTAAAAGCGATTACTCAGTACTAAAGATAATTTATGCATTCGGTAGAGAATAAGTAGCTTTATATCAGCTTAAAAAGAAAAACACAGCATGATTACACTGTTTAAATATTTAAGAAGAGTTAAATATATTCCATGTCTTTATTTAGAGTAAAAAAAAGAAGAAAAATAGCAAAAAATGAATCTGAACAATAAACATACAGTGATCTTTAAAATTTAATGCTCTTTTAGCCAGCTTTTCTTCTCCTAGGATACTAAATTGCTGTTTTGCATAATAATGTATAGATGCTTCTTAGAATATCCTTGTTTATTTCCAAGTTTTTCGTTCTAAATTCAAATGCATTATGTAGAGTGTCAGGGTATCTCAGAATTGTCCAAATATATTATTAAAATTATTGTTTTGCTTTAAATCTTTAAAAGGATAACGCCTAATGGAATTGAATGAGGTTTAAATGATTCTATCTATATATTATATTTGCAAAATATTATTAAAAGCAGATTTACTTTTCTGTATCAAAATATCTCAACTCAATGTTAATATGTTTTTTATATAAGTATCTAAAAAATATGTATAATCTATTTAGCTAAATGTGATTTCTTTTAAAAATTGACTTTTAATAGAAATAAACTAGAATAAGATTAGTTGTTAAACTAGCCTTAAATTATTATTATTATTTTGGGTATAAGTTTGATAAAATAATAATTTCCATGTTAATTTTGTTCTCATTATATACTCCACACAAAGAATATAATTTATATTTTTTATACAAAACGGATTGACATTTAACCTTTTATCTACCGCATTATGATTTTTTTTACTGCAGTTTTTTTCATGAAACATTTTTTTGGATCATTGCATTGAAAATTAAGGGGCATACATAAACAAAATACTCAACTTTGGAAATTTAATCCATTAGAGCTAATAAATTAATTAAAGATATTCCACTGTAAAATTAATTATATACACTGTTCACTTAAAATAAAGAGTTTCTAAGGTCCTCATAAACATACAAAAGAAGTAAGTCACTTAAATTTTGACATTAACTATTTTTCGGGACAAAAATGATAATGTTCCCAATCCGCTGAAAACGCCGTTAGCTGTAAACGCAATTTCTGCTATAAAACTATTCACCTTCCCCGCTAAAATACTCCTCATAAAACCCGTGCTGCCATATATCTTGAAAGGGTGGATTTCAAAAAAAATATTCCTGCCAAGTATCTTCAGAATATTCGTAAAAATGGTTATTCTATGTAATTTTAAAGTGAGTGGTACTTGTAAGTACCATCGGTATATAGATAAAAGATTAATTATTTTAAAAAAAATTATAATCGAAAATATTTTTGGAACCGTTGGTATAAAATAATTGAAATACATTTTTGAAGAAATAAGATTGTGTTTCTTCTTATGAAGATTTTGTCATAGTTTATAAGTAAATGAAAGAAAGTATTTTATATATTTACTGCTTTTTCTTACGTGTATCATATATTTGATTTTTACCTTGCAGGAGAAAAACCAGCGGCTATGCAACATGATGCCAATCCTGGACACTCGCTATCTTGCCCATTCCACTCCCATCGATTGATCCACTGGCTAAACATCCTTTTGTGGTTCATTCTAAGGTGACCGAATCATATCATCCACCTTCAATAACTGGAACAGACGTATTGTTTCTCTCAGACACATACCAGTAACATTATGCGACCTTTGTTCTAAAAACTGACTTCTTGTCGAACATTCCTGGAACTTATATGACCGAGTCATTTCTAGCAAGCTACTCTGGGATGAGGTTTATACCTTAAAACTGCATAAGTAGTTATATTATGTGATGGTTTGTTGGGATTTCAGTGAACTTTAACAATGCTACATAGACACAAGATATTAATTTAACTATATTAAAGACAGTGACAATGTGGATGATTATAAAGGTGCTTTAGATGTTTATGTGAAATTTGAGTTTACAAGAAAAGAAGATATTAAGTGTTTATTTTAGAGCGCCGTACAAGAAAACAATATACATTTTACGTTTAAGAACAGATGAATCAACATCGTTATAAGTGATGGAAAGTCTTTATTAAATATTTATGTTCATTAGTTTAAAAATCATATTTTTGATCGTTTGAAAAGATTTTTGTGTGTCTACGTGGATTTAATTCAGCTATCAAAGGTATTTACTAAGCAAAATTGGATTTTAAATGAGAACATAGAAACTTATATATAAGAAGATTAATGAAAAATGACACAATAATAATGATGAAAACTAATCAATGAGCTGCCTGCAATTAGCACTGTTTTTAAGAATGGGAATGGAATTTTCTTACACTTCAACCAAAACTTATTTTATAAAATAGAGTTGAAATTTTGAGGTTCATAATTGATTAAAAAAAAAAAGATAAATGTTTAACACATTTTTCGAGACTTTAAAATTAAATCACCATGAAATTTCAAAAATAATTCTTAGTAAGCAAAATTAAGTTTAGCTTTTCCTCACTAATTTCGACTGAAAAGAACTAGTTCTACTGCTTTTAGTTACAATATTTGTTTCCTTATTGAATTAATTAACAGACGAAGAGCTTAAAGTTGACATATTTGTATTGTATTTTTATCGTGTAATTAATAAATTAATTTATCGTTTAATAAGCATATATTAATAATATCGAATTACGATAACGATGATCGTTACTTTTACTTATAATCTTACTAGATCCATCTCCTATCTTACGAGTGAAATTTGAAAATAAAAGTTATATTCCAGAATTAAGCAAACAAATAAATTAGATGATTATTTACTAAATTGTATATAAAAATCATTTTCAATAAATAAATTACTCTTTTGATTTATATAAAAGCATTTAGAGATTAAATAAGTCATTTGCATAAAAAATTTAATTTAAACGTAGCTAAGACAATCTATTTAAAATTTGAATTTTTTTATCAAATACAGTGTTGCAAATACATATGATTTTTCATTTTTTGAAACATCATTTTTATTCATATATCATTCATTCGTTGATTGTTTCTTTGAATTTAAATACTGTAACAATATGTAATGTAATTTCTTTTCATGTTAGCAAGTATAATAATTATGACATATATTTCCGTGAATAAGCAAAAAATGTTTTTTTTCCATCAGAAATTTCAAAAAAAAAAAATCCTTATATCATAGGATTAGGGGAAAATCCTACCATTTCCAAACCAAACTCAAGGGTGCAATAACCCATTGGAGGTCATGATCTTTTGTGCCCATGTCAATTTTAGTTACCTTGAGCGCTGAGGTGCATGAGCTGATGTTCCGGTCAGGTGGACAGTGTGAAGCAAAAACCCTATTGTTTAGTTTCCAAGTAAGATTTGCATGAGTTTCCAAGTAGGATGAAAGGCTGAGTTGACCTAAACCCAAACCTGGGTTTGAACCCAGGACCTGTGTTATGGAACAAAGTTGCGCTATCCCTCAGCCACTGGTTTTAAATTTTCAAGCATTTTGCAATGAGCGAAAACGCTGCCGGTAAAATGGCTGGAATGTTTTTTATTTAAATTGCTATAATGTAAAATGCCAGACGAGTACTGAGATAGTTTAATTTCTGGTAATCGCATCTGATGTTAACACACTTCCCTCCCCCCAACATTCATTCGTTGCTTAGAAAGCTATCGGTCTTAGTCCTACTGTATGTGACATTTTTTTTTTCAAAACTGATTCGGAAGTGAAATTTGTCATCTCTAATTTCAAACTATAAATTTACACAACCCAATGAGTTAATGCTGAATTTTACGAACAATTCAGACACTCACATTCTCACATTGACTTTGAAGGGTGTTTGTAGTCTTGTCTTTTGTTAGTAAATTTCCTTTGAAAATATATTAAAAAAACATTATTAAAATAGCGTGATTCTAGTAGTTCAATATATAAACTGATCTCTTTACTTTTTCATCTTTCTCGGCTTACACACGGAAATACATAATACATAATTTTATATCAAAGTTCATACATTTAAAACTTTTCTGCAATACGTAAGAAATAAATTGTCAGTAAACAACATGCATCTCTTTAAGAACACTACAATAGATGTTTCAAATTTTTTTGTTCATATTTGGGAGATTTTCACAGATCTAAAAGGAATCCACTTTGGAATATAATCCAACATTTTACGATATGTTAATCCTATTTTCTAAAGCGCTTCACAATCCTATATATTAAAAAATCAGAATTATGATCCAATTATATAGATGTGCTCAACAGTGTACCAAGAGTACATCAGCTCAAGAAGTCATTTTCACAGATATTATTTTTTCGTTTATAACAAGAAATATGTACAGTGAAAGTGGACTATTGTAACTATATGAAGAAAAACCATGAAAGGATTTCATTCTAAAAGTGTATGTTGCGAATAATACTTTAGACATGAGTATTACTTTTCAGACTCGATATGAAATCATTCAGGTTTTATCTAAAGAACTCTAAAAATATTTTTAGTGAATGATGCATTCTTGTGTGCAAAAATAAGCCAATGTAAGTACTATAGTGAACTGCGTATATAAATAAAAAAGAGGTTTGTTGGAAAGTATTTCGAATGTTCTTTGAAAATGTGTTCCAAGACTCATATAAGTTCAAAGAGAATTCTATAGTCTCAGTGACAGTGGCTCAAAGTTTCAGTGAAGGTTGTTTATGCAAAGTGCACGTTTGTGTTGCATGTACTGATCCATACTGTATAAACAAGAAAAATAAAATATTAAAAATGTTCATTTTATACTTTGAGTGTTTTTACTTCAAGTTATTGAATTATTTCTGAGTATAGTTTTAACGAGGAACACACACACAATACTAATAAGAAAAATAATATTCATGACAAAATGTAAGGGGCCCCTTAAACACCCCTTAAAGTTAAATAATTAACTTTAAGGGGTGTTGGAAAGCTAAAACTTTATTTTTTTGACAATTTGCTATTTTTACATTTTTAAATTGTATAGATTTTAGCTTTCCTAAAAATTCCGTTTAACCTCTAGGGTAACTAGACGCCCTTAAAACCAATTGTTAAATAATCGTTGAAACTGGGCCACGTCCATTTGAACGGTTAAAAATGTAGACATAGTACTTCGTTTTTGCCTAAAAGTTTGAATGTCTGATATAAACCAAAACATGTATATTTTATTGTAAATTGAGTCTTTTATTTTTTTTATTTCCTAGCCAATTGTATAAGCCTCACTGTATACATTAAAATCAATTTATCTCAAAATGTAAATTTGATGTTCTTTCCCCTTTACTGGGGAAAAGGAAAACCCCGGTTTTCCCCAAGTATTTAAAATTTATTTATGATATATTTTAAAATTATTAATATATATTGAAATGAGCTTTTTCTAAAAAACTCAAAGATTGATTTCTTAGAAATTGTTTTCTGTGAAAAATGGGTCACATTTCACTGTTTGATAAAATATTTTGTAAGTTATGAAAAAATTCAAAATTAGCTAAAAGCTCATTTCAGTAAAATGAGAAAGGTGTGCTTTAATGGTATAAAAAATTTCAAACATATACATATAACAGATTTTCAGAAAAGGTACATCTAAAACAGCCAATTTAACACTGTCGTTATAGCAGCGTTTCTCAAACTGTGGGGTGCGTCCCACTATAGGGGGCGTAATAACTCTACAAGGGGTTCTCGAAGATATTAAAAAGTCGAAAACAAAACATTATTAAAAAAAATTATTAATTTGCTGAAAGTAAACAAACAAAATACATTCTGCATAAAAAAAAAATAAAATACACATTTATACTAATATAATACACTTATAAATGTATCAGTACTTCACAATGTATTTTATAAGTAATTGAACAATTTTTCAACATTTCAGTCATTTGCTCAAAGAAGTTTTATTAAAAATTCTTGGGAGTATAATAATTCTTCCAACTCTTTTATATTATATAAAAATCTTCAAATTGTTATGTTATAATCTATTTAAATACTTTATTGTAAATAGCAATATTTAACTATCTATTAATACTGATACAAAATACTTGGACTAATTTAAAAAGTTTCAAAGTTATGTTATTTTGTTTTTGATTTTTTTCTTAAGAAAACACGATAAAAAGGAAAAAAAAAAAAATGCATTAAAATAAAAAGTTCAACTAGTGAAATATTTATATTCTGATTAAATAACTATTTTAATATAAATATTATTATCGACACCACAATTTTGTATGATGTAGATAATAATGAACATAAAAGGATATTTAAAAACATAGAAATAAACGCACCAAATAGGAATCCTTTCATCGCAAAAAATTATTTGTGAGTATGGTAGAAATATATATAAAAGAAACCATTAGAAACTCAGAACAATTAGATACTTTATTTCAGAGTTAGTTCGTTACAAAACAAAACGCTAGACTAGTTAATAACTTGTTTATCTAACACTTATCTATGTACAATATACATATATGTATATTGTATGTACATATGTATATATATATATATATATAACCTGCTCGGTGATGTTTTAGCAAATCTCCATAAAATAGTAAATTGTTAACTATAATGCAACAATTATGCATTATAAAAAATAATATCAACTCCTGGGGAATGTACTAGGTCTGCAAGGGTAAAAATACCAATACAGAGCCCCATTGGAAAACAAAAAATACATAATTTTTGCTTCTATAACGCATACAATCCTCTTTCTATCATATTCCAAATTTGCCTTATGTTCACCAAAATTCAAGACAGTTAAATAACACATAGTTTGTGCTTGGGCATTTACTGATAAAAGGAAAGCCCGGGCAGAAAGGAAGGAAAAAAAAACTCAATATTGGGTTGAAATTTCTATTCTGTCTAAAAAACGGTGTTCAAGTTAAAAAACCCAAGTGCCCTGACGATCTGCTTAGCAGAGAGGCTGCAACTTGTTTTCAGCCTCATTTGGAATCAGGATCCCCTTTTAACCAGCGATCACTCGCGCGGGTTTTTTACACCCCAGCAAAAAAAAATCCTTCCGGGTTCAAAAAGAATTCAAAACCCCCGTTTTTTTCGTACCCTTTTTGGTCTTGAACCTTCGGGCCGTGCAATCCTTCTTTCTCTAACTTTTGGAATGAAATGAATTTAAAAAAATTTATCGGGGGGCTGAAAACCCCGCGGAAGTTGAGCATATGTATACCATCTGCTCTGAATGTTTATAAAATGATTAAAAATATTATTTTCAACTTTCTCTACCATTATCTCTTTTATAAAGTATATTTATTATGGTATACGTTTTATATATGGTTTAAGAAAAAATAAAAATTATGTTTTTAAAAAAAACTTTTGTATGTTTAGTTTAAATTAATGTTAGTCTCATTTGTATCAATAAATTTTAATTTTATTTGTATAATAAAAAAAACATCTTTATTTTTTTAAAATTTTATCATAATGACAATTTTTTTTCATAATTAAGTGCATTGTTAAAAGTTTGGGGTTTCTCTCCCCCCGGAAAACGTAGAAAAACAGGCGTGGACCCGGGTTAAAAGGTTTCCTTCTTGTAAATTATGAAGTAAAATAAGAAAATGGTAACGTTTTATTTTTTTTTGGTGCAAATCTTATAGTGTCAATAGCAGCAAGGCAATTTAATTTTAGATTCAGTTTAATGAGACAAATGTACCCTATCTTTCTTTTCTATGATTTTTAAAAAATCACAAATGAGTTATTGTTTTTAAAATTTTCATCAGCATGCATCTTATTTTTAAAATTCCCCCTATATGTACTCTTGTTATTTCCCCAAAAACATTTTGCTTATAAATATAAGGAATAATTTCCCGACAAATTTCTTCATGTATGGAAATTTTTCAGCTATCAAAGATTCGTAAAACTCAATGTCATAGCATTGATTTTTTATTCACAATCTGTACTGACTTCGTGTCAGTAATCTCACGATGTAGCTCCTCAGGTACTGTATCAATATCATCAGTAATGAAATTAAAAAGCAAATTGAATATCGACTCAATTTTCTTAAAATCCTGAAAACTTTTTGTGACCTCATCTTCCAAATTCTGCAATTGATATCTTAGTAAATATTCTTTAAGGTACTTTGTTTTCCTAATAGAGAAAAATAATGGAAGGATCTTTGATCATGCGTGGAAAAGAAATCTCGGTTCAAAGAGGATTTTTTAAATGCATTGGAGGGACGCATAAAAACTCTTTGCATACCGCATGTAGCTCGCGGACCACTAGTTTCACACCCCTTGGGTAGATTAGTCTAGAAGTACCAACGACAACGTAGATATTCTGATTGTACTCTTATACTCTTCCATTCAACTCATTTCTCACTTGATTATTGTAGTCTAATGGTAAATTATATTTCCTGTGACAAGACAAAACAATGGAAAACATGTTTTGCAACAGAAAAATAAACTCGTTATTACACTTGAACTATCATGAAACATTAACGCTTCATTCTTAAAAGAATTTAATAGCTTGCCCTTATTCAACAAATTATCCTTTATTTTTTTTTTTTTTTTTTTCATTCTACAGAGCTAAGGAATATTTGCTTAAAATTAAATGTTTGGCGAAACAAAAAAAAAAAAAAAAAAAAAAAACTATACGAGAATTTGTAACTATACATCAGTTTCTAATAATATATGTGTGTATATATCTCTTTCTATACATTTGTTGTGTCTCTTAAACTCCAAATTCTTTCTTCTTGGGGGAGGTTTTAACTTTTTACTTTCTTATTTTTTTTTTGTATATATAATTTTATATTATTCCCCGGGTTTTAAAAGTTAAGCTTCAAAGTTAAGTAAGTAATAAATGAAAAAAGCGAACTCTTTATCATCGCGTAAAAATTTGTGGGCAAATAAACCTATTTAAAGGTGGAGTGGGGCTGAGAGAAATAACATACTCGAAAGGAGCTGGTGACTTCTTCCGAAGGGGGTTTATTTTTTCTCTCGGTTTGAGCCCAAACAGCCACCATGTTGGATTTTTGTGATTGGAAAATAAAAAAGTATTTTTTAAAAGATACCCCCATCATTTTTCCACGGCCGGGGCCTGATATATATATATATATATATATATATATATATATATATATATGTTACACGGAAGTACCACTAAATTAGAGATATCACCTAATAGCGGGGTTGGACATCCTCTAGTCTTGATTACGGCTGCCATGCGTGCAGGGGGATAAATTAAAAATTTTTGGAACGTTCCAAAAGGGGCTTGCCAAATGATGGCTAAAGCTGTCGATAATTCAGTAAGGTTCGTTGGTACTGTGTGATGATCTTTTACGCTTTGTTCCAAAACATTTCAAAGATGCTCATTATGATTAACATCTGAGCTTATAGGTGTCAATTTAGCGAAAAATCAGAGGAATGACCCAAAAAACAAAAAACTTTAAACGGGGGTACATTCGTCTTGCTGGAAAACTGCATTACCTTGCGGAAAACAGAACGGCATAAACGGATGGAGGGAATCACCCAGCATTTCTACATACCAAATTGCATTCAAGGAGGTTAATTCATGCACCTAAGATCCCAAACATTACACGAAAACACACACCCAGAACATGATTGTACCACCATGCCCTTGTAGAGTTCCAACCTGGGATGCAGGATCTATGAGTTCATGAGCCTGAAGCCATATTCTTAGCCTCCCTTCGGCGTTAAGTAGTCGGAATCGAAAGTCATCATTTAATGCTACTCATTTCCAGTCTTCTACACTCCAGTCTCTGTGATCTCTTTCCCAGGAAAGACGTACAGTCCGGCAGCGAGCATTAAGCAATGGTACTCTCGTAGGTTGACGGCATCCAAAACGCATACTGTGAAGCGAGAGTTGCACAGTCCGTTTACTTACTGTATGAATTGCACCGTCATTTAACTGGATGGTAATTTTAGCTAATGTTTATCTTCTCTGTGTGGCTACGTACAATACACCTGGGCCGTCTCTCGCCACGTACTATGAATGCTAATTTTCCTTCGCAGTTTTTTGTCCATCATCAATGTGCTCTTGGTGTACTTTTGACACTGTCAACCTTGATAATTCTACCTGAGTAAAGATTTCAGAAATTGAATGACTCATGCGTCGCCCACCTGCAATTTTTTCGTGATCGAAGACGTCTAAATCAGGTAGAATACCCATACTGGCAATTCCAATGACTAATTCAGAACCACAGCATGCGCTATATATGCAGTTACCACAGCGCCCTCAGTTGCGCATAAACCATGCGCAGCGCTACACAATTTGAATATCCATTGCTATACCTAATTCATTCGCCCTTCAGTATGTATATACATATATATATATATATATATATTTGTGTGTTTATGTATTTATGAATGCATACATCATTTACTAGTTGTTGTTGTTGTTTTTTTGCGCACTGGTACATGCACTTATAAGCTACAGAAATTTGTAACTAACCTCATTGTAAAAATATAATTTACCAAATATTTTCTTGATAAATCATTTGTAACTCTTGTACTGACAATAAAATAATTTTTAGAAAATTTAAGGATGTAATAATTAGGAAAATCGTCATAATTTATAAAAATATCACTATTTTTGAAACTATTTACACAAAAAGGACATCAAGCAAATCTTGAATTTTAATATTTATTTGATATTTTTCTGTATTGTAAGGACTTTCGGGCTTTTGAGTTGAAAATAAATGTAGCTTAACTGCAAGTGATATTTTTATAGTTATTTTGAACTCAACTTTTATAGCAAAATAAGTTTTATTCTTCACGTGAATGATTTAATGGCTGTCATTCTATTTCAATATACAAAATACAAAATATTTGATGAATTAGAATTTTAAGCACTGTATAGAATATATAGGCATATTTCTCTACAAAGCGTGTTGGCAATTACTTTATGTGGACTTCGACTGTGAATCAACTTAAGTCAATCCATCACAATAGGGCTTATAGTCTCCAAGCCGTTCTGAAACATATGCCCTATCCTATGCAGTGCTCCACATTCTGCACCATTTGTCTTGAAACAGGGCCTTGAATGCTTTTAAAGAAAATTCTCAATTTTCCTCAAGCCAAAAATTTTTTTCCAGGCATTTTTTTTTTTTTTTGGGCAAAAAAATTTCATCTCCCTTTTTTTCCCCCGTCTCTCAACTCATGCAGGAAAGAAAAACAATGACAAAAAGCGCAGTAGTTATTGAAAGAAAAACCGTTTTCCGCTGTTCTTAAGAGTAAATAAAGGTCCTTCACGCTAGACTAATAACTGTTTGGACAAACGCGCAAGCTGTCACTTGAGAAAAAAAAAAAAAAAAATATGTGTGAAAAAATAAGTTATTTTGGCTCTTGAGTATAGAATTTAATTTGTAAATGAAAACAGTGAATATGCGTCTGTGCATTATTTTATCAGAGAATCTAGCTCTCGCGTATTTAACACCAAGAGTAATTATCTTATGAGTGACTTTTTTTACAGATTTTTCTCACATCAAATTGTTGAGATTTTTTCATTTAAATGCATTGAATTATTCCATAATTAATGTTGCCTTAATTTTTAGAAACACCCCTTTTTAACAATTAATACATCATTTATTCTTTTTTTTTCGCTTTAAATAGTTTGTTACAAAATTTAGTATATAGATAATTCAAATAATAAACATTTGATACATGTCTGTATGACATTCTTTTACAAGTAAATACTTATGTTTAAAATCTTATTCTGGGGGTTTTTCCCACATTAATTTTTAGAAAGTTCAAATAATCGAAATTTTAAAAAACCTAAACCATTTGCACAAATTTTTAAATCGTAGCTTAACTAAAATTGTCATTGACTATCTGGTAGCATAATATTTAAAAATATTTTTAAAATTTTTATGAAATGGAGATAGTCCTCACACACACACACAGTGAAATAAATAAAATATTTTAGCTGAGGAAGAAATTAGTGCAATTAAATTTAATTAAATCTACATTTATTTGTGAAACAAATCTATAAAAATTAATTCTGCTTGGTTAATGTACAAAATCTTTCACAGTTTAAATGCAATGATAGTCCTATATTTTACTAATTTTTACTAGTTGTAGCGTTAGTATTAATTTTTCAGTAATACTAATGCTACAACTAGTTACATCGTAATAAAAATTACTTTTTTTTACCCTAGGTAAGGAGTTTCGAGTGTTGAGCTTGACTAAGATGGTAAATGTTTTAGAAGACATATTTTAGAAAAAATGTTACAAACATTTTTTTTCGATAATTGTTGTGCCCAATTTCAGAAATTACATCAAACAAGAAGTACAGAAAATTGTAAAAAAAATTACTTAACTTCTTGTTAGAATTTTGAAATATTTTACTATGTAGTTTAACTGTCCATTTTCTACAGTTTTAATTCATTTCTTAAAATGAATGCTTGTATAAAAATATTTTTCAAATAATATCGTTAACTGTTATATGATAAAATTGTGTTCCTCATTCTTGTAAAAAACATTTAATATTCATTTTGAAACATGTATAGGTAAAAGGTTGTACTAAGGAATCATTTAACATATTCAAAATTTTATAAAAAAATTATTATCTGAAATTTTATTTTTAATTCAATAAAAATATAGTTTTCTTTCAAATAACAAATATATTAAATAATCTAAAAATATTTGCAAATATGCTATTTTAAAATATTTTTAAAAATAGCCTAGTATAAAGCAATAGCATTGTTATATGCCAGTATTTATTGGAGCTGCTATATTACAGTATTAAGTGGTTCATTTAAGACGTATCACATTAAAAAATAATGGCATATTTAATGTACTCTAAGAAGAAATGAAGCTCAAAACTCCACTCAAAAAGACGTTGAAATTAAAATTAAGATTAATATGAAATCTTCCCTATATAATCAAAAGCATTACTTCCGTAACCATTTGTTAAGTTGTGACCTTAATTTAAACCAAATCTAAGCTTAATTGAAGTTTTATTGCTTAAGCATGAGTAGCCTATTAATGGAAGTTGTCTTATTTTCTTATATGAAGCAGGAATAAATCAATTTTATGAGGCAGAGCAACTGATTATTATGCTGAGTGTGATTAAAATCGTGCTCTCGAGATTAAAAATCAATGTATTATCTCAATGAAGTTACATGTATGCTGCCAAGAATAATATAAGCTGGTTTATGTTAAAAGTAAATGGGAATTGAAGTCTCACGTGGTGAGACCGGAAAAATATAGTGTGGATCCAGTTCAAAAATATTGTGATTAACAATCATTTGTGGATTAAAATTAGAAAATGCATCCTCATTTATCGCATGTTATTTTAAGTATGTTTAAATTCAAAAATTGGCATGTATTCAGTGATATTTGATATATATTTGTTGAAATTTGTCTTTAAGAAATACTCCTTTAGACAATTTTACACAAGCAATCTTTGTCATACAATAAAAAAGAAGATAATATATATATATATATATATATATAAAAGTATACAGTTAGTGTGAACTAGCTTTCATTGGGAGGATTCTTTTTTTATTGTTTCAGAATTTAATGGTGTCTGAAATATCTACTTTATCATCCAAATTAAGATTGATAGCGGAAACATTTCTTGAAGCAAACTTACGTCTTAAATATTTACTGACATATTTCCTCTCTTGTCTTTCATGTTGAATAAATAATTCGTCGTCTATCTTCGATGTTTAGGGATTGAAACATTCTATTCTTTTGATCGTGTATTCCTTTTCCGCATCCAGTCATTTCCCATTATAGATTCAGAGAATATATATGGAAAAGATAACTCTTTGACCTTACCAAAAGAAATGAAGAAAGACACCTGTTTCAGTAAAGGAATTTGATAAATTGAAGATTGTTCGAATCAATTCAAATGTACTAGAAGATTGATGATTGGATCTAAGTATCTTCAAGAACATAAATTTAACGAATGCTGGGGAGTTTATGGATACTTTGTGGGATTTTTTTTTCCTGGAGCTTCTAAAAGTAACTCTAATATTGTTTGAAATTTTAACAAAATGAATAAAATGAGATATTTTCTTTCAACACAGAATAAAAATTGCTCTCATGTTTTATGCATAAGATGTAGAAGTAGAAGGATAAATTTGTGATGTATGTCAAACATAACTTACGCCAAAAGATAAAAGAAGTTTACTTTTCAAATCAACATTACATTTTTCTTGCAGTAGTTATTAAATGCAGAAAGGCGAAGTGTTGAATGGATGTTAACGTAAAATTTAGATTTAATGTGTTCATTTAAATTCTTAGTTCCAAGTTAGATTCCAAATAAACATTGTAAAATATACTTAAAAAAATATTTAAAAGTGTATTTAACAGTACATAGTCTGAATGAATTAACAAAAACGAAAATTGAAAACTTTCGACTAAATAATGGAAATAAAGAAAGTTGGGAAAAAAGATGTATTTAATTACTATAATAAACTACATAATTAATTAATATTTATAATTAACATCTAATGCGTTGCAAAAGCTTAGAAACTGGATTGTATTGCTGTTCATTGACATATTAAATTCTTCATTGGGAATCAATTATTCGTAAATTACTTAAATGTACTTGAAAAAAAAATTCGTTAACGAAAATAATTTTTTTATTTTGTTCAGTTTTGACTGGTTCCTTCCTTGTATTAATAATCTTGGGGAAGTTCTTCATCAGCTGTGGTTCGAGTTTAAAACCGCCTTCCGTAGAGAGAACTTAATTTTATGTTAATTTAAGTGCTATTTAAACTCTGGCAATGAATGTGTTTGTGTTAGTCCTAACGCTATCATTCAAGTGAGAGTAAAGGATTGCTTTTCGGAAACGTAGACGTTAAGAGAAAAAGTTTTGAATTGGAATATACCCTACCTAGGATAAATTTGCCAAGAGTGCTCTACTAACCTATCAAAAACAGATAAGTGTTTAATTAATTGTCTTGTATGCTTACGATAGGGTATTTAAATTGATCCCTTGGCTTATAATCTTTAATTGATCATAAATCGATTAGTCTGAAATAAAAGTAATTATTTTTATAACAATGTCTAATGATTCAATGTCCCATACTACACTTGCAATGTCCCGGTAGCAAAAACTCTGAACTCGCTACATAAACGATGTGCGAAATAATAAGTTTGCAAGTATAAAATAAGGTTTTTGCATGTAAAAAATATTTACATGAAATTGTTTGTCGATTTTAATAATTTGACTTGGACGTCATGTACCTTCTCAGTCCATAAGATGATGGATACTGTAATAGAATAACACGTTTGGAGTGGAGTCTAGATACTGTTTTAGTTCATGAACTAAAGATCTCTAATATATGTACGGAATCATTGTACTGTCCCTGATATCTTCCTACAGGAACATTTTATCCCCTTAACTCAGCGTTTCTCAAAGTGTGGTGTGTATCCCTTAAGGGGGTGTGAAAATCATTCGGAGGAGACGAAAGCATATAGAAAAGTCAGAAATAAAAGATTATTTTTAAAAATTGTTAATTTATTGAAAGAAAGGAAAACAAGAGTATTCCGAACTTTATAAAACCACATAATACTAATCCTATTACTTAAAAAAAATTACTTTAAATATTTATTACTTTCAAATAACAATACAAAATTTAATACTTATATTGATATAATTGTACGGTTTAAAATTAAAGGAATATTGCAGCTTTAGCGTTAAAGTGCATTATTATTGCTTTAAAATTTATCATTGTAGGGTGGGTCGATGAAAGTTCTTATTGAAAATTGTGACACCAATATTGGAAATTTCAGAAGAACTGCCTTAACTGCGAAGAAACAGTTACTTGATTCACTCACCATTGCCAACATTTTTCACAGAAGGGAGAGTAGTTATGGTATCCGAATACGTTCGGATCGTGATTTTTCAAAAGCGTATAAATGGATAATATTAATGACATTTAGTGTCACTTAGATTGAAAAATGTATATAAAATCATTTTAAGAATATTATTACAGTAAAAAATTATTTAAGTACAATATGTTGACAATAAATGAATTTGGAATGACCAATTTTCAAAATATTCTCCTTTTGTGAAGAATGCTTCTATTATAATAATATCTTGCCTGTATATAGCGAACAAATCTCTGTACAGAGGCTCAACTAGAAGTTTTGAAATAGAAGCGGGTTTATCCATGTTTTAAAACAACAGAGGGGAGAAATTTTATGAAAAAAAAACCCCGATAATTATTTCAATTGGTGGTAACTCTGAAAATGTGAATTTTTCAAAAAAAAAAGAAGAAAAAAAAATAGTTCAGGCTCTTTAGAGACGTCTTCACTTTATTTAAGCAAAATATTATTATTTTAGAAGCATTTTTTATGAAAGGAGAACATTTTGAAAAAAGGTTATTCTAAGTTAATTTTTGGGAAAATATTGTATTTAAACATTTTTTTTGTCAAAATGTCCTTAAAACAATTTTATACATGTATTCTAATCTAAGTGACACTAAATATCATGAAAACTATTCATTTATGTGTGTTTTTTAAAATCTCGGCTCCGAACGTAGTCGGATACCTTAAGCTAAGTGTTAAAGACATATAAATGACATAAAAAGAAAATTCTTCCCCAATATAAGTAAATTCTTTACAGACATTGTTTAAATCGTTTATTGTATCCCAAGACATCTGTATATAGTTTTACTGTTTGTTTACTCAATGCAAACTATCACATTTTGAAAAAAGGAATATATATAGCCGGGGAAAAACCCCCGGCTGGGCGGGTTACAAAACCCCGAGTCAGTTAAGGGGTTAATCTATCGATATAGTTTGTAACTTTTACTCCCTTTACATCCAGAATATTAGGTTTTTTACATTTTTCTTGTACAGTCCCTTGTTGGGTCTCAGGGGTGTAAATTTTGTCTCAAGAGCTGAAAATACAAACAATTTTCAAATAGATATACTTATTTGAATTTATATTAAAAAATCTTGATTATTTTACAAATAATTTATAAAGAAATGGGGTTTCAAAAATTAAAAAATCGTGTTAAAAAAAAAATCATAGTCTTAAAATTAAAAGGGGCGGAAAAAACAAAAACATTTCTATAATTACGTGGAATATTAAGTAAATTTTACGTTGCACATGATATTTTCAGAATTAGTAGCCTTTGATGCTTAACACTTTATAAAAATATAACATGCATCATACTATTGTAGCCTTACCTAATTTTAGTATTATATATCTTTTTTATTTCAAAAAAATGTGAAACATACTGTAATATTTTTTTTAAGAAAATAAATTAAAATTGTTCTTTTTTTTTTTAAAAATATTAATTATAATTAAATTTATATGAAAATGATATAGTATATTGAGGATATATTTAATTTTATAAATCAACCTATTACTAGTAATTAGGGGTCACATTTCAGAAAATTTTAATGCTCAGCGTAGAACTTATTTAATATTTCTTACAAAATAATTTCTTATTTTCATATGCTTAATTTTTTTTTTAAAATTTTATTTTTTTAAACATTTTACACTTTCTTGAAACTTAAATCGTTTATAAATTATGTGCAAAAGAATTATTTTATTTTAATTTAAAAGAATTGTACCTGATCGAAAATTGTTTATATTTTTAGCCCACATCTCTTCATTAACACTCTGAGACTCTTTTATACAGCTGTATCGACAATTAACGAATAGTATCCTGATAAATTGAAACATATTCGTGCTTCGCTTCACTGTTTGCAAAAATATCTCGATAACACCATAGTGGTTGCAAATACTGAAATTAAATTATTCTATTATTCCCTCTGAAACCTTTCATTCAGTACGAGGAAGACACTCCTGGTATATTATTACAAAAAATTCACCGGTCAACTATATAAATATATAATTTATGAAATATATAACTTAGAAGTGGGTTTATTCACATTTTTCATCAGGGGGAATTTAAGAAAAAAAACCAATAATTATATATATTTCAATTTGGTGGGCCCCGAAAAAAATGAAATTTTCAAAATTCTATTGAGCCTGTCAGAAGTCGGTATATATAGGAAAAATATTATTATAATAAGTTTTTTTCCAAAAAGGGAAATTTTTGAAAACGTTTTTCAAATTTAAATTTTTTCCCTAAATTTAAATATTTTTTTTTGTAAAAATGCCCTTGAAACAACTTTATGTATGTATTCTTATCTGGTGACACTAAAATATCGAAAATTATCCATTTATCCTTTTTTAAAACCCCAGTTCAGTGATCGGATCCTTAAATCAGTGATCAATTACAAATTCTTCAAAAAAAACTCTTGTTATATCTTGTACTCACCAGAATTGAAGAAACAAAAATGAATGTGGATATGATAAATATTGATAAAAATGCAAGTAAAATGGTATTTATTCTTCTGAACCACATACATTTATTAATTTCAGTAATTTATGATACTCCAAGATAGTATAAAAACAAACTTAAACAGTTTGCAACTTTATTACTATTTTTTTGAGAGAAAGACGGTTCCTTTTTTACTGTAGCTACTACTAAAGTTACTGATTAGTATACATGAAATTTATTTCTTTAAGAGTTGCAATAACCCTAGTTTTGAAGCAATATTTCTTCCTTTTTTTCCGGTGTTAGAAATTGTCTGGTTCTTGAACAATGACCTCATTTCTCCTTCGTTCCTCAGACAAATTTATTACCCTTTTAAATAAATAAAGATGGTTTCCTTTATTTCTTACTTACAAAATTTAAAAGTACAAAATTAGAAATAAAAAACAAACAAATTTTTAACTTTTTTTATATAGTGCGAATTTCTTACAATGTTTGAAAACAGCTGTTATTAATACCATTTATATTTCTGAGTATAATATGATAACATTCTATTCAATAGTTTTAGGATAAGGAAAGATTGATATTCCATTCATGACGCAATTCCGTTAATGGAATGTTGCTACAAATTAATAATATTTCACCATTTCTTAAAAAGTATTTTCATGATTCAGTTCCTAGATTTTTTTTTTTATTTATTTAAATGGAGTTAGTGCTTTCGTACATTAAAATTTTTCTATGAAAATTTTACATGTTTTCCCCAGCATTTATTTAATAAATCTTTAAAATTTTTTTTTACAAAAATAAACTTTTTTTAGATAATTGCTTTTTGTTTTCTTTTTCATAGTCTGAAAACGTTCTCTATTTGTTCTTTAATCTCAATTTATATAAATGTACTACAGCATTTCACTTTGGTATCTTGAGCTAATCTTAAAAATGTATACTTTAATAAAACTTGAATTATAATTTTTCAGTGATTCAAATATTTTAAATATGAGTTAAGAAGCTCATTAATATGTTTTTAGGATATTCGTCTTAACATAGCTTGCATGAAAATATATATAATTCACTAGGAATAAATAAATACAATATTTTTATTGAATTAATATTTTAACCTTCAATATTTTAGCAATTTCACGCAACAAACATTCAATCCATTCATGAGCTCTAGCACCATCTTTAATTAGTATACCCATACGCAATATGTTTCTTGAATATACATTACTGCATATCATGAAATAATGCATTCAGGAATAATTTTTTTGTAAAATATTATTTGAAGTTGGAAGGTACCCGACTATATAAAAGGCGTCAATTTTGGAGAAAAAATATGATTTTTATTTTTTTCGCTATATAAAACTGTTTTTGTTTTGTGTGTATGATAATTAAAAAAGTAATAGCAATTTTAAAACAAGTCACAACCGAAAGCTGCTATATAAAACCGAAAGTCGTGTTCCGTACCTTTGTACGCAATTTTTCACCTGAAATTGTATAATTTTATTTGTGGAATGATATATTTCTTAGCTTCATCATTTTGGTATTAAGTTTTGTTTTAAGAGAGAGACAACAGCTGTTCTGTTTTAATTTGATAGTATTTTTTGTTTACCTTTTTGCTGTGGCTTTCTCAAATCATTTTGCTGGAATTCTTCCTGGGTTTTCTCACATATTTTGAAATTTAAAATGTTTTAATACTAGGTAGAAAAATTTGGTTTTCATTTGCAATGGAAATAACAAGAAAAAATCTAGTTCACAGAAACAAAAATTTACTGTTAATCGTTTGATCGAATGAGCCGAACTGTTAGATGTATCAAATTTAAGTGAACAGAAGTTGAATACTTCATCAACTTCTTCAGAGAATATTGGAACATCGAATCTCTGATGTAAAAATTCTTCAGTGTACTTAGTTATTTGTGTTGCTCTTCTTGTTTGACAATGAATCTTTAGTTAATAAAAGATTCAATTTTTGACATACCTTCAGGTATCCTTTGAAATGCAAACACTCATGCTTTTCAAATTACAAGAAAAATAAATTAAGTGAATAACATAAATTTGCAGTTTGTGTCGGAAATGATGATAATTGGAAGAGATCATTCATAATCAAAGAAGCTGTGTGCCAATATGAACAATCATTCACTATCAAAAGCTGCTCACAAATCATGTGAAAAATTATCGAGTGTTGCTTCTGTTGTCTCAAAAATGTTTTGACTGAAGCTGCTGATGAAGCTAGAACCTGAAAAAACACTATTTAATATGTTGTGGATTGTGGATATTCAGATGATGGTACGTGGCAAAGATAGGACATGTATCGTTAAATGGTTGTGTCTATACTCTGTCAATTGAAATAACCAAAGATCTGAATGCAAAGCTGATGTCAAGGTGGTGTAGAATTTGTAACGGATTCAGGGGCGTAGCTACCACCGTATCAATGATATGGGACTCTAAGCTACAGGCGCTTCAACATGTGTAAAGAGAAAATCGTAAAATATGAAGGTGATCGAAAAAGGGCCCCAAGGAATTTTTGATACAGGGTCCACTGAGGACGAAGGTTAGGACTAGGTGAGCGGATCGAAGAGTTCAAGAAAAAGTAAGAAACAAATAAACAAACACCAATGCTAGTATAATTATCTAGAATTAGTAAGCATGAAGGTATGTCTGGAAACATGGAGGTAAGTCTGGAAGCATAGAGTATGTCAGTGCATACATATTGTTCGAACGTTCCCGTAAAACCAGGAAACTTGAATAAGTGGGGTCTTATGGTGACGGTGACTCAAAAAACTATTTAGCAGTCAAAGGTATTTATGGAATAGAGAGTGTACAGAAATTTGAGTATATAGGTAAGATTCGAAAGTCAGTGACCAGCAAATTGAGAATTTTAAATTCTACGAAAAAGGACTTGGTGGTTAGGGCAAAATATCTGACACATTAATCGACAAAATTAAAATTACTACAGTATTGCAGTTAGCAGCAGCATTGAGGATTTGAAAGGAATGCAAATAGCTGTGATTGCAGCCTTTTATCACTGTTATTCCAATAAAAGCAATTCCATGCATTATCAGTGTCCAGTTGGATCCGAGAGTTGGTGTGCCTAAGAGCGAGCACAATCTGCTTGCGAAGTGCTTTCAGACAAACATGCTGGTCTTCCCATTAATGTTATTAGCAAAATAAAACCAACTAATCTCCAGTTATGTGACAAAAAAGTTTGATGAAATGTCTTCCGGGAAAATTCAGATCTCAAATGAGGCATTCAACGGATGCCTATGGAATGTTATTCCAAAAGAGACATTTGTGGAACTCAAACATTTCATTGGGATCTCACATAGCCGTATTAAACTTTAACAAAGGTTTTACTGGCCTATGTGAGAAATAGATAAAAGTTAGGTTTACAGTATACGAGGTTATGAAGCTGTAGATATAAAACTAGTATAAGGAACTCAAAACGGCACTCACGCGCATTGCCTACCGCAAAAGTTGCCAGGGAAAATAATTGGATCTCTTAAAAAGAGAAAATTATGAGTACTGAAAAGTATGAAGGTACAAAACATATAAATCTAAGGGGGTTTTATTAAATAATTGTACACTTTTAAGATAGTTATGTCTTTTTTAAGTTCCGTAACTATGTTTAAAACTTTGTTTTTGATAAAATGTCATAACTTCAAACATGATATCTTAAAATACAATGAAGGTACAAAATGAAACTTTGCACACGTGTTTGTGAATATATATTCTTGTGAATGATATAAGAACTTGGAAACTAATAACATTCAATATTGTTATTGCTCATATTTTATTAAAAAACAGAAAAAAATTAGTGAGTTTAGTAATAGTGATATTAGTAAGTGAATTAATTAGTGATATTAGTAAGTTTGATTCATTACAACTTTTGACTTAAATTAACAAACTTGAATGAAATAGGTAATTCTCTAGTTAAAAAGTAAAATGCAAGAAAAACATCAAAATATGAAGATTTTTAAAAAGTGGGAATGTTTGAAAAAATTTTAATTTTATTAATATCTCGGTAAAAATTTTAAATATAGTCAGAAATAAGTTCCAGTATCTAAATTTAGCTGAAATTCTGATTGTTATTAAAAATACTAATCTTATAATAAAATAAGAATTTTAAATTTTGAGGTTTTTTGAAAAAATTTCTCAGAACGTATTCGGATACTTTGGGATTGATCCTACTAATCCGACACTTATATATATATATATATATATATATATATATATATATATATATATATATATATATATATATAAGAAAATTGTCTAAATAAGAAAGACCGAACAGAGTTTCAAATCTAACCAGTCCTCTATTTGAATACTATCACCAAAATACCGTATTTACTCGAACATAAGCTGCACTCTTTTTCCAGTGTTAATGCTACTGAAAATCGGGTGCGGCTTAAAATCGAAGGCAAAATATTTGTTGGATAGGAGAAATTGAGTTTTCACCCCTTTAAAAAATAATGTTACCATCCATTCTTACCACTTGTATTGATGACTTAACCATTCTGCAGTTTACATTCAGTATTCAGTCTATACTAAGCATCGTTATCAGATTGTAATTAGGATTTTTTTTTTATATACACTTCTTTTAAATCACCTAAATATCAAAGATATCGGTAATAGCATCAATACGAGCTTACTATGACGCGTGTATGAGAAAAAGGCAATTTTAAATGCAGAAAGAAATGGAAACAAAGCAACTGAAAGTTTGACTTGGATGAAACAAATATACATCGTTGGCGCATGTAAAATGATACAATTTTGTCTTTTAAATGTTCACCAGTCTTTAATATATATTTTGCATTCTTACATAGTACATTCTTTTAAGGAATTTTGCATAACAAATGCATTGGATGGCATGGAAGACGATACTGTGAGGGAAAATGGCGATGCCGACACCAATTCGGACGTCATCATTATCGTTAGGATTGACGAATCATTTTCGATACATATATATTAAACATTGTGTAGTTTGATTTGTGTACATGCCAACAGATGGCGCTGTAAAAATTGTTAAACTGTTTTATTTAATGTATTTTCATTCTCGTCTTGTTTCCCTTAGTTATAAATGTTGTGTTTCTAAATGTCTCTCTTCACACTAAGTTAATATTTGTTAATATGATACTGATGGTTAGTGCAATTAGAGGTTCATATATGCATTTGAAAATTTTTATAATACTGGTATAACAACTTGATACTGGTAAAATAACTCCCATTAAATTTTTTAAAAAAAAATTCTTAAAAATTGGATATTGATGAACCTCTTATATTTTTTGAAACTTTTTTTCTCAAAAATATGTAGAAAATTGGAGTTGCGGCTTAGAATTGATAACAACCTTTTTCTACAAAAAACTTTTGAGAAGTTAGGGCACCGTTTAGAATAGGAGGTGGCTTAGATTCGAGTAAATACGGTAATAATAATAATAATGTGAACAAAATTATTTTTAACAAAACTTAAATTTCAACAATTAATAATAAGCCAATAAATATTAATTAAAAACATTTTAACACAGTAGTTTGAAAGTAATATCTTCGCTTATTGAGTTAATTTCCAACTTATTTTAGCAATGCCCAGAAATAAATAACGTTTTTTACTAAATGTGTAATTAGTAGTTTAGAAGAGAGAAATTTCTTTACATATTAATAATTACAAAAGTAATGCAATTAAACTTAAGAAGATATATTACATTTTCTAACCAATAAAAATTGAATTGTATAGTGAAAAAAAGGTATGAATTAACCCCATAAAAGCAGTTAATTTTCTTAGCCCAAAATGTTCCCAAGAAATTCACAATATTTATTGGCTATAACTAAGCATAATATTTAACAAAATGCGAAGAATTTTGTTTTAATATTCAATTTCAAAGATTCGACCTACTTTTTTTGTTTTACAACTGTGAAACACAAAACACTTTGTTTGCTTTTTATAAGTTCACTCTACATACTATGAAGAATGTTTCACACACACACATTTATATATATATATATATATATATATATATATATATAAGACAAGGTGTAATACATGAGGGGCATAGATAGTATCAGCTTCTTTGATTATCTTTCCATTTTCATTTCTTCTGAGGCTACAAATTACTCATTACCTTTCTAATGTCAGTTTCTTATCGAATATTTTCAAGAATCTAAATGCCTGTCTTCAAGTAAAAATTCCCTCCCTCAGTACAAAGAAAATCCCAAATGAAAAGCATTTCAGTACCATGAGCAAACCGCATCTCTTAAAAACATTAGCACTAATAATCTTACTATAAGAATTAAAAATATACCAAAACAAAGATAGAAAGAAGAAAATATTAATGCCAGTACAGCGTGTGGGTAAACCGTTTGTGGCCAGCTTTCA
Organism: Trichonephila inaurata madagascariensis; assembly: GCA_019973955.1. Taxonomy (NCBI): domain Eukaryota; kingdom Metazoa; phylum Arthropoda; class Arachnida; order Araneae; family Nephilidae; genus Trichonephila; species Trichonephila inaurata. The sequence goes on along the minus strand of BMAV01008381.1, from coordinate 116,797 downwards.
ATAGCCATGGGAAAACCAGTTAAGGGTTTAAAAAAGTACTGAAGTATCTTTAAATCTAATGAGAAGTTGAATCAAAATTCAATGCGTTTGTTGAAGAAAAAGTGATTGAAGTAGTATAACTGGTAATGATTTTTTGAAGTTATAAAGTAGAGGAATATTGTATTATCTTTGTGAATTCAGACTTATTTAATGCTAAGAAACTTTATTCATTAACTCGTAATTTTTTATTTATACATGAATATAGATGAATAAATATAGCTAAGCTAGCTTGAACATAGCAATTAGAATGAATCCAGTCAACTTTATGATCCCAATAGACTACGATTTAAACGATATTATTCTTTCTGAGCTATTATTAACTGCAATAAATTCATTAGTTACATATTTTTCAATTTTTTCTGAAATGCCAACCCAAATAAGGTAAAATTGATATTAATGTTGAGATGATTTTGAGTTTTAAGGCTGACAGAAAGAAAAATTAATAATAACAAGAGATAAAAAAAATGTTGTCTCAGATTTTAAAGATTTTCTTTTCGGAAAAGGCGCATGCATCTTTATTTACGAGACAAGTTGTCAGTTGATGAATATTGCACAACAAGATAACGGCTTTAAACTCGAATTGAAATAGTTTTTCCAATATGTTTTTTCCGTTCGTCTATACATTTACAAATCTCTGTTCAGGCTTATTTATAATGTTGTTTTTAATTTAGAAGACACTTTTGCAAAAATATCGAACGAAAGTGTCATTGCAGTTAGTTACTTTTTGAATAACAAATTTCATACTTTCGTACTTAATGAAGTGCTGATAAAATTTATATTTTTCAACCCATATAAAGTATAATCAATATAATTATTGAAACATTTTAAATGCTATTCAAATTGTGTATGACTTTGTAGCATGTTAAATTGGACCGAAGGCTGAAAAATGTTTCACTTAAAATAAATAAGCACCTAACTAACCCCAAAAGAGACATTATGCTATGATTAATTTTCTCATGAATTCTAATTTGCTGCTTTATGAATAGTTCAAAAGTATGCACCATTAACAGTATTTTGCCATTTCCTTGATTTGTATAACAAATTAAAATTTGTTTTGAATAAAACTCTTTGGACTTTTATGTGAAGAGAAATGAAAAGAAAATTGGCAAAATTTATTTGAATAATATATTATTCAATTAGCGAATATTTTTTTGTTAATGCTTTACATCTCTATTATGAATTTATTTACTTCACTATAAATATGTTTTGCTAGAAAGTATTGCAATAATATTTAAATTTAATTTAACGATTAATTTATTATAATTTGATTCTAACTTAATATTTATTCCATTCAGTTCGTTCAAAAAATGTAATGAGTAGCTCATGGCTGTGTTACGGTTCCATTTCTCAGAATAAATATTTTTTAAAAAGTTTTTAAACAGTAGGTGAACAGGGTAACTCCTCGTAAAATGTAATTCAGGTATTTTTCCTACTATTGTATTAGCTCCAATGCAGTTAATAAAAAAACTAGAATGTGCAACAAAAGATAATCCTTAAGAAATGGAAAACTAACGCATGCATAAGTTGTTATTATTTCCAATGTATCTTTTGATTGATACAATAGATAGTTATTATTAAACTAAAAAAAAAGAGAAATTAAGAATAAAATTAAAATTAAATTATTTTTGCTACGATAGAGTTCAGTTGCAGCATGTAGGGAAAACATCAAATAAATACAGTTAACATGTTACAGGGTCATTTTTTATTTTACACATGCTCGAAAAATCCTTCCTGTTTTTAAAAATTATATAGATTTTCTATAGCAATCGAATTCTTATATAGATTTCCTCTAGTAATCGAATTCTTATATAAATTTCGTGTATGTTACCACTTATCTTCATTGCTTATTCTGTAATAAATTATTTGCTAAAAATTGTTGGTGTCAAAACTCACTGGTCACACGCTTTTAATAAATTGCTAAATATTATGAACTTTATAATTAAAAAAACACACATTGAAGTTATTTACCTTTCACACAATAATTTATAAAAACAAATTAAATAACAATAATTTGAAGGGCAATAAAAGATTAAAGGGTTTTTTTTATTTATTTAAAAAAACCATAACATGATTCACTTAAAAATATTTAAGTCTTTAATAAATGAAAGCAATAAAAACAGAAATATTTATTACACATGCGTATAATTGCTTTAAAATAACTACGCGAGATTTTACATACTAAATCTTTAAATGAATTTTAAAATGAAAAAATATTTTCCTCATTCATAAGGTGTATATAGAGTGTAAGATGGAAAAAAGTCATACAATAAAACATTTTTTAAAAATATGTACTATTTATATAATTAAGTAATATTTAATAGTTTTAATTAAAAATACGTTAATGTTAAAAAATACACAGCAAAAATGTCAGTTAACCCCACCTCAAAAACATTGATTGTTATCGAACATTTTTCAATATTAAATTTATTTTAAATATTACTTTTTTACGGATTTAAACTTGGATATAGAAATTTTCAACACATCTATAGACATGAAAGTTTAATTTTAAAACGTCTTGTTTTGTTAATGTAATATCAACGGTTTTTAGTCCTTTAAACACGTTTGAAAGCATTATTTTTTTAATATTTTTATCCATACATTTTTTTCTACCATTTAAAGGGAAAATTTTTTTTAAAAAAATATCAATTAATTTAAATTTTATATACAAGGACAAAAACTAGAAGAATCACAATTATAGGGGAGTATTAAAAATTCACATTAATTAGTAAGTTTTGCTTCAAGAAATTCATTTTTTGCCATTTATTTTTCTCCTATGCTATAAATTTCAAAATAAATGAACTAATATTTCTTTTTCATGAAGAGTGCTACAACTTCTTATTTTAAAAACATTCGATACTTAAATTATGATTACATGACTCAAACTAGCTTACACTTTCTTTAATTATATAAATATTGCTATCAAACCTCTTTGAAAAATTATTTTTGTATAATTTATTAGATAAAAAATAGGGGACAAAAACATTGAATTTGTGAGATAATAAAATAATTGTTTATAAAATTAGTCTAATTAGCATATTTTCTTATTATATATCACATGTCTTTAAATTTACATTTATATTTCAGAATAATAGCAATATTAGTGTAATATCATAGCATTATTTGCTAATTTCCTTGATCTATAACTAAACTTTTTCATGCTAGCAATTTCCTATTTTAGTGTTCATTTACCTTTATAATTATTTAGCAATTATGTTTTTATCCCAATATTGACTTTGATTTTCAAAAAAAAATCGCTGAAAGTATAAAAGTGTAAATGTATAAAATTTAGTTAGCAAAGAAATAAACAAACTATTACGGTATTATTAAAATAATAATCTAAAAAAAAATATTACCTCATAAGCATTTGCTCTTGAGACGACAAAAAACTTTGTTTAATTACCATTCACTGTAATGGAAGATCAAAAAGGAAGATATAAACACATTTCAAAAATGAGCAATGAAAAACTGTTGATGTCTTTGTTGCTATTTTTTTCTCTCCTTCCAAATGACATAGCTTTGCGATAAATCTTTCGATGATACTACTTGACATAAAAATACGACAACTAATATGATTGTCTTTCAAATGCAAGAATTAATTGACTGTTTTCTGATGGAAAAAAACGGTGAAACAATCGAATATTTATAAAAGAAAAAGGCACGCAATTCCCTTTTGTGTTTAGTGATGGGCACACTTTCATAAATTCGATAATTAACACAATAACTGGACTCCTCCGCTAAGTGCTTTTGTTGCCTTTGGCAGTTCGATTAATGAGTAAATGTTTCAAAGCACAACTGATATAAGTCGCAAGAATCTTGTTTAATTAACCGACTCTATCCTGAGGAGGGTTAAATTTCTATGGAATTGTTGGAGGTGAACAGCACATGAAATCTGCTGTTACAGCATTTAAAATTTATGCACTATTCATTTCAAATCAGTTTCCACTCCTCTGAATAAATTGGTATTGCGAAACAATTTATTGCACACATGTTTAGATTGAGTGGAGGATGTTAATGCAATTATCTAGGTTCGGGTTTCAAAATATACACCTAGAGGATACATAGCTCAACTCAATTTCAATTTCGAGAAACAAACGAACGAGATATTACATTTCCAATCAAAGGTTCTGATTACTGTCCTTTTTAATAATCATTTATATTAAAGCTTTATTTGTTCAACAAGACATTTTCATTTAAAGTAGATGATAGAAGTATTGAAAGGTAAAGATAAGACTATAAAAGTTGAATATCGTAATTTTCTCATAATTAAGTCACTCATTAAAACTTGGAAAATTAGGAGTCATATTACTGCTACAAGGGTTAAACGAGATGAAAGAGAATAATTGAAGTTGCTGTTATAGATCTTCAAGATTTAATTGGTTTCAAAAGATTGCAGCGCTTTAAGATCCACTTCATTTAAATTTAAATTCCATATTCTAATTAAAAATTGCTAATCAAGCACGCATTTATAATAGAACAAGCTGATGACAAATAATGCCTAATAAATTCAAGAATTTTATTATATTTACGAATGTATGGGAGATATATTTGTGAATGTAATTTAACATTTATAATGAAAATAATGTTACTCTATCAACACGGTAGTAATGATGGTATGTATAAATGATGTATTTCTTGCTTTTAAATTTATATGGTAATCTTTAAATGTTAAATGATGAAATATTGTCGTGTTACAAAATATAAAAGAGGTTATATCAAAGGAAGGTCTATAGAAACGTAAATAGACATCAAATAATAGCACAATTTTCTCCGCTTACACAGAGACTTTAAATAGGTTAGTGTGATGTGCGTAAATAAATGTAAACCGAATCGGAAAAAAATTTATAGCGTTATTATATATTTCCTTTATTTTTGTGTTAAACAAATTAAAAATTTAACGAGAAATTATTGAAATTTTAATACTGAAACTCTAAAATAGATAGTTAGTGGTGGAATGTATATACTTTTGAAAAGGACAATCTACTGTACTCGTAATAAAGATTTTAGCACTTTATAGAAAATCATTGTTGCATTAGCAAGATTGTTATTTCTGCTTGTGCTGCTTTATAACAGCCTGCTCAATAATTCGGCACAAAATTAGATAAATAATCCGACAAATGGAGGATATTATCGCTTGCTATTTTCAGAAAATATTCTTTACTTTGAATTATCAAGAATTAACTGTATTGTATCGTGGCAAAGTATACTTGCACGTTTAAAATTTATATTAATTAGAAATTTAATTTAAAAGTTTTATGCATTGAGATATATATATATATATATATATATATATATATATATTTTAATTTTTCTCTTTTCACACTAGTAATTTGAACACATTTATCTTATATCTTTCATTATTACGCACCATTACTGTGATTGCTTGTCATACGTTTTACAAAAAAATTCAAGTGTCATTGACATCCATATCACACTCGTAAGATAAAATGTTTGATACATTTTTGTACAACTAATTCACGCGGAACTACGTAAATTATTTGAAAATGTGAAAATTCATAATATCACACTTTAAATGAGAAAAATAATCTAATATTTAAGAGAAGACAAAATTTGGTTTTTCTAAACATTCCCAAAAAAAGAGGGTGATATAACGATTTTGTATATTAAAACCAGAGATTATAAGTTTATTAACAAAACTTAAACGATGGCACATTATTAAAATTGCAAATTCAAGTTTTAGCTACTTATTTTATTGCATTAAAACTCTACTATTAAGTAACTGGCATACCTGTCACTTAAAATAAAATATGTTATAATTTATTGTTGCTAATTTTCTTTTACAAGGAAATAACGTATCGGATTCCAAATACATAACAGTACTCATTATGATAACAAGATAAGGAAAATATGTAACAAGGAATTTTCCAATTTAAAATTTCTATTCCTTTTAAACATATATAATTGGCGTAGGAAAATTGCTTATACATTTCATATCAATAAATTGGAGAGAAGAAAAACAACTCAGTAACATTGTTTTAATATGAATAATGCTAAAAAGAAACACTGACTTAATTGACTTAAAATTTAATAAATATATATTGTATTACGAATGAAACAAACAATTGCATTTGGACAAAGGCTGTACACAAGACATTAAGAGAAAATAAGAATATAAATGTTTATTTATTTTATTGTCTAGGAACTGTCAATTATTCGGTTTTTAGTCAATCACTGTTTAGATTATAGCTAAAGTAATGGTGAGGAAAATCGTCGGGCAGGATGCATCTTTGCTAAAAATAGAACCAACCTCAAGAGGTTCTAATTTAATCAATTATTATCCAATCTTCCGTTCAAAGAATTTGTCTTCGTACAAATCCCAATATCAATGGCTTGTTAATACTGGTCCATTTTTCATGATCTCATGAATAATTCTATCGTAAACGATTCATTTGAACATTGTGAAAATATTTAGTCGCTTTGTTTATTCTCAGAGCTATCTGTTTCCACAACTATCAATCGTACAAAAAAAGGATTGACTTGTCATTTACAATACTCATCTTTTCAGATAAGGATTTAATATTTTGGGATGCTTAAGAAATTTCTTATTTTGTTTCAACGCTCTCTATGTTTCTTCGTGGGAAATGACATGCTTCAATTCTTATTATTCTTCTAAAGCAAAATGTTTATTCGAATATTATTTGAAATCGATACTTAAGAAAAATATGTATTTGTAATAATATGCGCTAATGAATAACAATTATCAAAATTTAATAATGGGATTCCATTTGCATTATTTTCAAGTTAACTTTTATGTATTATGAAATCAAGAATAATTATTAAAACTAATTTATGTTCCACCTTTATTATAAAAAAGAATATTCAATTAGAAAGCTTATAATATACGTTTGAATAATGGAGAGCTTAAAAACATTTAAAAGTTAGGAAAATTACAACAGAGGATTTTTAAAATTTTCGAATAATAATTAATTGGTTTTCATTTTTTTTTTTTTGTATACAAAAAGTCGTAATATCAATAATTTTTTTTAAAAACTTTATCTCAAACGGGGAGTTAAACCTACAAAATGTATTGTTTACCACTTAATAATAACATACAGAAGAAGTCATCATCTAATTACTAAGAATATGTTCAAAAATTATATAACACATTTTTTATTCCTGTCAATAGAGGCATAGGAAGGAATCCCATATCCTTATGATAAAGAAACTGCTTGGTGAAATTAAAAAAAAAAAGTGAAATCTAATTTAAAATAAATAAAAACTTATCTATAAGAAAATATATGAGTCCAAAAATTAGAAAAATAGTTGTTTCATATATTAGATAAAATGAAGGACTTTTGTTCATATTGTAAATTTACAATATCCTTTATGTAAATGGTCATAAAAACGGATTACAAATTTCTCCAACTTATTTTTAGGCTGCAAAAATAGTTTAAACAAATATGTCTGCAGTAAAAATTTCTGAAAATGTAACGATACAAAAATTTTAAGAGGAATGCAACCTAATTTTATGAGATAATATTTTTAAAACACAATGGTTCTTTTTCATAAAAATGAAATAAAAGCAGGAATAAAAATATAGGAAAAAATTTATGCAAGCACTAAAAGATATAATAATCCTCAAGTATAAAAACGTTAATATTTTAGCACAGTAATGCGTAGACAAATGCGCATGAATTAAGTTTGTTCTAGGAAAAATTTTTTATGTACATTTTATATTGAAAAACAAATACTTCAAGCATCTAAACCTAAACCAAGAGTTAATTTGCAATTCTAGAAAAGAATCTGAATTTGCTTTTCGTAACCTTTTACTTACAAGCTTATTTTATAAAATAAGATAAATTATCTGATATTAAAAGCCTAATGTATTAAAGAGTTATTATGCGAATTAAAGCTAATAAAATTACTTTAGTTAAGATTTTCTGTAAATGGAATAAGAAATTTAAAATATGTAGTTGAAAGTTGAAGGAATTTATACTTGAATGAAGCTGAAATAGTTTGTTAGATAGTATAAGGAAAACTGAATTCGTAAATTATTTTCTTCCAAATAAATAAGCACTCTTTTTGAAAAGCAATAATAAAATACTCAAACCATTAAATAAAAAATTGATAAAGCAGTTACATCTATAAATTCATTTTCAAAGGGTTATAATGGAATTTTGCAGAAATAAGTGTATTAAAATGGAAATTAAAATAATTAAATAATATATAGCAAACATTAAGCAGATACAGAAATGCACTGGATAATTTTCAAAAACTAAATAAATTGGAAATATATTATTATTATTATAGCAAGGTTTCAAGTAAGTTAGGCAAAGTATATTTTTTTCAATAAAAAAAGAACTCAAATCGTTTAAAGGAATTTGAAGTAAAACATTTATTGTAAAATTCGGTGCATAAGGCGCACTTTAACACAAAAAAATAAGATCGAAATTTACACAGGAGTGTTATACGCCAGGTATAAAAATGATGACTTATAAATAAAAAATAGATGAGCATAAAAACATTAGACTTCTAAGTACTGTTTATTTGGAAGAACCTTGTGAACTACTATATTTTCAAAAGCTTGGGATAATACCTCCAATAAATGACCAAAATATTAGAACAACGCATACGTGCATTTCAGATTTCATTGTAAAAAAGAGAGTGCGAGTTTTATGGTGAATGTAAGTAAACTTTAAAAAATGCAGTTTGGAAGTTTAGGTACATGTAATTATATACGCCAGATTTTGTGGTATTTCTTTTCTAAAAAAGTAGACAAAACCATAGGAAAGAAATGAAAGGAAACGGGTTTATATATACATGTATAAGTATTCTCTTTAGGCAAAATGTGTTGTTCATAATAAATCAAAGAAAATGTACATTGATCGAGTAAAATAGCGCAAAAAATACAGCAAAATGTGATAAACAATATAAGAGTATTAAAAAAATACTTAAATTGCTCTTCTTACAATGAAAATACAAAAATACGTTAAATTGAACTTAGCACTATTTTGTATATGTTTTTAACTTTCAATTATGGCTTACTACATAAACTTAGAAAACAAACTGATGGAATAAGATAATGAACACAAATTTAGTTTCATGGAAGATTTAAGAAAAAGGCAGATTTACAATAGAAAAAAAGCACTTAAAACAGTAGCTTATATATAGAGTTTTTTCTTAAAATCATGAATATCACTACTTACTAGTAATATTGCAGCATTTTTATTGTAAAAATTGAACATATTTCTAAGAAAAAAATAAAAATTTCATTTCCTTTTTAAAAGGTTTAGTGACGCTAAAAGATGTGTTCCCAAATTATGTTTTTTGAGTTTTTCATTAGCATTGAGGTACATATTCATATTTGAAAGACATTTAAATTTAATTACAACTGTAAAATTTTAATAGTAATACTTAAGTAATTACAGAATTAAAAAACATTTCGTACTTGCATCATGCAAATTCGTTTTTTTTGGTATTTCTAAATTAATTTTAGATTCTATCAATAAATATATACAAATATTTTAATAAATTGCACAAACTTAAGGAGCAGTATTCTTACTATTGGCATTATTTTAATGTTTAAAGGGGACACAGTACGATTCAATTGACCAAAATCGGTCAAAAAATCAAATCTAATTTTTTTTAGTCTAAATTACTCTTTATATCCCTTTTCTCAAAAACCTCACAAATTTAAAAGCTCTAAATTTAAAGAAATAATTATGATAGCTTTTATGTTCTTTTTTTATTCACTTACCTATAAAAAATCAAACACTTATCTCAGAAAGATAAAATAACTAGTCTGTCTTCATTTAAAATGAAGGCTTTTATCTATTTGCCTAATTTTTAAATTTTTTTTCCCTATTAATAGTCCCGAAAAAATTTGGGTATCTTTTTTGAATCAAATTAATATTTTTTTTTTAAAAAAAAAAATTTAACTCAAATTTATAATTTTTAAGGAATTTTCAATAAGCATTCAAAAAAAATTATTCCCAAAATACCAATCATGTTCTAAAAACCCATGTTTGACGTATTTTAAATAAAACAACATGCACGAAAATTTTTTTGTAGGAGGAGAAGAATTTTAAAATCACTTCACAAATTTTAAGTTTTTTCATTAAAAAATTAAATGACCAGCTTTTAACGAAATTTTGAGCACAAAATCTGTTTTACATAGGAGGCAATCAAAAATTTTTTAAAACTCCTCAAATTAAAAATTTTTGCTTAGTTCGTACCATGACCCCTTAAACATTTTAGTCAAAACTGTACTTATAATCTTTGAATTGCTTGTATTTCTGTGCGATTTTAAATTAGGGTGTATTCTGGAATATGAAGCTGCATTTTAACACAAAAATAAATTAAAATTGAAATTTGCGCAGCATATAAAAATGATGGTTTTAGAAATAAAGGAACTATGAGCTATGCAAAAATTAAATTTCTACACGCATGCAAATGCTATTTATCTTAAGGAAATGAATATCATAAGACTTTCATCATTGCATAAAAGAAGAATCATGATATTTATCATCCGTTGTTCTTTCAAGTATATCATAGAATTTATTTTCTCCTTCACCATCACTATTACTCTGATCCATCAATAAGTAATCATTTTCCATTTCATCTAAATTGTGTTTGATCTACTATATTTTTAACAAATTTTTATAAGTTTATCTTGTATGTTATAGTATTTTTGAACTCGATTTCTACCCACATGAAAAGGTCAGATTAATTCGAAATTTTGCACACTTGTCAAGGACCGATGACAATAAAATAATTTCAAAATTTTGTTCCGTTGTCCTGATCAAAATAATCAAAATTTAGGATTTTAAGAATTTCAAGAATTGGCGTTTCAAGATTTGGAGAATAAATTCCATACTCAATTTCCAAGTTTTGCAAGTAAAAGACCCTACCCCTTAAAAAGGCGCAGCCCTATAAATGAATACGTTTGTTATTAATACAAATAAAACAAACAAAAAAGTGTTCTTTATGTGAGAAAGAGGGAAAAAGCCACGTTTACGTGAATAAAAATAATTTATGTTAACTGTTAGATATTTTTTTATAAAACAATACGCTTAGAAGTGATGATACGAATTAACATTATAGCAATACGTTTAAAAGGTGATACATTTATAGTCTAACTGTTAAATATATATTTTTTTTTATTTGATAAAGCAATATGTCTGGAAGTGATACGAATTAACATTATATAAATGTGTTTAAAAGGTGATAAGAAATTGGCATTTAATATTTCTTCTTAACACATTTTTATTACTTAGATCTGTATCCATAGAGACGGAATTTTTGAAATATAACGATATGGAATTCATTCCAGGCCCCGTAAAGGGAGAGAATAAATACCCTTCAGACCCATTAATTAATATCCATTGAAGAGCAAGACTAATTCCAGCAGCCGCCTAATTCTGGCTCCAAATATCAAATTCAAGGATAAATTCAACAAAGAATAAATAATATGTTTAGAAACTAAAAAAACATGTTTTTATTTTAGATAGAACTAAAAAATAGAAAAACAAATTATAGTTTTAAAAAATAACTAAAAACACACTTTTATAGTGAATCGAAGAATAAAATGATTAAGGAGAAAATTATGTCATTGGGATAAAACGTGCGGTGTTTTACATCAATTGTTATAATTTCTTACTAGTTCTATTCCAAAATGCTGAGTTAGTGTAAAAATGTAATATAAAGCACCCCACGTTTTTACCAAAATGACATTAATTTTCTCGTTAATCATTTTTTTTATATCAAGAATTTTTTTTAAAACTTTTTAGTTCGATTTACTATATAAGCGTGTTTTTTAGTTTTTTTTCTTTTTAAAACTATAGTTTATTCAAATAATTTTTGAATTACATAATGTTTAATTATTTTAGTACATGCATTTATTATACACCCCTACATTATTTTATACTGGCATCGCACATTTGGCAATTAATAAATATTTTTCCCCGTTCTAACATCCACATACCTGCTTACAACACTTTTCTTGCTATTTATGATTTTAGTCCTAAAAATATACCGTTGTTCAACAGCCTGGTATAATACTTTGAATTGAAATGAAGTATTTGGGGACACCACATTTACATTTCAAGCTTCCTCGAAAGTGAAAGGGAAACGTTTGATGCTTCTTGTATTTGTGTAGGCTTCAAAAATGAAATTAATTGTTCAGTTCTAATTAAAACACATGCACTGCTTTTTACCAAATTATTAAAACTCAGACGAAACTATTCTTGTATGATCATATTTACAAAAAAATATTTTTGTATTCACATTTCATCTTCCTTTTAATCAATGTAAATTTTACAAATAATTCGTAATACTGAAATTATTGTTGCACAAATTGTTAATTAAAATTAAAGTAAAGGAAACTCTCAAGGAACTAATTTCCACCGCATGTTTACAATAATACAATATCGTCAATGGCTAATCTTTATATATATATATATGTATATAACTAATCAATGAGTTAGTTACACAGAGTAAAATACCTAAAGGACATTATATTATGACTATGAAAGAATTTGTAGTTCGGAACTGATGCTAATGAAACACTTGTTATTTTAAAGAAAGAGGTTATGGGTTCTAAGCTGCAAGTGAAGCCTAATTAGCTAATTATATCTCTTTTAAATAAGACGATGAAGTCATTACCGGCTGTGTTAATGTTTTTCACTGTTGCACTAATATGACCCAGCTGTTCTTAAGGATGATACCTGATGAAATTTCTTCAATGTCTTCAAACCAATCTTCAAGTTTCATCTTTTCAAACTAACAACAATGGCTCAAGGGAAAAGTTGTGTTGTGACTTAATCAAAGTGAATGTATTTAAGCTTAAGTGGTTGTAAGCGCAAGCTAAAATGATTATCTATTCACTACCATAGCTATAGTAAGTCTATGTCCGCTCTCTTTATCGGCTAAAATCGAGTTTAGGAATAATTTATATAGTTCGGGCCATATTAAGTTAAATTTGTTCCAAAGGTCTTGAAAGATCAATATGGGATGTTGTAAGACACTATGTGAGGTGTCAACTCCGTTATTTAATACTAATTTATTCTTATCATGCTAAAAATTTAAAATATTCTAAATGTATTATTTTTAAATATTGTTTAGTTATTGATTAAGAATATCTTTTTTGCAGCTTTATGGTCAGTGATATATATTTTTTTCAACCACTTAACTGTCGATGAGTTGTTATCCTTTTCACTCTGCAGTACGTTTTATTCTTCACGCCTAAATACGCGATGTATTGAAGGAAAAATAAAAAAAATAGAGAAACAAATCCATTGTAAACATTATCAAGGTTATTGTGTTGTATTTCAAAGTCTTCGGAATAGTCTTACCAATAAAAGTTCAAAGAAAGGATGGACGTGCAAAACGCCAGGGGCAGTTTATACACCAATTTAGCGAGGCTTATATAATATCCCTCGACAGTGAAGGTGTTTATATTCTGGATATGGGATAATACACAGTGCATATGCTAAACTTAAATGTTAATAACTTTTAGTGTAGCCATGCATAACAATTAGAGGTTAGTTGTATAGTTTGGATAGTTTTAAAATATAGTTAATAAAACATTTTTAACTATATATTTTAAACTTAATTTAAAAGGAATTTATTTTACAAATTCTACAATTAAAAGATGGACCCTAATCTAAAGGATTAGCCGATTTCTTTAAAAACCCCACTCCTTTAAAAAAATTTAATTTTTTAAAAATACTTTTTTTATTCAAAAAAATTGACATTTTTCTCAATTTTACTTTTATATTATTGTAATGTTTATTGTCTATCCATGAATGAAGTTTAGCAAAACAATTTACAACTTAATGGTCTCTATTTATTTGTACAGTTGTTATAACATGCCACTACCAAAAGCTGGGCAGCCCCCTTTTTTTTGTTTTTTAATTTTTTTACCTACAAAAACTATTTTTTTTTTTATGCGGGAGTTTTTTTTTTCTTTGGGAAAAACAAAACCTTTTACCGCCTCTTATCCTTTTTCCCTAGGATGCCATTGAACTTCACTCTTCACACTTCCATTATTCGAGATCAGATGATAGGTCTGTTCTGGTAGGGGTTTCTATTGGGGTTGTTTCCCACAAGCATCGATCTCTGCTTCAATGCCTCTATTAACTTTTCTTTCCCATCCCTGTGGGGAAAGACAAAAAGGATGACACTATTGGATTAGTTGGGAGTCAGCACAGTGAAGATTGATGTTCATCACGCAGCCCCTCTTCCCTCAAGTATGCTGAGAATCCAATCCCATAGGAAAAGTGTTGCCCTAGTCTGCAATTCCGAATGGGTGGTGAAAGTTTGGAAATGGATGAGGGGGGCAGGAGGGACTTTTGTGCAATTCCATTTATATATAGAACGAAATATACCAACCCATTTCCATTTTTGGCAACCGTTCTACAAATTGTAAGAAATTTCTATTTTACGAGTTATTGAATTCGTAAAATATGTTCTCTTATTATATTAAACTTTTTAAATTGTGATCAAATAAAATAAAACACAACTCGTCTTAAATATTTAATGCCAAGCTCTAGATGTTCACTAAAACCAATTTGTAGTGGGTGTTTACTCTATAAAAGAATCTGCTGACCAAATTTCAAGACCGTACGTCCTTTAGTTCAAAAATAAAAAAAAAATTCCCTATAACGCCCCCTAATCGTTTGGCAGCCCCAATTGGACATTCAAAGTTTTTCTAACTCAAAAACCTTCATGGGCATGTGTGTGTCTAACTATTCCCCGAAGTCTCATCGCAATTGGATGAACTTTTTAAAAATGTATAAGAGACATACAGATAAATATTCGTTTTTATTTATATATATATAAATAAAATATAAATGTACATGAATTTTCGTTCAATTTTTTTTTTTTAATTTTAATGGGATATCACATTTTCAAAAATTAAAATAAATATTTTAAGGTATCCGACTACGTTCGGAACCATGATTTTAAAAAAGCGCATAAATGTACAATTTTCATGATATTTAGTGTCACTTAGATTAGAATACATGTATAAAATTGTTTTAAGGACATTATGACAAAACAAAGTTATTTAAATACAATATTTTGGCACAAAATTAACTTAGAATAACCTTTTTTCAAATGTTCACCTTTTGTAAAAAAATGCTTCTATTGTATTAATATTTTGCCTGTATATAGCTCAAACCTCTGCACAGAGGCTCAACTATGATTTTTTGTAAAATTCACATTATTTTCAGAGTTACAACCATTTGAAATAATTATCGGCGTATTTTCGTAAAATGTCTCCCTTCTGTTTTCGTAAAACATGGATAAACCGACTTTTAAATTATGCATTTCAAAAATTCTAGTTGAGCCTCTGTACAGAGGTCTGAGCTGAATACAGGCAAAATATTATTATAATAGAAGAATTGTTTCACAAAATGAGAATATTTTGAAAATGGGTCATTCTATGTTCATTTTTTGTCAAAATATTGTACTTAAAAATTTTTTTATTGTAATACTTTTCTTAACCCAATTTTATATACATTTGCTAATCTAAGTGATGCTAAATATCATAAATATTATCCGTTTACACGCTTTTGCAAAATCACGGTTTCGAACATAGTCGGAAACCATAAACTATAAAACATTAAATTTGTGACTATTTTTACTTAGTAACATATTACAACCCTTTTTCTTCACCTCTTTAAAAGTAATCATTGAAATATCTTAAAAGGATGATCAAATTTAAGTCATCACAGTATGACATTGTAAGGGATGGTCTCTTTCAGTTTTAACTAATTTCGTACCATTACAAAGTATTGACGCTCAGAGCAAAATTTCCAGTGGGACTACCCGTCTCAAATGAGCCGTTTTCAAGATATCCGCAATTTTAGCTCATTTTCACCCAAGGAACTTTTTTTCTATCCTCGGTTTTGTAGTCAAGAATAATTGAAGGCTTATTTCTTTTTCTCCATCAGTTGGTTATCGAAGAACCAGTAAACTCCAAAAAAATAAATCAACAAGTAAATAGACTATGTTGGTCATTATTTTTTTTTCAACAATCATATTTCATCTCAGAAGGCAATGTGCCCATAACTACTCCGAACTTTTGGTCTGCATTCCAAAATATTAAGACGGAAGTTTCCTACCCCATTTGTGAAACAAGTTTCAGGACACCTGGTCAATATCGTGAGGAGAAAATTAATCTAAATTATTCAATTATGTAAATTATTAACAAAATTTCTTTAAAAAGTGTACGAACACAATATATTCCTCATAAAATGTAAGTAAATCTAAACAAATTTTTAAAAAAATTACACACAATTCATCGAACATTTGGAAATATATTTAAATATATATATTACTTGTTCACAAATTTCTATTAAATTAAAAATAAAATGATGATTCGATATTACTTTTTCTTAAATTCATTCTGAATGCTTCAATTAGTTCTTTTTAAAAAAATGTTAGGAATTTTGAAAAGAAACTCGCAATTATTAGCTATCATGTTGGATAAAGTTGCAAATGAGCATTCATTTCACTTTTTTACTCCGATTATTGTCATTTCAGAAGTATAAAGATCATTTGCATTAAATTGGAGAAGACATGCAAGAAAGATCCTTCGAATCTCTGCTATGTTACATACATAGCTATGATAAAGACATGATTAATCTTTTTCTTTTAATTTTTATGTATATTTTTAGTTGACTGATGATTTGAAAAAATGTTTGCTCATATTAAATATTTCCTTATGTCTTTTAGCCATTTGTTCTTTTATATAAAAACTAGCCAATATGAGACTACATAGTTGAGTATTTCATGATGTTTTTTATATATACCCTGTTTTAAATTACTGATATGTAAGTCGTAGCATTAAGATTTCAATTATTATGAAAAAATATTATAGACCTCACCACTGGGTTAAAAACAACAGGATTTTAAATTCAAAAAATTAAATCTAATTATAATTTATTCCACTAGAGTCAATTTCACAAAATTTACTCTTAAAGGATTCTTAAAAATGCTTGACAAACATGTAGGACTAATAATTAAAAAAGATTTTTTCTTTTTTTTATTTATAAAGCCTCCTTGTGGGTCAATTTTTGCAAAATCATCTCTTCAAACGACCTGTACCCCAAAAAACGGGAAATTGCTTCTAAATCTCAAATCTATCTATCTAATACAGTGATTCTCAAACGTTCAATATTTACGATCCTATTTTCAACCCTAATTTTCATTATGCACACATCCATACAATAACAAAGTATTAAAATCAATCTATATACTTCTACACTGCTGGTCACCGTAAATGCCAAACCCTGAAAGAAGCAGGCAAATAACATGAAATTTACAACATGCATTAGTAGAGGTGAGATATGCAAATAATTAGAATTTCAGCGCAGACATACATCACGCGCGCCTGTGCCGCAACCTCAAAGCGCTATTTAAGGCTTGGAGATTTCGACAGTTTCCAGTCCGGCAATTATATTTTTCTTGTGGCTTGCGGATAGGTGGTCGTTGGATGCAGGAGGGTACGATGGACCGACGTGGTCGATCGCATCCACCTTAGTGCACCACTTCACGTGAGGACATTCACCAGGCATGGCAGTGACCACGCTCAGGCCTACGACGACGAACCAGCATAGCACATTGAGACTGTAACGCATCATTCAGTGTCAATGCGTACCATTCGACGCCGTTTGGCTGGCAGAGTGGTTCGTCCAAAAGAAGTCCATTGCTTTGTCTACCCTTGACGCAGAACCACAGACGTCTTCGCCGCCAATGGTGCGATTGAAGAAGGATGTGGACGTCAGAATGGAATATTGTCTTTACTAACGAGTCACGCATCCGTTGGCAACTCCACGATGGTCATATCGAGTCTGGAGACACCGTGTAGAGGATGCTGCACAACTGCGTTGGCGCGCCACACTGGTCCTGCACCGGGTATTGCGGTATGTTCCGGTATTGATATCACTCGTACTTTTCAGTACGCATTACCGGTACTTTAAAACAGCCAGCGCTGCACATCCGGAGGTGCTGGAGCCAGTTGTTCTTTTCCTCATATCTGTGGCTTGGCCACAGCCATATTTCAACAGGATAATGCGCGACCACACGTGGCAATGCATTGTCCAAAGGTTCTTCGTCAATCACCAGATTGAATTACCGGCCGGCTCGCTCTCCGGATCTTTCGCCGGTAGAAAACATGTGGTCCGGCTTTGCTGCTCAAACGATTGACTTCCAGATTACACCAACAGCTGACACACCAAATCAACTTTGGCAACGTGAGCCGCCGGGTCTGCTTTACCCCCAGAACACATTCAATGTCTCTTTAAATCAACCCCGAGGCCTGTGGTAGCGTTGATCTTCCCCAATGGCGGATACTCTGGCTAATGATTCTGGCAGGAACCACACTTCACAGAAATCTATAAATTTAATCATTTGATATTTGGTCAACATGTTATCTACAAAGTAAATTTTGTTGTGCTATCTCTTGTCTTTTTTTGGCGCTGTATTTACGGTGGCCAGCAGTGTAGGAGAAAAGCGACTTACTCCTTACTATCTCTGGAACTATTAAGGGGTCATATACCTTTTTTAAAATTTCAGGAAAATCGATTTTTTTTATTATTATTTTATTTATAGAGCAAACCTTTCTGAGTGTTTTAAAAGAAACCACATGCAGATATTCCCACAGCACGGAAGTTATTGAGAAAAATAAAAAGAGCAGAAAAGGTCATTTAAATATTAGTTTACATTTCGGTTCAGGGTGACAGCTACATGTCGTTTGTGACAGCTGCGTTTTCTGTTTCTAATATTTTCATTCTAATTATTATCAAATGCTTGAATCTAAGCCTCAAATATTATAATTGTTCCGAACATTAACTGATAACTTCTACTTACTTTATAAACTGCTGTTTTGTTTTGATAAAGTGATTTAGGATTCTATACTAGCTCGTTTTCTGATTTTCACACCGTATCTTATACAAAAATAAGTTTTAGGAAAAATATTAATTTTTTTAAAATTTTTGAATGATAAATTCGATTGAATCTGACAAACGACCATCTGCTAAACGTCCCAAGAAAAGGAATTTTACTTTGGTAATATGCACACGAGGTGCAGAGCTGTACACAGTGTGGATGAAATACTAAATCAACAGTGCAGCATCTGGAAAAAAGATTCAGTTGCAAGATATTATTGATTCATCTTTTTTGAACATGATGACGGTTTGATGTATTATAGAGTAAGTTTGGTAAATTATTATGTTTACAAAACATTCAAAAACTTTGCTTCTGCAAAAAAATGTGGTGGAGATATTGAATTCACAGAAAAATGTGTTAGAGGTTTGTCTAAAGTTTTTCGATTGAATGCAAGAACTGTAAAGACTTATATGTTCGTTTAGAAATTCAAAATGCTTGTAAAAAAGAAAAACATTCCAAACAGACGCTTTGTGTGTACGCAATGAGTGAGCAATTGACAGTGTCATGCAGCACGACAACTTCTATGGTGTTGCGGACTCTTCCTAATCCAGTTGCTGAAAAATCCTATAATAATATTATACACAAACTGCAATTGTGTAGTAAAGAAGCTGCAGAAGCTTCCAATGCAAAGTGCAGCTTTTGAAGAGGTAACTTTGACAAATTCTTCTGATATAATAGTTAGTGGAGATGGAACGTGGAAAACCCGTGGCTATTCTTCCTGTTGATGTGTGTGCTTTTATAGGAGACAAAACAGGAAAGTGTATGATGCAAGTGATGTCTTTCTGTAATGGATGTGATTCTTTGGAAACGAAGAAAAGGGTCACCCGCTTACAAAAGTAGAAAAATTCTTTTCACGTTAAAGAATGCTTCTGAAAACCACAATGGCTCAGCTGGTATGATGGAGACTGTGGAATGGTTCGTATATTTCAGCTTTCAATAAGTCATCACCCTGTGAGATATACATCTTACATTGGGGAGGCCGATTCCAAAACATTCTTATCTATTATTGCATCCAATCCGTATGGAGAAGATATCATGCTTCAAAATTGAATGTGTTGAACATGTTCTCAAAACGAATGGGAACTCCTCGTTTTACAAAAATTAAAACAATGAGCTCCAAACTCGGTGATGGGAAGTCGATTGTGGTGGAAAGGAAGGTTGACCGACAGAATGATCGACTTAATCACAACATACCAGAAATGCAATCCGACAAATAAAACATGCCTGTCGATATGCGAAAAGCTATTTGAGCTATATACTTCCACATACGTTCAAGTGATTGAGGAACCATTGCACAGTTTTTGTCCCAGGTCCTAATTCTGGTGTAAATATCACCAAATCAAGTATTAGAGGGTAGTGGTGGAAACTTTGAACACAGTAACAAATTACCAGTGCAGTAATGGATGCCATAAAACCTGTGCTTTCTAATGATTCATCGCTAGTTCCAAACTCCTACAAAAATGTCTAGGGGTAGCCCAAAATAATAATGAATCCATTAACTCATTAATATGGAAATTATGCCCAAAAACTTTAGGTTGTGGTAGAAAGATTGTTGATATTTCTACAAATGATGCAATTGTCATTTTTAATGATGGCAATCAAGGCAGACTAAAAATATGCAATCGCTTGGTCTGACTGTTGGTAAATTTGCGCAAAAGTTTGTTACACTTGTAGATTTAAAAAGAATTCAGACGGCAGAGTGACATTTTAATCTTCGCACAAAAGAAGTGCAACAGGTCAAAACAATGCAATTTAAAGCTTCTTGCAAAAAATTAACTGAAAAAGAGGGAACATCGTATTCATGTGGCGAATTTTAACATTTTAGATTCATAGTAATACACTGCATTCATATCACAAATTATTTAATATTAATAGTAAGTACTTGTTAATTAAGATATTAACTGTTTTTTTAAGTAATATTTATACCCTTAACTTTATTTTGAAGAAAATGAATCACTTTTGTTGTATTTTGATTATTTTGTAGCTTTTGGATATCGTTTCTTGCGACGCTTTTATACTGCATTGGTAAAATATATGTTTTAGTTATAATTTTAATAGTTCGAAGCTTATTGACTATAAAACTTCACATTAGTTTTAATTTAAAATTCTGCTATTGTTTTGAGTAACCAGAATAATATATATATAAAACTGTTTTAAATTTTATGTTTGATGTCAATTTTCTCAGAACGTCATTTTTTTCTCATTACGCGCATGATATTTTCAAAACCGTTCCATGGAAAATGATAAAAATTTTACTGGAGATTCTGACCATATCTGTACTTAAAATAACGAACCAGTTTGAATTTTTAATGAAAAAATTGAAAAAAAAAATGAAAATTGAAATTTAAAAAAAAATTTTGAAAATTTGAAAATTTAAAATTACAAATAAAAAATAGCGAATTTTTTAAAAAAAATTTTATAGTTAAATTTTAAATTGTTATAGTTTACTAAAAATTTTAAATCAGGTTTCATGCTTCGTCATTTAAAGATAACACAATTTCCAACACTGAGCAAAAATTTCAAAAATATTGGTAACTTTTTATAAAGCTGCGCGCACTATATCACTTGCGAAAAGAAAACCAAAATTTTTTGTAATTATTATCTAATTAAAAATTTATCCTAATTTAAAAATGTGTTTGTTGGCTATGTTTAAGTAAAGTAATATCTATTTGTTTATTCCTCCAAAATTTACATTCCAGGAAACAATAATAAAAATTATAGAGCTTTAAAGAGCTCACTATTTTTACCATTTTCGAATTTTTAAAAGGTATGTGACCCCTTAAGCCTTTAAACTTTGAATTTGGATCGTACGTCCCTTTCACGTAGTAGAAATCCATTAAAAAATTATTTTACGAAAGTTAACCTCCAATGGTTGTTGCGGGGGCTTAAGGGGCGTTAGAGATAAATGCTTCGTTCTATAAACTCTTAAACGCAGATATTTGAAGTTTGGTAGTTGGATTCCTTTCATGGGGTAGAGATCCGTTACAAAATGGATTTGGGAAAATCGACCACCATAAGTATTGGTGTTGGCTTTCTAAGTGTATTCGAAGCTTGAAAACACGCTTTAAAGTACAGGACGCACAATACTTAAAAATTAGTAGGCGTGTTCCTGTCAAGGAGTAGAGATCAACTGAAAAATGGATTTTACGAAAATTCAACCTAGAGAGGCATTACAGGTGATTAAGGGGCGATATTTCCGTTTATTAACTTTAAGAAGTAGATTCATGGAATTTGGTAGGCATGTGCAATTAGTAGAGAAAGAGTCCGGTGCAAAACGGTTTTGTGAAAATCAACCCCCAAGGGGCTTTGTGGGAGCTTAAGAGGTATTGCAGATAAATATTTCCGTTTTCGAATGATTAGATGTACATACTTCGTATTTGGCAGGCACGTTCGTTTTTGGAATCAGTAGAGGTCTACAAAATTGGTTTTGTGAAAATCGACGACCAATGGAATGTTGCACGAGCTTAAGGGTAGTTAGAAGTAAACATTCTCGTTTTGGAACTACTAGACCTTATCACATGAAAATTGGTAATGTTCCTTTCACGGGCAGAATTATTCAGAAACGTGTTTTGCCCATTGGGAGTTATGGAAAAACAACTGAAATGTTGAATTGTTACACCACATATTTGAAATTTGTTAAGCATGAATATATTTTACGGAAACCAACTCCTATGTGGGAAACGGGAAGTTACTGGGGTGTATTGATAAAACAATTTCTCGTTGACGAACTATTAGACCTACAATAATGAAATTTGTGATGTATGGTTCTTTTTTTAAAGTTTATCCGCTAAGAACGTGTCTTTCAGAAATCGACTCTCAAAAGGGATTACGGGGTTTATCGATAAAATATTTTTCGTCTTTTACTTATTCGATTCAAACTTTAAATTTGACAATAATGTTTATTTTGCTGAGTAGTTGTCCACTACAAATCGTTTTTTGGGCCCTACAGTGTAAAAAAACTCTTAAATGAAAGGTTAAATTTTTGAAAAACCATAAAATATTTTTGAACCTATTTTACTTTGTTTAAAATTTTTTTAAATTTATATTTAAGCAAAATTTTTTTTTAATTTTAAAAAATTAAAAATTCCTATACAAAGATTTAAAAGAATTTTCCAAGGTCTCCTAATGGAATAACGAGAAAAATGAGCATGGGTTATTTGACCTTGCAATTATATTTAATTTTAGGAAAGTGCTTTGTGCATGTAAAGAATGATTTAAATAAAATAACAGCAATGGAAATTTACTGTAAAGAATGTTCTTTCAATTTACAAGCACTTATAAGATAATTTTAAATTATTTAAAAAAAAGATTCCTAAATGGTATTTAAGCACATAAATTAATTGATAACTGAAAATGAGCTTTATTTTAAAATTTTAATACATTAATATACGTTTTAATACACTGGTTACATTTTAAAATTTCAACAGGTTGAAAAGTGTAATGATGACTATGTTATGTCTTAAATCTTAAGAAAATATCGCTTTAAATAAAAAAGATGCACACAATTCTGAAACAAATGAACTGTAATATACTTTGCTTCAACGATTTTAAACGAAATAAACATTTTTTACAGTGTAAATTTTGAAATATCATGAAAATATTAAGTTAACAAATATACAATTCATACTAGAAAATTATATATTTTGCATAATATAAAACTAATTGTAATGTTATTGCCTTAATTTTACAAAATATTATTTTTTCATAAAACAAATTTAAAATTTAATATACAATGGTTCCGTACAATTTATTTTTTTAAAACTAAAGCAATCAAATACAACATGTTATTGGCAATGTGCATTTAATTTCAAATTAAATGTCAGGGACCCCAACTGAGAAGGATTTATTGCATTTTACTCCTCTATACTAAGCGGAGATGCTTTGTAAGCGCAACAGACCCCCACCATGAGATAATCGGAAATAAACTAAAAGTTTTTAAAAAAGGAGATCAATTATATTTTGTAACTGTATTTATTCAAATATTACTTTCAATGGAATGTAGCTTCAAGTTGTGGTACGTACAAAAATAGACCAAAAATGGAAATAGATAGCATCGTTAAAATAAAAAGAAAAAAAAATCTGGTCAATAAAAAGAGAAAAAAATAATTAAAAACTGAATCATTGTCCCACCCTGCTGCCCCAATAACTAAAATGTAATATTTTACATCGTTTAATTGGGTGAGTAAAGCTCTTTTAAAAAGAAATATTTAAAAAAATTACTGATTCTTAAGGTATCCGACTACGTTCGGAACCGTGATTTTAAAAATGCGCCTTAATGAATAATTTTCATGATATTTAGTGTCACTTAGATTAGAATACATGTATAAAACTGTTTCAAGGACATTATGACAAAAAAAAATGATTTAAATACAATATTTCGGCAAAAAGTTAACTTATAAAAAATAACCTTTTTTCAAAATGTTCTCCTTTTGTGAAAAATGCTTTTATTATAATAATATTTTGCCTGTATATAGCTATTAGCCGTATATAGTACAGAGGCTCAACTATGATTTTTGAAAAATTCGCTTTATTTTCAGAGTTTTTTTTCTTTTATTTTACCACCAATTGAAATAATTATCGGCGTTTTTTTCTTAAAATTTCTCTCCTCTGTTGTCGTAAAATATGCATAAGCCAACTTCTAAGTTATATATTTCAAAAATTCTAGTTGAGCCTCTATACAGAGGTCTGAGCTATATGCAGGCACAATATTATTACTATAGAAGCTTTTTTCACAAAAGGAGAATACTTTGAAACTCGTTCATTCTATGTTCATTTTTTGTCAAAATATTGTACTTAAATAATTTTTTACTCTAATACTATTCTTAAAACAATTTAATATACATTTTCTAATCTATAAGTGACACTAAATATCATAAATATTATTCATTTATACGCTTTTGCAGAATCACGGTTCCGAACGTTGTCGGATACCTTAATGTTTTAGCATAGTAAACTGTAAAATGCTTTTAACTGAACACAATTTTTCGGTTACTGACACTTTTTAAACTACGGAATTTTTAAAACTTTATACTCAAGCGCTGATAAATCAAATGAGAATTACACATTTTTGAATCTTTTAATAATAAAATAACATCTTTAATGTATAATCTTTTTAAATAAATCTTTAATTTTATGGCCTATTTTTGTTATTCAAATTTTATTAAGTTATCTAATTTATCATAAAATGACCAAACTTAATATTCATAATAATAATACCTAGGAGAATATCATAGAAATTCAAAAATTGAAAATTTGATGGAATAAAAAAACTGGGTTATTTCGGAAAATGGCCAAAAAAAGAAGAGAAAAAGGAGAAAATTTTTTAAACAAATGGCCCAACTAAAAAAAGTTTGGAAAAAATCTTAAACATATAATTAAACCCCAAAATTGAGTTAATAAAATAAGAAAAAACTGTATATTATAAAAATTATAAATAATTAATAAATAAAATTATTTTATATATATATATATATATATAATATATATATATATATATATATATATATATATATATATACAGAACATTCCTCTTTAATTTTTTCTTTCTCCTTATATATGAAATTATTTCTTAAATCTATTATGTAACATATTTTTAATAATACAAAATTAAATGTAGTGCATGCAATACTTCTTTAAATGCCAAAACATTTTTTCCCAAAAATTATATTTCGGATAAAATTCATTTCATTATTTTATTTTTGCTGAAGGTTCTCTGATTATTTTTGTCCTAGGTTAAATTTAACCTAATTTTCTTGTTAATTAAGCAATAATTTACTAGTAAACGCAAAATAATAACAGTCAATTTGGATGACGATAGTAAAATATTCGAAAACGTTCACTATAACTTAAGGTATCCGACTACGTTCGGAACCATGATTTTGAAAAGGCACATAAATGGATAATTTTCATATTTAGTTTCACTTAGATTAGAATACATGTATAAAACTGTTTTAAGGAGACATTTGGACAAAAAAAATTATTTAAATACAATATTGCGGCTAAAAATTAACTTAAATCCTTTTGCAAAATGTTCTCCTTTGGGAAAAATGCTTCTATTGCAAAAATATTTTGCCTGTATATAGCTGAGACCTCTGTACAGAGACTCAACTATGAGTTTTAAAAATTCTCATTATTTGCAGAGTTACAATCATTTGAAATAATTATCGGCGTATTTTCTTAAAATTTCTCCCTTCTGTTTTCGTAAGACATGGGTAAACCGACTTCCAAGTTATGCGTTTCAAAAATTCTAGTTGAGCCTCTGTACAGAGATCTGAGCTGAATACAGGCAAAATATTAATACAATAGAAGCATTTTTTACAAAAGGAGAGCATTTGGAAAAAAGTTTGTTCTAAGTTAATTTTTTGCCAAAATATTATATTTAAATATTTTTTTTTTGCCATAATGCCCTTAAAACAATGTTATACATGTATTCTTATCTAAGTGACAATAAATATCATAAATATTATCCATTTACACCAGTGCTTCTCAAACATTCAATACTGGCGACCCACTTTTCAATCATAATTTTTATCGCGCCCCTCCTCCTTATACAATAATAATGTATTGAATGCAATAATAATGCACTTTTTGACGCTAAAGCTACAAAACGATCTTAAATATAAACCGTACAAATTAATAAGAAAAGTATATTAAGTTTTATATATGTAACTTTTAAGTAATATATATAATTTTTTCTCGAATTTTTAAATTGGAACAGATTGTAAGATGCGGTCGCTGCTTTCAAGACAAAATATAGATCTCAGCTAGATATAGAAAATGTACTCAGAGTGTCAATTTTTAATCGTAAACCTTCCTTTGAAAATCTTTCCTCTACAAGACAAGCCCATGGAAGTCGCTAATACTTATTAAACTTGCTCTTAATTTAGTATTAATAAATTAGTTATAAAAATACCCTGTGCAGCACTGATACATTAAAATTATACTGTCTGAAGTAACCGCTCTTCGAACGAGTTCATTTTTTAAAAAACTAAAACATTCTTGATAAATAGCTGAATTTTCAGGAGAGTAAACCCAAATGCGACAATGTTTACGAAAATGTAAAATGATGTTTTAAAATGAATGTTCATATTATAATTAGTTTTAAGCGAACTGTAATTTTAAGCCTCACAGAATTAGCATTTAAAATTAGTGTTAAACAATGAAAAATAATATAAAATTCCAATGAAGAATAATAGTGTTATTTTTAATATTTAAAGCGAGAAGGCTTCAAAATGTTTTATCCCGGGGCAGACACACACTCGATACTAGCGTTAATGCTCACGTGGGGTGATTGAGTCACCCCAATCCTTTTTTTTATAATTATTTTATTGTACACGATACAAATCGTGATTCCAGTGAATAATTTAATTAAGAGAAAGTAAACATACCTACTGTCAAGAACTTTACTACTTCAAGAACTACATTACTTATACAACTTCCCTAAATGAGAAACAAACACATAAGAGAGGGGTCATAACTAACTGTACCAATAACTTAGGTCAAACAGAGAGATTATCAGCAAAAACAGATTACAGCTATAATGTGCAGCATTTCAAAAATAATCACAATGGTGAATTTTTTATGTTCCTAAATTGTTTCGATTCTGGGTCTGGGATTTGTTTTTTCTCTGAGAGAAAGAGTAGTAAAAATCACTCAACATGAGATTACAGCAAATCAAATAAAAGTTTTTTTTATTTGGTTTTTTGGGAAAAAAAGATAGCAAATTTAAAGGTATTGAAGAAGTTTTTTTTTTTTGAGAAAAGATGACTTATATCGCCTAAAAATTATTCAGAGTTAAAGTGCATTTTTATTAGGTCTGAAAAGTATTTTGCTTTAATTCATTCCAGTAAATTAATTATTTTTTAAATCTTTTATTTTCGATATGCTCGCGCCCCCCAGGGGCGCCCCACAGTTTGGGAAGCACTGATTTACACACTTTTGCAAAATCATGGTTCCGAACGTAGTCGGATACCTTAAGGGAAAAAAAAATCATAAATATCGTAATACACAAGAAATAAATTAAATGCATTATATATTATTATGACGTTTAAGCAAATAGTATATAAGATTAATGTAATCTATCACATAAACATAGATTTAAAAGATTTATAAGATTTAAAGGATATCCTTATATTATTTTCCATTTCAATTCTTGACATAGAAGGGAATAAATAATGAATTTATTTTGGATTGGAAAAGGTAAGAGTACTATTTTGTTTACCGATCAAATTAGCCCTTAAAAGTGTTTTTCTTAGAGCAAGCAGAAGAAAAAAACTCATTTTTCAAATAAATGAATTAAAATAAAACAATCTCTATTTAAAACATAAACTTCGAAGCAGTAGCCCATATGCTGCTTAAATCAATAATGTGAAAATATTTTTAGGAATAATAGGTTCTTTTATATTTCTTATATTTGCTAAAACATACTATGTTCTTATCAGTTAGGGTGATACATATAAAACAAAAAATAATAATTACATAGGAAATAAATAAATTTTTAAAAAGAGAGTAACAAAGAAATTAAACTAGGAAGTGCGAAACAAAGAATATTTTTTAAAAAATCATTTCTCATGTACAACTATAAACTCCACACAAACAGTTCAATTGCCTGGAAATCAATTACTCACGGAATTATTAAGAATTGTTTCTATTAATAGTATACAGTCGAAGTAAATTGTAACTTAGCTCCTTCACAAGTAATGTTATAGAATATTAACATGAAAGGAAAGACAGATGTAATGAAAAAATATTTACTTTTCTGTAAAAATTGATCTTTCTGAAAGAAATACATTAGCTTTATAAACATCTTTTTCCTCGAAAAAATCATAAATAAAAAAAGAAAAAAAAATGATTTTATGCTCAATTTCCCTCTAAAATCTTAAGGTAAATTCCATATTCCCATTGATGCCAAGAAAAGAGTTAGATAAATAAATTCTAAGCAAAATTTCGCACCGAGACAATAAAAGCTATAACATTTTCCACCGTTTCCCTCTTAAGTGATCGCCCACTTTACCATTTATACACCAAACCCAATACTGGGAACATTAACTTAAGACGCTGGCGGAGGAAATTTCTGCGCCTAGATTTAGGGCAAGACGATATCCGGAGAAACATAGATATATAAAAAGTAAAGAATAAATAAAATAAAGAAGAACGATCTTCCGAGATCGCTCGATTTACCGTCGTAAAGTGAGAGATTTCTGAAAGATTTCGGTAAGGAAAAGCTCAGGATTTTTCTCTTTTTCCTCCGATATTGCCGCTACTTGGAAATTACGGTACATCATCGGTTGAGCTTGTAGCAATGATCGTCGTGGGCTTTGAAGGGAACATTTCAAAGAATACATCTTCCCCATTGGCTTCTGGAAAAAGAAGGACACAGCGTGTATCTCAAATGGGGATTTAGATGCGAAGCAGTGCTTAGTCAACGGTTCGTAAATGTGTCGTTTATATGTGGGAATTTACGATGCAGATATTGATTAGGTATAGAGTAACCAAGTCTGATTCGGAATTGTCTAGGCGAGCAAATGCGGGTTGTGATGACGATTGTACTTTGATCGCATCTTGAGAAATTTATTATATCTTAAGATAAAAGTAAGATCTCTGCTTCCTTATCTAAAAAAAATAATCCTGTTTTTTGAAACCCATTTTTAGTCCTATGCATAGAAAGCATAAAATATGCTAGATTCGAAATGATATTGGGCTTATTTCTTGATAATCACATAATAAATGTAATCAATTGTTCACCTTTGAATTTAAAACTGATATTATACAAGTACTTGTTGTTCTTGCAAAATTTAGATCAAATTAGAAATTTGTTATTTGGACAAAAATATTCAACAATCAAGAATCTTCAAGAGGTTTTTTTTTCTTTTTCAAAATTTAAACTAAAAGGAAATTTAATTATGCATGTTTTTAGAGAAAGTTTCTGCAAAGACTAAAATTTGGCAACAGCGAAGAGTATGAACTGATTGACAGGAAGCCCGTGGTTTTATTTTTCATTTAATTACGATGTAATGAATTTGTAAAGTGATTCACTGGAGCACGTGATTGCAGTTATCATGTGACTGTGGTGCCACATGAATTTTAGAATACTGGCAATCTGGCAAGTAAAATATTAAGCGTATTAATTTGATGTACGGACATGTATCAAATTAGTATATCCTTAAATATTACAGATTAAAATTTGTCTTCTTAAGAATTTTTTTTTCATTTTTCTCAGAAGAATCAGCTTATTAAGCTTCTTAAGAGAGTTAATGAAATAAATACTTTGGACGAATTTGAAAAACTTCAAAATATTTCTTTAAAAAGAGCTATAAAATATCAATACAAATTTAAGCAAAACTTTCAAAGTAATTTAAATAACGAAAGCTTAAGGCAAGAAATAAAATAAATAAATTGGATAAAGGACACTTATTGGACACTTATATAAACTACGTTATTTGCTTTTCTCATTGATATCTAAACCAGCGTTCGCCAAACTTTTTGACCTCATGGACCAGTAAATTCAAAATTTAAATCCCACGGACCATTAATAGGATTTTTTGTGTTAAATATATTTATTAAAAAAATTGTTATCAGAACACCTAAAATATATCTAGTTAATAAAATGAAACTATTGATTGTGTAACCAAATTATGAAAGCTTTATTAATAAACCATAATAAAATAAATTATAAAAAGGAATTTTTTTTGTAAAAACAAAACAATTAAAAAATGATTTAAGTATATCAAACTTTTAGCATTATACGTTCCTAGTGTGATTTATGTTCCTGCTTACTTGAAATAAGGTTATGGATATTTGGATCCAATGTTGTTACTGCAAGACGTAGAACTGCATTTAATTCAAGCTGAGATCAGTACCGTGTTTCGATGACTGTGGCACATGAAAAGGCTTTTTCACATAAATAAGTTGTGGAGATTTGAATCAGGATTTTCATCGTCCGTTCACTAAAAAAAGGGTATTCACTTTTTATGCAAAGCCAAAATTGAGATCTTGATAAGGATGAATGAAATTTAAATTTGAGAGTTTCGTTGGACAATAGGTCGATGTGAGGCTTTCTTTTATGTGTATGCTTAAAATATTATACTAAATTTTGCTGCAAACGGATCTTTATCCATGTATTACCATGTCTGTGATCTTTTTCTTTGGGTAATAACGAGCAAAAGACTCTGTTAGTGATTCCAAGTGCTTTTTAACTAGGGTTACTGCTGTTGGTTAACATAATTTTTCTTCATGTATTCATCAAAATAAGAAAACATTTGCAGATGGTCTTGAACCAATCGTGTTTGTTACAGTAATATTTTTTTGAAACGCATCCATTTTACTTTATAGTGTGTTCAGCAGAACGACCTATTTACCGTTGCATTATTCTATGAAGTAACTTTTTTATAATTTTCCACGTATTGTTATGAATTTAATTATGTTTTAATGAATCTTAAAACATAACATGATGAGTAAGTATATTCCACATTTTTCTGGGGACCAGCGAAATTTTCTCGTGGACCACTGATCTAAGCAATATGTGTTTAAAATATGCATAGTGTAACATCGTAGATAATTATTTATCATTTTTGTCTTTATTTTTCTTTTGTAAGTTTGAAAATCAGGCACATCACCTTTTCTAATTATATTTTATACACAACATAATTTCCCACTAAATAAAGGAACAATCATCAAAATTATATACATTAATAAATATCCGGGCTTGTTTTATTGAAGAATTAAAAAAATTATGCCTTCAAAATATTTTTAGGAACACACCTTCTCATTACTAAATACCGGTTAGATGAAGTATTTTTCTTTTTTGAGAGGAAAATATAATAAAACATACATAAAACACCTAATATATTCGCAAGAATATTTTAAAACATCCTCCACCAAATAAAACTTTAACTCGAAAATGAAAAGGGGAAATAAATAGCTCATTCCCGATCAATCATGCTCAGTACATCGCTCGCAACTGTTAGCTATAGAATTTATGTGTAACCCGAGGACTTAATAGTCGGCTCCTACGTGCGCCGACCTCGCGTTCATAGATTTATAAGCGCAGTTAAAAAGCAAGGGGTTAGCGACATCGTATAATGAATGCTTGTGACGCTAACATGTGCGTTTCCGTGATATATTAAGGAATCGCTGACCGTATGGCGGCTCTCTGTAACGATCGATAAATAATTACGTGGTTTATTTTAGGGAAGTGAATTTCGGACCGAAACTGTTAACGGTCAGTGAGAAATATAAGTTTAATTTCGAGACTCTTTCACTTTTCAATTAATTTAATATCTTTCTTCAGATTCCGATTTTAAATTGTTTTTTTTTTTCTAATGGTAGTAGTGCTGCGCAACGTATCGTATTATTTCCCCTTACTTACCTTTTTTTTTTTTTTTGTGAAGAACGCGTGGGCGATGGAGTCATTAATTTGCAATCATTAAAATGTGTTTTCTTAAGGTAGATGTTGATAATAAACATAATTAACGAAAATTGATTTATTAAAATTGAATGTAATATGATTCATTATGTGTTTATGCTATGATTTTTTTTTTAATTAATTTTCTTTGAACGGATTTTGTTAGTGAAAACAAGTACAAAATAAATAAACAAAATTGTAAGCTTAAAGTTATGTTATTATTAAGTTCAGTAGTCTCTAATGTAATTTCCTGCAAATTAATGGAAAATAGAAAAGCATTCTATACATTTACCTTATTAAAAACATTTTTTTGTATATATAATTCAAACATTTCTTTAAGAATAATGACGCAAACAGCATAAATATTGATGAGTGAGTGAATAATAACGTCGCGCTGTTCAGGTACACGAGAGCTTTTGGAGACGGACCACGTAATTTTGAACCATGGTCAAGTGACGTGGACGACGCCTCTGAGCTGGTACTCCCTCTCCTAACTACCACACCAACGGGAGGACTTTTTAGCTCTCGACAGATTTAACGTGCATCGCTGCCCTACACGGCAAATCTTTAGTGGTACAGGGATCGAACTCATGACATGCCTGCCATGATCCGATAACTTGACCACTGGGCTACCACAGCCCGCATAAATATTGATACGAATGATCCTAGGAACACGCAATATAATCATGTATTCATATTATTTTAACATTTTATTGTATTGAAAAGTATGTTATTGCAACACACACACATCTTTTTAAGTAATGAGACACTCTGAGTTTTGCAATTTCAAACCTTTGTTAAAACTAATGATATTAAAGAAGATTGAAATAGAATTTTATAATATAAACATAACAAATTTATTAATTTATTGTTCTTCTTAAATAAAATGTAAATATATATTTAAATACATAATAATTAAAAGAATAGGGGTGGGGGTAACAAAGAAAATTAGATTAAAAATAAATTTTATAGTTATTTTGTGCTACAGCTGTTTTTTTCTCAATTATTTTTGCAAAATATATTTAATTCACTTATATTGTCCATGCTTCAATTTATTACACATATTTTTAGGAAAAATAATTCATTACATTATTCCTTAAAATAATTTTTAAATATTCAGTTCATGCTGCAATCTCCACCCTCCACCGAACAAAATGCGCTGGCTCATTCAGTGTATGGGAAACCATGCAACACGAAGCCACATTAAAAGTTATTAATATTGAGCTTTTACTCAAAAATTTAATTAAAAGCTGCCTTAGAAACTCACATTTGCATAGCATTTGAACATTTTTTTCAGATACGTAAAAGTCAACTATTTTGAACGTATATAAATTTTATATGATTATTTAAATTTTAAAATTGTAATAAAAAACATTTTTAAAACATAAAAATTTTTAAAATATTCCCTTTTTGTTATAATATAATTTTTTAAAACATTTTTTTTTTTTTTGAAATAAAAAAACATTTTATGTTAATCCAAATTTTTAAGATAATTTTTTTAAACCCAAAAAAATTTTTTTTTGTTATTTTCAATCTATAAAAAAGGGGGCCCTTGTTATCCATAAAAAAAATTATTTTTAGTTTTAAATTTATTAATCAAATTAAACAGCAACTTTAAATTTTAAAATATTTATTTTAAGTTTAAATTTTTAAGATTTTTTTAAAAATTGAAAAAAAATTTACAATTTTTATTTATTCCCATTTTTTCAAATATTTTAAAAACCCCAATATTTAAAATAAATTTTAAATAAAAATTAAAAAAAATTTTTAGTTACTTTGTATCTAAATTGAAAGAAAAAGTAAGTAAAATAAAATAATTGTATTCGTCCTGGGAAACCCAAACAACGGTTATAATAAAAAAAAGTTAGTTAGGGGGGGGTTATCAATCAACAATTTTCTTTTTTTTATATTTTTAAAAAATTTAGGGGTATTTAAATTAAAATTTAAACTTTTTTGGGAAATACTCTAAAGGGAATTTATAAATAAACAAATTTTTCAAATTTTATTTACTTTAAAATGAATACTAGCCATTTCAATAATAATTCGATTTCAAAAAATTAATTATGGAATGGGAATGATACGTTCTGAAGATTCATTATTTAAAGGAGGTTTTTTAAAAACTGGGGACCATTTAGATTGCTAAGGAGTGATTTATATTTACGTCTCACTATAAATCTGCATGAGGACACGGGACGGACCGAATTTTCTGAACTATGGTCAAGGACGGGAAACCTGAACTGTCCCCTACCCTTTTAACTTTACACCACATCAACAGAGGGATGTTTGAACTTTTGGTTTAAAAAACGGCCCTTTTAAAATTTGGTCTACCGGTATTTAAACCCCTTGATAAATCCACAAGTCAATGACCTGATCCAATGCCGCGACCGCATTCATTTTTTAAATAATAATTTTTATTCAAAAGAGAAAAAAACCTTGGAATTTAAGTATTCCACCCGGGGCCCGCCAAAAAAATTTTTGGGGGATTACAAGACCAAAATCATTCCACCCGAAGTCTAAAAATCCTTTTTATTCAAATCTAACCCCCTTTAAAGCGGCACCCAAATTCTCTGCAAGATTCTGAAAAAAGTTAAAAAATAGTCAAAAAAATGGTTTATCGTTTACATTTTACAAAATTTGAAATAAAAAAAAAAAAAACTAAAAAGAAGTGAATAATTAGTTTTTTTTCATTTTAAATTTTTAAGCAAATGGGGCTAAAATTGTTTAAAATTTTAAAAAATTTTTTCTGTTGATTCCGAGCCCCATCCGATTTTAAGTGGCATTAACATTGAGAGAAAAGTGTGGCTTAGTTTCGAGTAAATACGGTATTTTAAAAAATATGGAGGAAAAAGATAGAATCATAAGAGAAAATTGTGTTGAATAGAAACTGCACTTCGTTATTTGGGGGTTATTTTACCAAGAAAATTGTAAAATGTTCTTGGTTCAAGGAAAAGTTTTTAAATAGAGAAATTCATAAAACCGAGGTTCGTAAAATGGAGACCCAACTGCATTGTATACTTTCTTTTATATATATATAGCTCACTATACCTACACCACTGGGTGGACCGCAACGGCGTGAAAAAATTAGAAGTAGCCCTCACCCTGGAAAAGTCTGCCCACCCCTGCATAAGACATACTAAAATAAAACAATTCCCATAAGAGTTTTTTTTTAAAAAAGGAAATATACACAAATGAGCCCACATTTATATTTTCTGAAGTAGAATATATGTAGTATTAAATATACCAAAAGAAAGAAGTCACATATACTTAAAGAAATTTAATGCTTATTTTTGTGAGATATAAATAGTTTTAAACATCATTATGTAAGACACCCAGGAGCAATTGATGTTCTGAAATTGTTTGGATCCTATACACGTAAGAATATACTTAGAATTTGAATATCATTTTATATGGCATTTTTTAAATATTGTGTAATATGGTGCACTGGAACACGTTATATGACGTTATATATAAAACCTAAAACAATTAAAAAGTACTTAAATAACTACTTCACACAACATTTAAAAAATGTTAGCATATTTAATAAATCTAACTACCTAAATAATAAAGAAAAACTATTTCTTCGCAACTTTAATTGAATAAAAATAAAGATACAAGAATGGTGTTTGTTATAGTGGGTATGAAACATGATAGCTTGTAAAGTTTGTTGAACAAGAGCCCAAAATACAGATGTAAAAGGCTTCAATTTTTTCATCAGTTTCTGCTTAATGTGTTTTCCAAAACATTTCTTTCCTTGTTTATGTAACAGTTTTAAAACCTTACAATTTTGGCAAAGTTTTTGGGAGAACGCATTTTATGGACGCCCATCCGTCTTTTAGGTAGGTTTTTCTTTATATTTTAAAAAGAATATGACATTCGAAGATTTATTTCTATTCTGAAAAGAAACAAAATAATCCTATAATGTAAAATAAAAAATTAAAATAGCTCACCTTCTTTAATTTTTTTTTTGAAAAAAAATAGCCTATGTTACCGTAATTTTCTCCATGTATTAAATAATATTGTTTAAAATTCGAATGTTGTATTGAAATAGACTAATATTTGAATTCTGCTCTTTTTATCGCATTGCTGCTTCATCGGTTTTTATTTATTTATATCTTTTTCATTTTTAGTCACATTGTCTGCATAGTTTGCATTTAAGAAGGAAAATTTAAAAATATTTGATGACTTAATGCCTCCTTGGGAAAATGTAGTTTCGTTTTACTTTTAATACATTTTTAAAAATGGCATTTTATTAAATTCTAAAACGTTAACCTTAAAATTTAATAATAAATGTTCCGATTTTTACATTAAAAATTTTGTAATTTTAATACATACCATTGTTAATAGATGTAACCTGTTTATATGTTGTTGTGGATTCTATATCTTTCTGATTACAGTGAAACATCCTAAACAACAACTGTGCATGCTCCATGAAATATACTTTTCGAAACTCCGCAAATACATTTAAAATTGTTCCCTTTAATTCGTAAATACTTAAATACTATTTTAAACATCTAACTGTTTTTTTTCTACGTAAAATGTTAACTATTACGTTTACTACAAACTGGAGTTTTTAAAACTTTGTTTTTACTTCAAAGTATAAATGCTTAT
This sequence comes from Trichonephila inaurata madagascariensis, assembly GCA_019973955.1. Classification (NCBI taxonomy): domain Eukaryota; kingdom Metazoa; phylum Arthropoda; class Arachnida; order Araneae; family Nephilidae; genus Trichonephila; species Trichonephila inaurata. The sequence goes on along the minus strand of BMAV01008381.1, from coordinate 79,836 downwards.
ATTTTAAAACATGACTTGGTAAAGTTTGAAGTTCTACAAAATTGCTATCATGTATTGCACTGACACACACACATGCGTCTGTATGTTTATATTTATATAGATACATATATATTTTTGCTTTGCTTATTTAGATTTATAACAATTAGGTATATATTATCGTCTTTAAGTATACATACATATACATATTCATACTTAATATTTGTGTTTATGCCAAAACAATAAATAATATAAACATTAATATAAAAACATATATATATATATATATAGGTTTTTGTGTAATGTGTGTAAATAATAAATATAACGAAATATGTAAAGGGTCTCTACAGTTAAGCATCCCTTTCTGACAGACATGAGCCGGGCATTTTATAGAACAGAATGGCATAAAACTTGAACCAAATATATTTGAAATTATACGATGAGATTCTTTAAAGTAAAATAAAGTAGCACAAAATATCACCAAAAGGTGCAGCTTCAGAATTACAAAAGAAAAGTTATATATAAATTTCTTATAACCTCTTTGGTTCTCCGCATTTATTTCTAATATCAAAATAGTATGTTCTAATGCAGATAAATCAAAATACTTGATAATTCCACGAATATGGAGAATAATGCATTCTTTAAAGTCTATACAACAGTGCATTGGGTTTTTTTTAAATTTTCCCCCAAACAGAAATCAAAGGGTGAGATCAGACAATTTTAAAAAAAATTTGCAAAAAACAACGACTTATTATCTTTTTTTTCAGGAAAATTTTTTTGCCGTGGAATCTTTCTAACATTATGGAAATGGGGGAAGCCGTCCTAGGGGAAAGCTTGTTTCCGTAAGTAGTTACGTTGCTGTAGAGGTTGGTAAAAAAAAAGACTTTTTAAAAGGGGACACAGTACAATTCAATTGCCCAAAATCGGTCAAAAATAAAATTTTAAATTTTTTGCAACTTTTTCTTTATATACTTTTCTATAACCTCAAAAAATTTGAAAGCTCTAAACTTAAAAAACCGAAATATGATAGCTTTTACGTTCATTTTTTTTTCCCCCCTATGGAAATCAAAAATTTAAAACTGCTGTATCTCGGAAAGATAAAATAATATTTTGTCAATTTAAAAAAATTAAACTTTTTTTATTGCACCTAAAGCTTTTTTTTTTACCTATTCCCAAGACATGTAACAAAAAATTGTTACGCATTTTTTTTAACAAAAACAATTTTATTTTTTTAAAAAAAATTAAACTCAAATTTATAGATTTTTTGAAATTTTTAAAAACATTCATAAAAAATATTGTAAAAGGGACCAATCACGTTATCCAAAACCCCTACCAACTTTCTACACATAGTTTGATTTTTAAAACAAACTTCATCGTTCATCAATTTTTTTGGAGGAGCATTTTAATATCACCTTTCAAGTCTTTTCCTTAAAAAATTTCAAGCTAAACTTTTTAGAAAATTTGAGCACAAAATAGTTTAAATAGTATACATACATAGGAGGCAACCCAAAAAAATTAAAAAACATTAAATTAAAATTTTTTGGGGAAAAAATTATGTCCCCCTTTAAAAGTATGTAATATTGAGTCCACTGAAAAAAGTGGTTTAAATACTCATATAAAATAAAGGAAATCCAAAGAGATTTTACGATTAAAGATGTTTTAAAAAGAACCCCTTGAGTTTACATTGAAATTTGTTTTAAACCCCTGTTTTGGTTTATTAAAAAAAGTTGGTTGTGAGTAATCCTTATGGTATCCGACTACGTTCGGGAAATATGATTTTGGCATTAATGGATAATTTTTTATATTTTAGTGTCAAATTGGATTAGAAAGCATGTATAAAATAGTTTTAAAAATTTTGACAAAAAAATTTTTTAAGTACAATATTTCGGAAAAAAATTTAAAAGAATGACCAACAAATGTTCTCCTTTTGTAAAAATGTTTAGTATAATAATATTTTGCCCGTAATGCTCAGACCATGTACAGAGGTCAAATGATTTTTGAAAAAATTTACAATATTTTAAATTACAACCAGTTGAAATAATTTCGGTGTTTTTCTTAAAATTTCTCCCCCTTTTTCCTTTTAAAACTGGATAAACCCACTTCTAAGTTATATATTTAAAAAAATTTTAGTTAAACCCTGTACAGAGGTGGAGCCAGGCAAAATATTATTGAATAGATCTTTTTTAAAAGGAGAAAAATTTTTAAAAGGGGGGCATTCTATGCCCTTTTTTAAAATATTGTATTAACATTTTTTTTATACTATTCTTAAAACAATTGTATATACATTTTCTAATATAAGTGACACTAAATATCAAAATTATCCATTAATACTCTTTTTAAAATTACGGGTTTGAAAGTAGTAAAATTTAAGGTGATACATATAAAACAAAAAATAATAATTACATAGGAAATAAATAAATTTTTAAAAGTAACAAAGAATTAAACTAGGAAGTGCAGGGAAACAAAGATATTTTTAAAATGTTTCTCATGTACAACTATAAACTCCACACAAACAGTTCAATTGCCTGGAAATCAATTACTCACGGAATTATTAAGAACTGTTTCTATTAATAGTATACAGTCGAAGTAAATTGTAACTTAGCTCCTTCAAGTAATGTTATAGAATATTAACATGATAGGAAAGAGACGGTTGTAATGAAAAAAATATTTACTTTTCTGTAAAAATTGATCTTTCTGAAAGAAATACATTAGATTTATAAACATCTTTTTCCTCGAAAAAATCATAAATAAAAAGAAAAAAAAATGATTTGATGCTCAATTTCCCTCTAAAATCTTAAGGTAAATTCCATATTCCCATTGATGCCAAGAAAAGAGTTAGATAAATAAATTCTAAGCAAAATTTCGCACCGAGACAATAAAAGCTATATTTTCCTGCGTTCCCTCTTAGTGATCGCCCACTTTACCATTTATACACCAAACCCAATACAGAGACATTAACTAAGACGCTGGCGGGAAATTTTCTGCGCCTAGATTTAGAACGAACTTGATATCCGGAGAAACATAGATATATAAAAAGTAAAGAATAAATAAAAATAAGAAGAACGATCTTCCGAGATCGCTCGATTTACACCGTCAGAAAAAGTGAGAGATTTCTGAAAGATTTCGGTAAGGAAAAGCTCAGGATTTTTCCTCTTTCCTCGAAGTCGATATTGCCGCTACTTGGAAATTACGGTACATCATCGGTTGAGCTTGTAGCAATGATCGTCGTGGGCTTTGAAGGAACATTTTTAAAGGGCCTTGTTGGCTTCTGGAAAAGAAGGACACAGCGTGTATCTCAAATGGGGATTTAGATGCAGGAGAAAAACAGTGCTTAGTCAGCGGTTCTAAGCCAAATGTGTCGTTTTATATGTAGAATTTACGATGCAGATATTGATTAGGTATAGAAGTAACCAAGTCTGATTCGGAATTGTCTAGGCAGCGGTAAATGCGGGTTGTGATGACGATTGTACTTTGATCGCATCTTGAAATTTATTATATCTTAAGATAAAAGTAAGATCTCTGCTTCCTTATCTAAAAATAATCCTGTTTTGAAACCCATTTTTAGTCCTATGCATAGAAAGCATAAAATATGCTAGATTCGAAATGATATTGGGCTTATTTCTTGATAATTACATAATAAATGTAATAAATTGTTCACCTTTGAATTTAAAACTGATATTATACAAGTACTTGTTGTTCTTGCAAAATTTAGATCAAATTAGAAATTTGTTAATTGGATAAAAATATTCAACAATCAATAAGCTTCAAGAGGTTTTTTTTTCTTTTTCAAATTTAAACTAAAGAAATTTAATTATGCATGTTTTTAGAGAAAGTTTCTGCAAAGACTAAAATTTGGCAACAGCGAAAGAGTATATATGAACGATTGACAGGAAGCCCGTGGTTTTATTTTTCATTTAATTACGATGTAATGAATTTGTAAAGTGATTCACTGGAGCACGTGATTGCAGTTATCATGTGTTTGTGGCGCCATATGAATTTTAGAATACTGGCAATCTGGCAAGTAAAATATTAAGCGTATTAATTTGATGTACGGAAATGTATCAAATTAGTATATCCTTAAATATTACAGATTAAAATTTGTCTTCTTAAGAATTTTTTTTTTCATTTTTCTCAGAAGAATCAGCATATTAAGCTTCTTAAGAGAGTTAATTAAATAAATATTTTTTTTGGACGAATTTGAAAAACTTCAAAATATTTCTTTAAAAAGAGCTATAAAATATCAATACAAATTTAATCAAAACTTTCAAAGTATATCCTTTCTGAATTTAAATAGCAGCTTAAGGCAAGAAATAAAATAAATAAATTGGATAAGGACACTTATTGGACACTTATATAAACTACGTTATTTGCTTTTCTCATTGATATCTAAACCAGCGTTTGCCAAACTTTTTGACCTCATGGACCAGTAAATTCAAAATTTAAATCCCACGGACCACACTAATAGAATTTTTTGTGTTAAATATATTTATATAAAAAAAATTGTGATCAAATTTTACATAAAATATATCCTGGATTAATAAAATGAAACTAACCAATTGTAACCAAGTGAAAGCTTTATTAATAAGCCATAATAAAATAAATTATATATATATATATATATATATATATATATATATATATATAAACAGGAATTGTAAAAACAAAACAATTAAAAATGGTTTAAGTATATCAAACTTTTAGCATTATATGTTCTAGTGTGATTTATGTTCCTGGTTACTTGAAGTAAGGTTATGGATATTTGGATTATTTGTTACTGCAAGACGTAGAACTGCATTTATTTCAAGCTGAGATCAGTACCGTGTTTTGATGGCTGTGGCATGAAAAGGCTTTTCACATAAATAAGTTGTGGAGATTTGGATCAGGATTTTTCATCGTCCGTTCACTAAAAAATTATTCACTTTTATGCAAAGCCAAAATTGAGATCTTGATAAGGATGAATGAAATTTATAAATTTGAGAGTTTCGTTGGACAATAGGTCGATGTGAGGCTTTCTTTTACTAATAATGTAATACTTAAATATTATCCTGAAATTTTGCTGCAAACGGATCTTTATCCATGTATTACCATGTCTGTGATCTTTTTTCTTTACAGGTAATAACGAGCAAAAGACTCTGTTGGTGATTTAAGTGCTTTTTAACTAGGATTACGGCTGTTGGTTAACATCATTTTCCTCATGTATTCATCAAAATAAGAAAAGAAACATTTGCAGATGGTCTTCAACCAATGGTTTTGCTGCAGTAATATTTTTAAACGCATCCATTTTACTTTATAGTGTGTTCAGCAGAACGACCTATTTACCGTGGCCTTATTCTATGAAGTAGCGTTTTTATAATTTTACACGTATTGTTATATGAATTTAATTATGTTTCAATGAATCTTAAAATATAATATGATGAGTAAGTACATTCCACATTTTTCTGGGGACCAGCGAAATTTTCTCGTGGACCACTGCATAATTTAACATCTCTAACAAATATGCATAATTTAACATCGTAGATAATTATTTACGATTTTTGTCTTTATTTTTCTTTTGTAAATTTGAAAATCAGGCACATTGCCTTTACTAATTATATTTTATACACAACATAATTTCCCACTAAATAAAGGAACTAGCATCAAAACTATATACACTAAAAAATATCCGGGCTTATTTTATTGAAGCATTAAAAAAAAATTATGCCTTCAAAATATTTTTAGGAATACACCTTCTCATTACTAAATACCGGTTAGACGAAGTATTATTATTCTTTTGAGAGGAAAATATAATAAAACATACATAAAACACCTAATATATTCACAAGAATATTTTAAAACATTCTCCACCAAATAAAATTTTAACTCGAAAATGAAGAGAGGAAATAAATAGCTCATTCCCGATCAATCATGCTCAGTACATCGCTCGCAACTGTGGCTATAGAATTTATGTGTAACCCGAGGACTTAATAGTCATTTCGTGCGCCGACCTCGCGTTCATAGATTTATAAGCGCAGTTAAAAAGCAGGGTTAGCGACATCGTATAATGAATGCTTGTGACGCTAACATGTGCGTTTCCGTGATATATTAAGGAATCGCTGACCGTATGGCGGCTCTCTGTAACGATCGATAAATAATTACGCGTGGTTTATTTACCCAGGGAAGTAATTTCGGACCGAAACTGTTAACGGTTCAGTGAAATATAAGTTTAATTCGAGACTCTTTCGCGCAATTTAATTTAATATCTTTCTTCAGATTCGATTTTTAAATTGTTTTCTAATAATAGTAGTACTGCGCAACGTATCGTATTATTTCCTTACTTACCTTTTTTTTTTTCTTTTTGTGAAAGGAGCAGCGTGGGCGATAAGGTCATTAATTTGCAATCATTAAATAACTTGTTTTCTTAAGGTAGATGTTGATAATAAACATAATTAGCGAAAATTGATTTATTAAAATTGAATGTAATATGATTCATTATGTGTTTATGCTACGATTTTTTTTTAATTAATTTTCTTTGAACGGATTTTGTTAGTGAAAACAAATTACCAAAATAAATAAAAGCAAATTGTAAGCAAAGTTGTATATTTATTATTAAGTTCGGTAGTCTCTAATGTAATTTCCTTGCAATTAATGGAAAATGAAAAAAGCATTCTATACATTTACCTTATTAAAACATTTTTTGTATATATAATTCAAACATTTCTTTAGAATAGTAGGCATAAACAGCATAAATATTGATGAGTGGTGAATTAATAACGTCATGTTCAGGTACACGAGCTTTTGAGACGGACCGGCGTTTGAACCATGGTCAAAATTGACGTGGACGACGCCTCTGACTGTTACTCCTCTCCTAACTACCACACACCAGCAGGAGGACTTTTTTAGCTCTCGACAGATTTAACGTGCATCGCTGCCCTACACGGTAAATCTTTGAGTGGTACAGGGATCCGAACTCATGACATGCCTGCCATGATCCGATAACTTGACCGCACAAGGCTACCACAGCCCGCATAAATATTGATACGAATGATCCTAGGAACACGCAATATAATCATGTATTCATATTATTTTAACATTTTGTGTATTGAAAAGTATGTTATTGCAGCACATCTTTAAGTAATGAGACGCTCTAGTTTGCAATTTCAAACCTTTGTTAAAACTAATGATATTAAAAAGATTAAATAGAATTTTTATAAATATAAACATAACAAATTTATTAATTTATTGTTCTTCTTAAATAAAATGTAAATATATATTTAAATACATAATAATTAAGAATAGGGGGTAAGGGGTAACAAAGAAAATTAGATTAAAATAAATTTTATAGTTATTTTGTGCTGCAGCTGTTTTTTTCTCAATTATTTTTGCAAAATATATTTAATTCACTTATATTACATCCCGTAAAGCACCAATTTATTACACATATTTTTTGGAAAAATAATTCATTACATTATTCCTTAAAAATAATTTTTAAATATTCAGTTCATGCTGCAATCTCCACCCTCCACCGAACAAAATGCTGGCTCATTCAGTGTATGAAACCATGCAACACAAGCCACATTAAAAGTTATTAATGTTGAACTATGTATAGATACGTAAAGTCAACCTTTTGAATATATAGAAATTTTATATGATTATTTAAATTTGAAATTGTAGATAAAAAAACATTTTATCGGAACAGTATAATTTAAATATATTCCTGCATATTTTGTTGCATAGGACTATAATTTGTACCTTTTATATTTATAATAAATTTCATATTTTAGATTAATAAAGAAACTATTTTTTATGTTATATAAGAATTACCTTAAATTATAATAAGTTTGAAGTTACAAATACATTTTTATTTAATTTGTTATTTCAATGCTAGTATAACACAGCCCTTGTTATCCATAAAAAATTAAGTTAGTTTTAGTTTAAATTTCTAGTTATATCAATATTCAACAGCAACGTTTCAAATATTTTAAATATTTATTATTAAGTTTAAATTTACCGAGATATTTTTAAAAATTGAAAATGATATTTACTTAATTTTTAAGGCGTTGATTGCCACAGTGTCTTTTACAATATGCATGTAAAAACCCAATATTTGCAAATGATTAATTACACAAAGGGTACAAATTGTATAAAATTCTTATTTACATTGATATACTACGAACTTCATCGAAACTGTACAAATAGATAAGTAAATACGCTACACGATAATTCGTAGTTGGCGTCCTAGGCAATAACGCAAACAACGAGTTATGAATAATAACGTAGCACAGTTCAGCTACATGAGGGCTTTGTATGGTTGATGGCAATCAACATTTTAGTAAGTTCGTTGTTTATTATATTTCTTAAAAATTATAGTGCGTTATATATAAACCTTTAAGATTACAACTTTTCTATCGGAATAACTCTAAACCGGGGAATTTATGAATAAACTATTTTCAAAGTTATATATTTAGCTCTTAAAATGCACATACTAGCCATTTCAATAATAATTCGATATTCAATAAATTCAATTATGCTTTTGGAATAGGAATGATACGTTCTGAAGATTCATTACTTCAAAGGAGGTATTTTAAAATACTAGGGACCTATTTAGATTGCTAAGTGAGTGAGTGTTATATTTACGTCTCACTATAAATCTGCATGAGGACTACTGGTGACGCAGACCTAGTAATTCTGAACTATGGTCAAGTGACGAGAACGAAACCTGAACTGTGGCACCTACTCCCTCTTAACTTCTACACCACATCAACAGAGGGATGTTTGAACTTTGCCTGGTTTAAAGTGCAACGGCCCTCTTTACATATTGAGTCTACAGCGGTATTACTTTCGAACTCTTGATAAGCCATCCACAAGTCAATGACCTTGATCACAAGGCTGCCGCGACCGCATTCATATTGTTAAATAATGATTTATTTATTCAAAAGAGACACGTAAAACCTGGGGTGGACATTAAGTCGATCGCAATCGACCGGTGGACCGCCAAGATATTTTTGGGTGACCGCCTTCACTAAGACCTAATAATCATTCCATCATACGAATGTCTATAAATACCGTATTTATTCGAATCTAAGCCGCCATCGATTCTAAGTGGCACCGCAAATTCTCTGCAAGATTCTGTAAAAGTTGAAAAATAGTCTAAAATGGTTTATCGATATACATTTTTACGAAATTGAAATAAATATAAAATGAAAACTAATACGAAGTGAATAATTAGTTATTTTATCAGTATTATAAATTTTTAAGCAAATGCAGGAAGCTATAATTGCTCTAAATACTTCATCCAACAATTTTTTTTTCTGTCTTTGATTCCGAGCCCCATCCGATTTTAAGTGGCATTAACATTGAGAGAAAAGTGTGGCTTAGTTTCGAGTAAATACGGTATTTTAAAAAATATGGAGGAAAAAGATAATAGAATCATAAGAAGTATTGTGTTGAATAAACTGCACTTCGTTATTTGGGGTTATTTGCAAGATGTTCTTGGTTCAAGGGAAAAAGTTTTTAAATAGAGAAATTCATAAAACCGAGGTTCGTAAAATGGAAACCCAACTGCATTGTATACTTTCTTTTATATATATATAGCTCACTATACCTACACCACTGGGTGGACCGCAACGGCGTGAAAAATTAAAGTAGCCTCACCTGGAAAAAGTCTGCCCACCCCTGCATAAGACATACTAAAATAAAACAATTCCATAAGATTTTTTTTTTTTTTTTTAAAAAGGAAATATACACAAATGAGCCCACACATTTATATTTTCTGAAGTAGATATATGTAGTATTAAATATACCAAAAGAAAGAAGTCACATATACTTAAAGAAATTTAATGCTTATTTTTGTGAATATAAATAGTTTTAAACATCATTATGTAAGACACCCAGGAGCAATTGATGTTCTGCAAATTGTTTGGATCATACTACGTAAGAATATACTTAGAATTTGAATATCATTTTATATGGCATTTTTTTAAATATTGTGTAATATGGTGCACTGGAACACGTTATATGACGTTATATATAAAACCTAAAACAATTAAAAAGTACTTAAATATAACTACTTCACACAACATTTAAAAATTGTTAGCATATTTAATAAATCTAACTACACAAATAATAAAAAGAAAAACGCTATTTCTTCATAACTTTAATTGAATAAAAATAAAGATACAAGAATGGTGTTGTTTGTTATAGTGGGTATGAAACATGATAGCTTGTAAAGTTTGTTGAACAAGAGCCCAAAATACAGATGTAAAAGGCTTCAATTTTTTCATCAGTTTCTGCTTAATGTGTTTTCCAAAACATTTCTTTCCTTGTTTATGTAACAGTTTTAAAACCTTTACAATTTTGGCAAAGTGTTTGGAGAACGCATTTTATGTTGACGCCCATCCGTCTTTTTTAGGTAGTTTTTTTTCTTTATATTTTAAGAGAATATGACATTCGAAGATTTATTTCTATTCTGAAAATAGAAACAAAAATAATCCTATAATGTAAAATAAAAATTAAAGTATGCTTTCACCTTCTTTAAGTTTTTTTTGAAGAAAAACTAGCCTATGGCTAGCCGTAATTTTCTCCATGTATTAAATAATATTGATTAAAATTCGAGTGTTGTATTGAAAATAGACTAATATTTGCAATTCTGTCTCTTTTTATCGCATTGCTCGCTTCATCGGTTATTTATTTATTTACTATCTTTTTTTTTTTTTTCATTTTTAGTCACATTGTCTCGCATAGTTTGCATTTAAGAAGGAAATTTAAAAAATATTTGATGAGCTTAATGCCTCCTTGGGAAAAAAAATAGTAAGTTTCGTTTTTACTTTTTAATACATTTTTAAAAGTGGCATTTTATTAAATTCTAAAAACGTTAACACTTAAAATTTAATAATAAATGTTCCCGATTTTTACATTAAATAATTTTGTAATTTTAATACATACCATTGTTAATAGATGTAACCTCGCTGATAGTGTTGTTGTGGATTCTATATCTTTCTGATTACAGTGAAACATCCTAAACAACAACTGTGCATGCTCCATGAAATATACTTCAAAACTCCGCAAATACATTTAAAATTGTTCCTTTTAATTCGTAAATACTTAAATACTATTTTAAACATCTGTTTTTTTCTACTTAAAATGTTAACTATTACATTTACTACAAACTGGAGTTTTTAAAACTTTGTTTTTACTTCAAAGTATAAATGCTTATATTTTCAACACATGACTTGGTAAAGTTTGAAGTTCTACAAAAATTGCTATCATGTTATTGCACTGACACACACACATGCGTATGTATGTTTATATTTATATAGATACATATATATTTTTGCTTTGCTTATTTAGATTTATAACAATTATGCATATATTATCGTCTTTAAGTATACATACATATACATATTCATACTTAATTTATTTGTGTTTATGCACAAACACACACACACATACACACACACACACACACACACACACACACATATATATATATATATATATATGTGATAAATGATATGTAATATTAACTAAATATAACGAAATATGTAAAGGGTCTCTACAGTTAATCATCCCTTTCTGACAGACATGAGCCGGGTATTTTATAGTACAGAATGGCATAAAACTTGAACGAAATATATTTGAAATAATACGATGAGATTCTTTAAAGTAAAATAAAGTAGCACAAAATATCACCAAAAGGTGGAGCTTTAGAATTACAAAAGAAAAATTATATATAAGTTTCTTATAACCTCTTTGGTTCTCCGCATTTATTTCTAATCTCAAAATAGTATGTTCTAATGCAGATAAATGCAGAAAGTACTTAATAATTCCACGAATATGGAGAATAATACATTCTTTAAAGTCTATACAACAGTGCATTGCCTTCGGTGGTCTTTTAAATATTCCCATAACCAGAAATCAAAAGGAGTGAGATCAGACAATTATTCAAGGAAATTTGCAAGAAAACAACGACTTATTATCTGTTTTTTTTCAGGAAAAGTTTTTGCCGTGGAATCTTTCATAACATTATGGCAGTGCTTCTCAAACTTTCAGCACTGGCGCCCCCTTTAATCACAATTTTTATCGCGCCCCCCTTATACATTAATAAATTACTGAATGCAATAATAATGCACTTTTTGACGCTAAAGCTACAATACACGATCTTAATTATAAACCGTACAAATTAATAACATAAGTATTAAATTTTGTATATATGTTACTTTTAAGCCAAAAATAAAATAAGTTATAGGATAATCATTATGTTATTTTCCTTTCTCCTAATTTTAAATTGGAACATATTACTGCAAAATATGGTAAACACTTAGAAGACAAAATATAGATATCAGCTAAATATAGAAAAAGAAATCAGAGGGTCAGTTTCTAATCATAGAATTCTGCTCTGCAAGACAAGCCTGAAGTCGCTAATACTTATTAAAAAACTTGTTCTTAATTTAGTATTAATTAATTAGTTATAAAATATACTGTGCAGCACACTGATGCATTAAAAAGTATACCGGCTGAAGTACCCGCTCTTTTGCACGAGAGTTCATTTATAAGAAAATAAGAAACATTATTGATATATAATCGCTGAATTGTAAGGAAAGTAAAGCCAAATGAGAGACAATGTTTACAAATATGTAAAATGATTTTTAAGTTGCTCAAATTATAATTAGTTTTAAGGAACTGTAATTTTTAAGCCTCACAGAATTAGCATTTAGGGTGATGGTGAATAATGAACAATAACATGCAATTCCGATGAAGAATAATTGTATTACAATATTTTTAATATTTAAAGCGAAAAAGTCTTCAACATGTTTTAACCCCGGCAGCAGGTGATCACTCGATACTGATGATGGTGAAGCGAAGTTATTAGTCACCCAATCCTTTTTTCATAATTATTTTTATAGTACACAATAAAATCGTAATTCTAGTGAATAATTTACTTAAGAGAAAATATACTTGCAACTGCTTTTTCAAAAGACTTTTCAATTTTTCTTTGCTAATTCTAGGAAAAAATCCAGAAAACTGAACTAAAATGTTTAAACTGTGCGTGACACTTAAAAGACACAAATCACAGACACTTTTCTTCAACATTACAGGAGAATGTTATTTGCAGGCAAAACTGTCATATTTTGTTCTAGATTATTGTAATTTTACAGTCCTTTGATGTTCAAGCATGTTGAACTTTTGCTTGCTTGTGTGTTTTGCGACAAAGCAAGTGTGTCTTCTGATACTTATAACTTCATACTTTAGTTGATGGGGTTCTTTGGTAGCATTTGAAATTTTCTTTCGTTTCATGTTTTTCATCGCTTTCTCAAATTTACTTTAATATGCATTATTTCAGCAGGTTCATCCCTTTTTTTTTTATCGGATTTTAACATCTTTCAATAGAATCAAAGATGCCCATTTTTTTTAAATATATATTCTGATCATTTTGCAAACCACAATAAGTCGTACAACAAAGGCAGTCGAAATCACTAAGTTATTCATAGGGTGGGGGATGTAGCATGAACACAAAAAATATTTTGGAAAAAGTGATCGCACAAAGACTCAGTCAAAACAAATTACCTTAAGATTGTAAAAAAACGTTTGTCACTCTCCCAAAAAAGAGGAGAAATGGGACAAATATATTTAAGTTCAATTAGAAGCACTGTCAAGTAGAGAGGATAGTGTCAGGGCATTGGTAACAATTAAACGGTTTTGTCACAGAATTACCGTTTCCATTGCGCTCAGTGCTTGGCGTGACCGCTCCCAGATTAAAGAGGTGTATTTTAATACAATATGGATGCTCTAAAAATTGTGTAAAACGTTTTCATTATGCTTTATATGTTTGGAATACTCAAAATAAATGCTCTTGCCCAAGTAATCTTCAAAGTGCTCTCTATGCTTTTCCAGAAATCATTAACATATTATTTTACAAGGGAAAAAAAACACCCAGCAGAAATAGATTATTTACAATATCCCAAATGAAAAAAAAAAATACATAAAGAGAGCAGGGACGTAACTAACCGTACAAGTAAGTTCGGAAGGTCAAACCGCAGCAAATACATTCTACTGCCTACAACTATGTACAATATTTCAATATAACAGTGATGAAATTTTTATCTCATAAAAATTTTTTTTGATTATGGGTCTGGGTTTTGTTTTTCTCTGAAAGAGTTGTATTTTAAATTTGAAAAGAACACGTAATAAAAAAATCTCTCATCATGGGATTACCGCAAATCAAATCAAATGTTTTTTATTTGGTTATAGTATCTCAAAGATAGATAATGAGGTTTTGAAGTAGAAGCTTTTATTTTTTATGACGTAATATCGCAGATGATATATATAAATTATATCAGTGTAAATGTGTGTGTTTTTATTATGTCGAAGAGTATTTTTTTACTTCATTCAGTAAATAATTTTTTAATCTTTTATTTTTCGATGCTCGCGCCCCCTCTCGCAAGTTTATCGCGCCCCCAGAGTGTATGGTTGAAACACTGCGTGGAAATGAGACGTACCGTCCTGCACAGGGAGCTTGTTTCCTTGTAAAGTAGTTACACGTTGCTGTAGAGGTTGGTAATAAAAGACATTTTAAGGCGGCACAGTACGATTCAATTGACCAAAATCGGTCAAAAATCAAATTTAATTTTTTAGCCTAAATTTTTCTTTATATACTTTTCTATAACCTCACAAAATTTGAAAGCTCTAAACTTAAAAAACACTTAGAGGCCAGGTAAACTTTTACACGTTCATTTTTATTCACATCCTATGGCAAATCAAAACTTTAAAACTTCTTGTATCTCGGAAAGATAAATAACTATTTTGTCTTAATTTAAAATGCTAAGGCTTTTTTTTCTGTGCACCTAATGCTTTGAAATTTTTTTTTACCTATTCCCAATAGTACATGTAACAAAGTTGGTATGCATTTTGAGATCAAAGCAATATTTATTTTTTTAAAAATAATTAAACTCAGAATTTATAGATTTTCGTAAAATAATAGTAAGCCGACTTCTAAGTTATATATTTCAAATATTCTAGTTGAGCCTCTATACAGAGGGTCACAGGCTATATGCAGGAACAATATTATTACTATAGAAGCCCACTTTCTAAAGGAGAATACTTTGAAACTGGTTCATTCTATGTTCATTTTTTGTCAAAATATTGTACTTAAATAATTTTTTACTGTAATACTATTCTTAAAACAATTTAATATACATTTTCTAATCTATAAGTGACACTAAATATCATAAATATTATTCATTTATACGCTTTTGCAGAATCACGGTTCGAACGTTGTCGGATACCTTAATGTTTTAGCATAGTAAACTGTAAAATGCTTTTAACTGAACACAATTTTTCGGTTACTGAGACTTTTTAAACTACGGAATTTTTAAAACTTTATACTCAAGCGCTGATAAATCAAATGAGAATTACACATTTTTGAATCTTTTAATAATAAAAAATAACATCTTTAATGTATAATCTTTTAAATAAATCTTTTAATTTTATATGGCCTATTTTTGTTATTCAAATTTTATTAAGTTATCTAATTTATCATAAAATGACCAAACTTAATATTCATAATAATAATACCTAGGAGAATATCATAGAAATTCAATTCGAAAATGATGATAATACTGCTCCACTTTCTGTGAATGAGCTCAATAAAATGGCTTCAGAAAAGGAGAAAAAATATAAATTGAATACGAAATGGCCAACTAAGAAAAAAAGCTGTAAGAAAATTTTTCTTACAACAATATGAGTAGCACTAAAATTTTATAGGAGCTTGGAATAAAATAAGCAATAAACGTATAATTTATAACCAGAAATTGCAGTAACATAGAGTGTCAATAAAATAAAAATTATTTCCCGTATATATATATATATATATATATATATATATATATATATATATATATATATATATATATATACAAACATTCCTCTTTAACTTTTCTTTCTCATATATGAAATTATTTCTTAAATCTATTATGTAACATATTTTTAATAATACAAAATTAAATGTAGTGCATGCAATACTTCTTTAAATGCCAAAAAATTTTTCCCAAAATTATATTTCAGATACAATTCATTTCATTATTTTATTTTTGCTGAAGGTTCTCTGATTATTTTTGTCCTAGGTTAAATTTAACCTAATTTTCTTGTTAATTATACAATAATTTACTAGTAAAATTTTTCATTCCACAAACGCAAAATAATAACAGTCAATTTGGATGACGATAGTAAAATATTCGAAAAAGTTCACTATAACTTAAGGTATCCGACTACGTTCGGAACCATGATTTTGAAAAGGCACATAAATGGATAATTTTCATGATATTTAGTTTCACTTAGATTAGAATACATGTATAAAACTGTTTTAAGGAGACATTTGGACAAAAAAAATTATTTAAATACAATATTGCGGCTAAAAATTAAAATCCTTTTTGCAAAATGTTCTCCTTTTTGGGAAAATGGCTTCTATTGCAAAAATATTTTGCCTGTATATAGCTGAGACACTCTGTACAGAGACTCAACTATGAGTTTGAAAAATTCTCATTGTTGCAGAGTTACAATCATTTGAAATAATTATGTCTTTTCTTAAAATTTCTCCCTTCTGTTTTCGTAAGACATGGGTAAACCGACTTCCAAGTTATGCGTTTCAAAATTCTGTTGAGCATCTGTACAAGAGATCTGAGCTGAGCCGAGGCAAAATATTAACAATAGAAGCATTTTTACAAAGGAAGCATTTGGAAAAAAGTTTGTTCTAAGTTAATTTTTGCCAAAATATTATATTTAAATATTTTTTGCCATAATGCCCATAAAACAATGTTATACATGTATTCTTATCTAGTGACAATAAATATCATAAATATTATCCATTTACACCAGTGCTATAGGCTTCAATACTGGCGACCCACTTTTCAATCATAATTTTTATCAGCGCCCTCCCCTTATACAATAATAATGTATTTAATGCAATAATAATGCATTTTTGACACTTCAAACTACAAAACGATCTTAAATATAAACCGTACAAATTAATAAGATAAGTATATTAAGTTTTATATATGTAACTTTAAGTAATATATATATTTTTTTTTCTCGAATTTTTAGAATTGGAACAGATTGTAACATGCGGTCGCTGCATTCAAGACAAAATATAGATCTCAGCCAGATATAGAAAATGTACTCAGAGTGTCAATTTTTAATCGTAAATCTTCCTTTGAAAAACTTTCCTCTGCAAGACAAGCCCATGGAAGTCGCTAATATTTATTAAACTTGCTCTTAATTTGAGTATTAATAAATTAGTTATAAATACCTTGTGCAGCACTGATACATTAAAAATTATACTTTGTCACCAGAGTAACCGCTCTTCGAACGAGTTCATTTTAAAAACTAAAACATTCTTGATAAATAGCTGAATTTTCAGGAGAGTAGGCAAATGCGTGACAATGTTTACGAAAATGTAAAATGATGTTTTAAAATGAATGTTCATATTATATAATTAGTTTTAAGCGAACTGTAATTTTAAGCCTCACAGAATTAGCATTTAAAATTGTGTTAAACAATGAAAAAATAATATAAAAATTCAATGTGAAGAATAATAGTGTTATTTTTTAATATTTAAAGCGAAGAGGCTAAAATGTTTTATCGGGGGCAGACACACACTCTATACTAGCGTTAATGCTGCGTGGGGTGATTAGTCACCCCAATCCTTTTATAATTATTTTTATTGTACACATTACAAATCGTGATTCAGTGAATAATTTAATTAGAGAAAATGCGCTTATACCTACTGTCAAGAACACTACTTCAGAACTACATTATATACAACTTCCTAAATGAGAAACAAACACATAGAGGGTCATAACTAACTGCCAATAACTTAGGTCCAAACAGAGATTATCAGCAAAACAGATTACACAGCTATAATGTGTGCAGCATTTCAAAAATAATCACAATGGTGAATTTTTTTATGTTCTAAATTGTTTCGATTCTGGGTCACCAGAGTTTGTTTTTCTCTGAGGAAAAGGAAATGGTAAAATCACTCAACATGAGATTACAGCAAATCAAATAAAAGTTTTTTTTATTTGGTTTTTGAATAAAAAGATAGCTAATTAAGTATTGAAGAAGTTTTTATTTTTTGAGAAAAGATGACTTATATCTTCTATAAGTTTATATCAGAGTTAAAAGTGCATTTTTATTAGGTCTGAGAAAGTATTTTGCTTTAATTCATTCCAGTAAATTAATTATTTTTTAAATCTTTTTATTTTCGATATACTCGCGCCCCAGGGGAGCGCCCACAATTTAGGAAGCACTGGTTACACACTTTTGCAAAATCATGGTTTAAGGGCATCAAATTAGGATACCTTAAGAAAAAAATCATAAATATCATGTACACAAGAAATAAATTAAATGCATTATAGTATTATGACGTTTAAGCAAATAGTATATAAGATTAATGTAATCTATCACATAAACATAGATTTAAAAGATTTATAAGATTTAAAGGATATCCTTATATTATTTTCCATTTCAATTTTTGACATAAAAGGGAATAAATAATGAATTTATTTTGGATTGGAAAAGGTAAGAGTACACTACTTTGTTTACCGATCAAATTAGCCCTTAAAAGTGTTTTTCTTAGAGCAAGCAGAAGAAAAAAACTCATTTTTCAAATAAATGAATTAAAATAAAAACAATCTCTATTTAAAACATAAACTTCGGAAACAGTAGCCCATATGCTGCTTAAATCAATAATGTGAAAATATTTTTAGGAATAATAGGTTCTTTTATATTTCTTATATTTGCTAAAACATACTATGTTCTTATCAGTTAGGGTGATACATATAAAACAAAAAATAATAATTACATAGGAAATAAATAAATTTTTAAAAAGAGAGTAACAAAGAAATTAAACTAGGAAGTGCAGGGAAACAAAGATATTTTTAAAATGTTTCTCATGTACAACTATAAACTCCACACAAACAGTTCAATTGCCTGGAAATCAATTACTCACGGAATTATTAAGAACTGTTTCTATTAATAGTATACAGTCGAAGTAAATTGTAACTTAGCTCCTTCAAGTAATGTTATAGAATATTAACATGATAGGAAAGAGACGGTTGTAATGAAAAAAATATTTACTTTTCTGTAAAAATTGATCTTTCTGAAAGAAATACATTAGATTTATAAACATCTTTTTCCTCGAAAAAATCATAAATAAAAAAAGAAAAAAAAAATGATTTGATGCTCAATTTCCCTCTAAAATCTTAAGGTAAATTCCATATTCCCATTGATGCCAAGAAAAGAGTTAGATAAATAAATTCTAAGCAAAATTTCGCACCGAGACAATAAAAGCTATATTTTCCTGCGTTCCCTCTTAGTGATCGCCCACTTTACCATTTATACACCAAACCCAATACAGAGACATTAACTAAGACGCTGGCGGGAAATTTTCTGCGCCTAGATTTAGAACGAACTTGATATCCGGAGAAACATAGATATATAAAAAGTAAAGAATAAATAAAAATAAGAAGAACGATCTTCCGAGATCGCTCGATTTACACCGTCAGAAAAAGTGAGAGATTTCTGAAAGATTTCGGTAAGGAAAAGCTCAGGATTTTTCCTCTTTCCTCGAAGTCGATATTGCCGCTACTTGGAAATTACGGTACATCATCGGTTGAGCTTGTAGCAATGATCGTCGTGGGCTTTGAAGGAACATTTTTAAAGGGCCTTGTTGGCTTCTGGAAAAGAAGGACACAGCGTGTATCTCAAATGGGGATTTAGATGCAGGAGAAAAACAGTGCTTAGTCAGCGGTTCTAAGCCAAATGTGTCGTTTTATATGTAGAATTTACGATGCAGATATTGATTAGGTATAGAAGTAACCAAGTCTGATTCGGAATTGTCTAGGCAGCGGTAAATGCGGGTTGTGATGACGATTGTACTTTGATCGCATCTTGAAATTTATTATATCTTAAGATAAAAGTAAGATCTCTGCTTCCTTATCTAAAAATAATCCTGTTTTGAAACCCATTTTTAGTCCTATGCATAGAAAGCATAAAATATGCTAGATTCGAAATGATATTGGGCTTATTTCTTGATAATTACATAATAAATGTAATAAATTGTTCACCTTTGAATTTAAAACTGATATTATACAAGTACTTGTTGTTCTTGCAAAATTTAGATCAAATTAGAAATTTGTTAATTGGATAAAATATTCAACAATCAATAAGCTTCAAGAGGTTTTTTTTTCTTTTTCAAATTTAAACTAAAGAAATTTAATTATGCATGTTTTTAGAGAAAGTTTCTGCAAAGACTAAAATTTGGCAACAGCGAAAGAGTATATATGAACGATTGACAGGAAGCCCGTGGTTTTATTTTTCATTTAGTACGATGTAATGAATTTGTAAAAGTGATTCACTGGAGCACGTGATTGCAGTTATCATGTGTTTGTGGCGCCATATGAATTTTTAGAATATACTGGCAATCTGGCAAGTAAAATATTAAGCGTATTAATTTGATGTACGGAAATGTATCAAATTAGTATATCCTTAAATATTACAGATTAAAATTTGTCTTCTTAAGAATTTTTTTTTTCATTTTTCTCAGAAGAATCAGCATATTAAGCTTCTTAAGAGAGTTAATTAAATAAATATTTTTGGACGAATTTGAAAAACTTCAAAATATTTCTTTAAAAGAGTATAAAATATCAATACAAATTTAATACTTTCAAAGTATATCCTTTCTGAATTTAAATAGCAGCTTAAGGCAAGAAATAAAATAAATAAATTGGATAAGGACACTTATTGGACACTTATATAAACTACGTTATTTGCTTTTCTCATTGATATCTAAACCAGCGTTTGCCAAACTTTTGACCTCATGGACCAGTAAATTCAAAATTTAAATCCCACGGACCACACTAATATGAATTTTTTGTGTGTTAAATATATTTATATAAAAAAAATTGTGATCAAATTTTACATAAAATATATCCTGGATTAATAAAATGAAACTAACCAATTGTAACCAAGTGAAAGCTTTATTAATAAGCCATAATAAAATAAATTATATATATATATATATATATATATATATATATATATATATAAACAGGAATTGTAAAAACAAAACAATTAAAAATGGTTTAAGTATATCAAACTTTTAGCATTATATGTTCTAGTGTGATTTATGTTCCTGGTTACTTGAAGTAAGGTTATGGATATTTGGATTATTTGTTACTGCAAGACGTAGAACTGCATTTATTTCAAGCTGAGATCAGTACCGTGTTTTGATGGCTGTGGCATGAAAAGGCTTTTCACATAAATAAGTTGTGGAGATTTGGATCAGGATTTTTCATCGTCCGTTCACTAAAAAATTATTCACTTTTATGCAAAGCCAAAATTGAGATCTTGATAAGGATGAATGAAATTTATAAATTTGAGAGTTTCGTTGGACAATAGGTCGATGTGAGGCTTTCTTTTACTAATAATGTAATACTTAAATATTATCCTGAAATTTTGCTGCAAACGGATCTTTATCCATGTATTACCATGTCTGTGATCTTTTTTCTTTACAGGTAATAACGAGCAAAAGACTCTGTTGGTGATTTAAGTGCTTTTTAACTAGGATTACGGCTGTTGGTTAACATCATTTTCCTCATGTATTCATCAAAATAAGAAAAGAAACATTTGCAGATGGTCTTCAACCAATGGTTTTGCTGCAGTAATATTTTTAAACGCATCCATTTTACTTTATAATTATTGTTCAGCAGAACGACCTATTTACCGTGACTTATTCCTTAGGTAGCGTTTTTATAATTTTACACGTATTGTTATATGAATTTAATTATGTTTCAATGAATCTTAAAATATAATATGATGAGTAAGTACATTCCACATTTTTCTGGGGACCAGCGAAATTTTCTCGTGGACCACTGCATAATTTAACATCTCTAACAAATATGCATATTTAACATCGTAGATAATTATTTACATTTTGTCTTTATTTTTCTTTTGTAAATTTGAAAATCAGGCACATTGCCTTTACTAATTATATTTTATACACAACATAATTTCCCACTAAATAAAGGAACTAGCATCAAAACTATATACACTAAAAATATCCGGAAGCTATTTTATTGAAGCATTAAAAAAAAATATGCCTTCAAAATATTTAGAATACGCAACTTCTCATTACTAAATACCGGTTAGACGAAGTATTATTATTCTTTTTGAGAGGAAAATATAATAAAACATACATAAACACCTAATATATTCACAAGAATATTTTAAACATTCTCCACCAAATAAATTTTAACTCGAAAATGAAGGAAATAAATAGCTCATTCCCGATCAATCATGCTCAGTACATCGCTCGCAACTGTGGCTATAGAATTTATGTGTAACCCGAGGACTTAATAGTCATTTCGTGCGCCGACCTCGCGTTCATAGATTTATAAGCGCAGTTAAAAAGCAGGGTTAGCGACATCGTATAATGAATGCTTGTGACGCTAACATGTGCGTTTCCGTGATATATTAAGGAATCGCTGACCGTATGGCGGCTCTCTGTAACGATCGATAAATAATTACGCGTGGTTTATTTACCCAGGGAAGTAATTTCGGACCGAAACTGTTAACGGTTCAGTGAAATATAAGTTTAATTCGAGACTCTTTCGCGCAATTTAATTTAATATCTTTCTTCAGATTCGATTTTTAAATTGTTTTCTAATAATAGTAGTACTGCGCAACGTATCGTATTATTTCCTTACTTACCTTTTTTTTTTTCTTTTTGTGAAAGGAGCAGCGTGGGCGATAAGGTCATTAATTTGCAATCATTAAATAACTTGTTTTCTTAAGGTAGATGTTGATAATAAACATAATTAGCGAAAATTGATTTATTAAAATTGAATGTAATATGATTCATTATGTGTTTATGCTACGATTTTTTTTTAATTAATTTTCTTTGAACGGATTTTGTTAGTGAAAACAAATTACCAAAATAAATAAAAGCAAATTGTAAGCAAAGTTGTATATTTATTATTAAGTTCGGTAGTCTCTAATGTAATTTCCTTGCAATTAATGGAAAATGAAAAAAGCATTCTATACATTTACCTTATTAAAACATTTTTTGTATATATAATTCAAACATTTCTTTAGAATAGTAGGCATAAACAGCATAAATATTGATGAGTGGTGAATTAATAACGTCATGTTCAGGTACACGAGCTTTTGAGACGGACCGGCGTTTGAACCATGGTCAAAATTGACGTGGACGACGCCTCTGACTGTTACTCCTCTCCTAACTACCACACACCAGCAGGAGGACTTTTTTAGCTCTCGACAGATTTAACGTGCATCGCTGCCCTACACGGTAAATCTTTGAGTGGTACAGGGATCGAACTCATGACATGCCTGCCATGATCCGATAACTTGACCGCACAAGGCTACCACAGCCCGCATAAATATTGATACGAATGATCCTAGGAACACGCAATATAATCATGTATTCATATTATTTTAACATTTTGTGTATTGAAAAGTATGTTATTGCAGCACATCTTTAAGTAATGAGACGCTCTAGTTTGCAATTTCAAACCTTTGTTAAAACTAATGATATTAAAAAGATTAAATAGAATTTTTATAAATATAAACATAACAAATTTATTAATTTATTGTTCTTCTTAAATAAAATGTAAATATATATTTAAATACATAATAATTAAGAATAGGGGGTAAGGGGTAACAAAGAAAATTAGATTAAAAATAAATTTTATAGTTATTTTGTGCTACAGCTGTTTTTTTTTTCTCAATTATTTTTGCAAAATATATTTAATTCACTTATATTACATCCCGTAAAGCACCAATTTATTACACATATTTTTTGGAAAAATAATTCATTACATTATTCCTTAAAAATAATTTTTAAATATTCAGTTCATGCTGCAATCTCCACCCTCCACCGAACAAAATGCTGGCTCATTCAGTGTATGAAACCATGCAACACAAGCCACATTAAAAGTTATTAATGTTGAACTATGTATAGATACGTAAAGTCAACCTTTTGAATATATAGAAATTTTATATGATTATTTAAATTTGAAATTGTAGATAAAAAAACATTTTATCGGAACAGTATAATTTAAATATATTCCTGCATATTTTGTTGCATAGGACTATAATTTGTATAACATATTTATAATAAATTTCATATTTTAGATTAATAAAGAAACTATTTTATGTTATACTAAATTACCTTAAGTATAATTAAGTTTGAAGTTACAAATACATTTTTATTTAATTTGTTATTTCAATGCTAGTATAACACAGCCCTTGTTATCCATAAAAAATTAAGTTAGTTTTAGTTTAAATTTCTAGTTATATCAATATTCAACAGCAACGTTTCAAATATTTTAAATATTTATTATTAAGTTTAAATTTACCGAGATATTTTAAAAAATTGAAAAATGATATTTACTTAATTTTTAAGGCGTTGATTGCCACAGTGTCTTTTACAATATGCATGTAAAAACCCAATATTTGCAAATGATTAATTACACAAAGGGTACAAATTGTATAAAATTCTTATTTACATTGATATACTACGAACTTCATCGAAACTGTACAAATAGATAAGTAAATACGCTACACGATAATTCGTAGTTGGCGTCCTAGGCAATAACGCAAACAACGAGTTATGAATAATAACGTAGCTCAGTTCAGCTACATGAGGGCTTTGTATGGTTGATGGCAATCAACATTTTAGTAAGTTCGTTGTTTATTATATTTCTTAAAAATTATAGTGCGTTATATATAAACCTTTAAAATTACAACTTTTCTCTCGGAATAACTCTAAACCGGGGAATTTATGAATAAACTATTTTCAAAGTTATATATTTAGCTCTTAAAATGCACATACTAGCCATTTCAATAATAATTCGATATTCAATAAATTCAATTATGCTTTTGGAATAGGAATGATACGTTCTGAAGATTCATTACTTCAAAGGAGGTATTTTAAAATACTAGGGACCTATTTAGATTGCTAAGTGAGTGAGTGTTATATTTACGTCTCACTATAAATCTGCATGAGGACTACTGGTGACGCAGACCTAGTAATTCTGAACTATGGTCAAGTGACGAGAACGAAACCTGAACTGTGGCACCTACTCCCTCTTAACTTCTACACCACATCAACAGAGGGATGTTTGAACTTTGCCTGGTTTAAAGTGCAACGGCCCTCTTTACATATTGAGTCTACAGCGGTATTACTTTCGAACTCTTGATAAGCCATCCACAAGTCAATGACCTTGATCACAAGGCTGCCGCGACCGCATTCATATTGTTAAATAATGATTTATTTATTCAAAAGAGACACGTAAAACCTGGGGTGGACATTAAGTCGATCGCAATCGACCGGTGGACCGCCAAGATATTTTTGGGTGACCGCCTTCACTAAGACCTAATAATCATTCCATCATACGAATGTCTATAAATACCGTATTTATTCGAATCTAAGCCGCCATCGATTCTAAGTGGCACCGCAAATTCTCTGCAAGATTCTGTAAAAGAAGTTGAAAAAACAGTACTACAAAATGGTTTTATCGATATATACATTTTTTTACGAAATTGAAATAAATATAAAATGAAAACTAATACGAAGTGAATAATTAGTTATTTTATCAGTATTATAAATTTTTAAGCAAATGCAGGAAGCTATAATTGCTCTAAATACTTCATCCAACAATTTTTTTTTCTGTCTTTGATTCCGAGCCCCATCCGATTTTAAGTGGCATTAACATTGAGAGAAAAGTGTGGCTTAGTTTCGAGTAAATACGGTATTTTAAAAATATGGAGAAAAAGATAATAGAATCATAAGAAGTATTGTGTTGAATAAACTGCACTTCGTTATTTGGGGTTATTTGCAAGATGTTCTTGGTTCAAGGGAAAAAGTTTTTAAATAGAGAAATTCATAAAACCGAGGTTCGTAAAATGGAACCAACTGCATTGTATACTTTCTTTTATATATATATAGCTCACTATACCTACACCACTGGGTGGACCGCAACGGCGTGAAAAATTAAAGTAGCCTCACCTGGAAAAAGTCTGCCCACCCCTGCATAAGACATACTAAAATAAAACAATTCCATAAGATTTTTTTTTTTTTTTTTAAAAAGGAAATATACACAAATGAGCCCACACATTTATATTTTCTGAAGTAGATATATGTAGTATTAAATATACCAAAAGAAAGAAGTCACATATACTTAAAGAAATTTAATGCTTATTTTTGTGAATATAAATAGTTTTAAACATCATTATGTAAGACACCCAGGAGCAATTGATGTTCTGCAAATTGTTTGGATCATACTACGTAAGAATATACTTAGAATTTGAATATCATTTTATATGGCATTTTTTTAAATATTGTGTAATATGGTGCACTGGAACACGTTATATGACGTTATATATAAAACCTAAAACAATTAAAAAGTACTTAAATATAACTACTTCACACAACATTTAAAAATGTTAGCATATTTAATAAATCTAACTACCTAAATAATAAAAAGAAAAACGCTATTTCTTCATAACTTTAATTGAATAAAAATAAAGATACAAGAATGGTGTTGTTTGTTATAGTGGGTATGAAACATGATAGCTTGTAAGTTTGTTGAACAAGAGCCCAAAATACAGATGTAAAAGGCTTCAATTTTTTCATCAGTTTCTGCTTAATGTGTTTTCCAAAACATTTCTTTCCTTGTTTATGTAACAGTTTTAAAACCTTTACAATTTTGGCAAAGTGTTTGGAGAACGCATTTTATGTTGACGCCCATCCGTCTTTTTTAGGTAGTTTTTTTTCTTTATATTTTAAGAGAATATGACATTCGAAGATTTATTTCTATTCTGAAAATAGAAACAAAAATAATCCTATAATGTAAAATAAAAATTAAAGTATGCTTTCACCTTCTTTAATTTTTGAAGAAAAACTAGCCTATGGCTAGCCGTAATTTTCTCCATGTATTAAATAATATTGATTAAAATTCGAGTGTTGTATTGAAAATAGACTAATATTTGCAATTCTGTCTCTTTTTATCGCATTTAATAAACTTCATCGGTTATTTATTTATTTACTATCTTTTTTTTTTTTTTCATTTTTAGTCACATTGTCTCGCATAGTTTGCATTTAAGAAGAAAATTTAAAAAATATTTGATGAGCTTAATGCCTCCTTGTGGAAAAAAATAGTAAGTTTCGTTTTTACTTTTTAATACATTTTTAAAAGTGGCATTTTATTAAATTCTAAAAACGTTAACTCTTAAAATTTAATAATAAATGTTCTCGATTTTTACATTAAAAAATTTTGTAATTTTAATACATACCATTGTTAATAGATGTAACCTCGCTGATACTGTTGTTGTGGATTCTATATCTTTCTGATTACAGTGAAACATCCTAAACAACAACTGTGCATGCTCCATGAAATATACTTCAAAACTCCGCAAATACATTTAAAATTGTTCCTTTTAATTCGTAAATACTTAAATACTATTTTAAACATCTGTTTTTTTCTACTTAAAATGTTAACTATTACATTTACTACAAACTGGAGTTTTTAAAACTTTGTTTTTACTTCAAAGTATAAATGCTTATATTTTCAACACATGACTTGGTAAAGTTTGAAGTTCTACAAAAATTGCTATCATGTTATTGCACTGACACACACACATGCGTATGTATGTTTATATTTATATAGATACATATATATTTTTGCTTTGCTTATTTAGATTTATAACAATTATGCATATATTATCGTCTTTAAGTATACATACATATACATATTCATACTTAGTTTATTTGTGTTTATGCACAAACACACACACACATACACACACACACACACACACACACACACACATATATATATATATATATATATGTGATAAATGATATGTAATATTAACTAAATATAACAGAAATATGTAAAAGTCTCTACAGTTAATCATCCCTTTCTGACAGACATAGACCGGGTATTTTATAGTACAGAATGGCATAAAAACTTGAACGAAATATATTTGAAATAATACGATGAGATTCTTTTAAAATGCAAATAAAGTAGCACAAAATATCACCAAAAGGTGGAGCTTTAGAATTACAAAAGAAAAATTATATATAAGTTTCTTATAACCTCTTTGGTTCTCCGCATTTATTTCTAATATCAAAATAGTATGTTCTAATGCAGATAAATGCAGAAAGTACTTGATAATTCCACGAATATGGAGAATAATGCATTCTTTAAAGTCTATACAACAGTGCATTGCCTTCGGTGGTCTTTTAAATATTCCCATAACCAGAAATCAAAAGGAGTGAGATCAGACAATTATTCAAGAAAATTTGCAAGAAAACAACGACTTATTATCTGTTTTTTTCAGGAAAAGTTTTTGCCGTGGAATCTTTCATAACATTATGGCAGTGCTTCTCAAACTTTCAGCACTGGCGCCCCCTTTAATCACAATTTTTATCGCGCCCCCTTATACAATAAAAAATTACTGAATGCAATAATAATGCACTTTTTGACGCTAAAGCTACAATACGCGATCTTAATTATAAACTGTACAAATTAATAACATAAGTATTAAATTTTGTATATATGTTACTTTTAAGCCAAAAATAAAATAAGTTATAGGATAATCATTATGTTATTTTCCTTTCTCCTAATTTTAAATTGGAACATATTACTGCAAAATATGGTAAACACTTAGAAGACAAAATATAGATATCAGCTAAATATAGAAAAAGAAATCAGAGGGTCAGTTTCTAATCATAGAATTCTGCTCTGCAAGACAAGCCTGAAGTCGCTAATACTTATTAAAAAACTTGTTCTTAATTTAGTATTAATTAATTAGTTATAAAATATACTGTGCAGCACACTGATGCATTAAAAAGTATACCGGCTGAAGTACCCGCTCTTTTGCACGAGAGTTCATTTATAAGAAAATAAGAAACATTATTGATATATAATCGCTGAATTGTAAGGAAAGTAAAGCCAAATGAGAGACAATGTTTACAAATATGTAAAATGATTTTTAAGTTGCTCAAATTATAATTAGTTTTAAGGAACTGTAATTTTTAAGCCTCACAGAATTAGCATTTAGGGTGATGGTGAATAATGAACAATAACATGCAATTCCGATGAAGAATAATTGTATTACAATATTTTTAATATTTAAAGCGAAAAAGTCTTCAACATGTTTTAACCCCGGCAGCAGGTGATCACTCGATACTGATGATGGTGAAGCGAAGTTATTAGTCACCCAATCCTTTTTTCATAATTATTTTTATAGTACACAATAAAATCGTAATTCTAGTGAATAATTTACTTAAGAGAAAATATACTTGCAACTGCTTTTTCAAAAGACTTTTCAATTTTTCTTTGCTAATTCTAGGAAAAAATCCAGAAAACTGAACTAAAATGTTTAAACTGTGCGTGACACTTAAAAGACACAAATCACAGACACTTTTCTTCAACATTACAGGAGAATGTTATTTGCAGGCAAAACTGTCATATTTTGTTCTAGATTATTGTAATTTTACAGTCCTTTGATGTTCAAGCATGTTGAACTTTTGCTTGCTTGTGTGTTTTGCGACAAAGCAAGTGTGTCTTCTGATACTTATAACTTCATACTTTAGTTGATGGGGTTCTTTGGTAGCATTTGAAATTTTCTTTCGTTTCATGTTTTTCATCGCTTTCTCAAATTTACTTTAATATGCATTATTTCAGCAGGTTCATCCCTTTTTTTTTTATCGGATTTTAACATCTTTCAATAGAATCAAAGATGCCCATTTTTTTTAAATATATATTCTGATCATTTTGCAAACCACAATAAGTCGTACAACAAAGGCAGTCGAAATCACTAAGTTATTCATAGGGTGGGGGATGTAGCATGAACACAAAAAATATTTTGGAAAAAGTGATCGCACAAAGACTCAGTCAAAACAAATTACCTTAAGATTGTAAAAAAACGTTTGTCACTCTCCCAAAAAAGAGGAGAAATGGGACAAATATATTTAAGTTCAATTAGAAGCACTGTCAAGTAGAGAGGATAGTGTCAGGGCATTGGTAACAATTAAACGGTTTTGTCACAGAATTACCGTTTCCATTGCGCTCAGTGCTTGGCGTGACCGCTCCCAGATTAAAGAGGTGTATTTTAATACAATATGGATGCTCTAAAAATTGTGTAAAACGTTTTCATTATGCTTTATATGTTTGGAATACTCAAAATAAATGCTCTTGCCCAAGTAATCTTCAAAGTGCTCTCTATGCTTTTCCAGAAATCATTAACATATTATTTTACAAGGGAAAAAAAACACCCAGCAGAAATAGATTATTTACAATATCCCAAATGAAAAAAAAAAATACATAAAGAGAGCAGGGACGTAACTAACCGTACAAGTAAGTTCGGAAGGTCAAACCGCAGCAAATACATTCTACTGCCTACAACTATGTACAATATTTCAATATAACAGTGATGAAATTTTTATCTCATAAAAATTTTTTTTGATTATGGGTCTGGGTTTTGTTTTTTCTCTGAAAGAGTAGTATTTTAAATTTGAAAAGAACACGTAATAAAAAAATCTCTCATCATGGGATTACCGCAAATCAAATCAAATGTTTTTTATTTGGTTATAGTATCTCAAAGATAGATAATGAGGTTTTGAAGTAGAAGCTTTTATTTTTTATGACGTAATATCGCAGATGATATATATAAATTATATCAGTGTAAATGTGTGTTTTTTTATTATGTCGAAGAGTATTTTTTTACTTCATTCAGTAAATAATTTTTTAATCTTTTATTTTTCGATGCTCGCGCCCCCTCTCGCAAGTTTATCGCGCCCCCAGAGTGTATGGTTGAAACACTGCGTGGAAATGAGACGTACCGTCCTGCACAGAGCTTGTTTCCTGTAAGTAGTTACGTTGCTGTAGAGGTTGGTAATAAAAAGACATTTTAAGGCGACACAGTACGATTCAATTGACCAAAATCGGTCAAAAAATCAAATTTAATTTTTTAGCCTAAATTTTTCTTTATATACTTTTCTATAACCTCACAAAATTTGAAAGCTCTAAACTTAAAAAAACGCAGAATTATGATAGCTTTTACGTTCATTTTTATTCACATCCCTATGGCAAATCAAAACTTTAAAAACTGCTTGTATCTCGGAAAGATAAAATAACTATTTTGTCTTAATTTAAAATGCTAAGGCTTTTTTTCTATTGCACCTAATGCTTTGAAATTTTTTTACCTATTCCCAATAGTACATGTAACAAAAGTTGGTATGCATTTTTGAATCAAAGCAATATTTATTTTTTTAAAAATAATTAAACTCAGAATTTATAGATTTTTTAAGAAATTTTCAATAAACATTCATAAAAAGAAGTATTGTAAGAGTACCAATCACGTTATCACAAAACCCATACCAACTTTTACTATACATAGTTTGACGTTGTTGTAAATCAAATTTCATACGTGTACATCAATTTTTGTAGGAGGAGTAGCATTTTAAAATCACTTCAAAAATTTCAAGTCTTTTCCTTAAGAAATTACATGGCTAGCTTTTTATGAAAATTTGAGCACAAAATATGTTTAACATAGTATACATACATAGGAGGCAACCAAAAAAATATTAAAAATCATTAAATTAAAAATTTTTGGGTAAATCGTACCATGTCCCCTTAAACGTATGCTAATATTGTAGTCCACTGACAAAAGTGGTTTAAATACTCATATAAAATAAAGGAAATCCCAAAGAGATTTTACTGATTAAAGATGTTTTAAAACGATACCCCTTTGCAGTTTACATTGAAATTTGATGAATACCACGTGAAATTTTGGTTTATTAAATACGTTGGTTGTGAGTAATCACTTATGGTATCCGACTACGTTCGGAACTATGATTTTAAAAAAGCGCATTAATGGATAATTTTCATGATATTTAGTGTCACTTAGATTAGAATGCATGTATAAAATAGTTTTAAGGACATTTTGACAAAAAATTATTTAAGTACAATATTTCGGAAAAAAATTAACTTAGAATGACCTTATTTCCAAATGTTCTCCTTTTGTAAAAAATGCTTCTAGTATAATAATATTTTGCCTGTATATAGCTCAGACCTATGTACAGAGGCTCAACTATGATTTTTGAAAAATTCACAATATTTTCAGAATTACAACCAGTTGAAATAATTATCGGTGTTTTTTTCTTAAAATTTCTCCCCTCTGTTGCCTTAAAACATGGATAAACCCACTTCTAACTTATATATTTAAAAAATTCTAGTTAAACCTCTGTACAGAGGTCGGAGCTATTTACAGGCAAAATATTATTGTAATAGATGCATTTTTCGCAAAAGGAGAATATTTTTAAAAGGGGTCATTCTATGCACATTTTTTGTCAAAATATTGTACTTAACTAATTTTTTTATTGTAATACTATTCTTAAAACAATTGTATATACATTTTCTAATATAACTGACACTAAATATCATAAATATTATCCATTAATACTCTTTTGAAAATTACGGTTCCGAACGTAGTCGAATACCTTAAGGTATCCGACTAAGTTCGGAACCATGATTTTAAAAAGGCGCATAAATGAATACTTTTCATGATATTTAGTGTCACTCAAATTAGAATACATGCATAAAATTGTTTAAGGACATTTTAACAAAAAAAAATTATTTAAATACAATATTTTGGCAAAAAATTAACTTAGAATAATTTTTTTTCCAAATGTTCTATGAAAAAAAAATGAAAAATGCTTCTATTAAAATAATACTTTGCCTGTATATAGCTCAGCCCTCTCTACAAAGGCTCAACTAGAATTTTTGAAAAATGCACATTATTTTCAGAGTTACCACCCATTGAAATAATTGTTGGCATTTTTTTTCTTAAAATTGCTCCGCTCTGTTGTCGTAAAATATGGATAAATCCATTTCTATGTTATATATTTTAAAAATTCTATTTGCGCCTCTGTACAGAGATCTGAGCTATATACAGGCAAATTATTATTATAATCGAAGCATGTTTCACAAAAGGAAATCATTTGGGAAAAAAAAAATTTTCTAAGTTAATTTTTTGCCGAAATATTGTATTTAAATATTTTTTTTTTTGGTTAAAATGTTCTTAAAACTATTTTATATATGTATTCTAATCTAAGTGACACTAAATATCATGAAAATTATCCATTTATGCGCTTTTGCAAAATCACGGTTCGAACGTAGTCGAATACCTTAACCTGTTTAGTGAAAATGAGCATCATCGGTTCACATCGTTTGCCATAGCAAAGCGATTTCGACTTCTATTCGCTTTTGAAACTATGCCACAAACTTTCCTCAAATTACGTTCCTACCGAAGATTATACCGTTATAAAAGTGATGAGACAGTACTATTATAATTACTCTCCAGACGAATATTAAATATTCATCGCATGACATATAGTTTACACAAACAAAACTAATTGGAGAATGGCTAGATGTTTCCACGACTATCAAATTTATACCTTCTCCACATGCAATGCCAATAGGTCGTCTTCTGTCTGGTTCCAGTTGATCGAATCTTAAAAACCCTTTATTCATATAAAGCGGATTCATGTGTGTTATTGATCTACAGCCTATATTTCTATTTCGACGAAACGCTCTGAACGAAGTATAGTTTTTTTTTTTATTTTGGTAAAAAAGTTTCCTCAATCGAGCTTTATATTTTTTGTGTCAGCATTATGTTGCTATTTCTAAGCCCTAGTTGGGTTATCCAAGACTAGATCAACACCATCAGTCCATATACTTCCAAAAAATCGAATAAAATCATAAGTTTTAAGAACACATAATCCAAGTTAAAATTTAAGATACATTCTTCATTGCTGCGTGTCTTGGAGATTATTTTTCAGGTTTGAAACTAACATACGATGCGAAAAGTTTATGTTTATACAAATCCTGATTAATCAAAGTGAAATCACCAGATATCTGTATAGACTTATTACGTACTACCCTCCCCTTAAATAATATGGTATTTTGTTCAGTATTTTGAAAGTTACTTGGTTTTAGAAGATGAAGCTGTGTGTTATTGTAGCACAACCTGAGTAATTCTTGTTCGATGTCTGGTACCTTAATCTTTTGACCACCCCAGCATGGAACACATAATTTGTCGTGTGCTGCCCTAATTCAATGTCATTATATCCCATACTACACTCAATAGTACCATCTACGTCAATTAGTTTTGAAATAATTTTTTATTCATTATGCTAAGGAACATGATTTAAAGTGTGTGTGGTTAACCTTTAACGGCATTATGTCGCATAAAATGTCCTGTCAATATTTCTATGCATTCGAAGTTTCTTAACAACCTTATATATACTGTGACCGGCTCATCGTGGTTTCTACTAAAACTCCTTTGGGGTTTCTTTCGGGTCAGAATGGCAATTCTTTCCAACCAACTCGAGAAGTGAAGCGTGAAAAATTCAAATTAGGAATCTTATAAATAGTAGAAATTTAGCGAACCTATTTGGGAAGTGAATATACGAGGCCTATGTTTATAAGTGTTTAAGCTAAAGTGAGAGGAAATCCCGCATTCAAGTTTTAATCTATCCGTACCAGTGTGTTCAAGTTAAAGGTGGATACCATTCCACAAGGATAACCGCTACGTCAGTTAGAATTCAAGCGAATTGCTGCTTACCCAAGTTAGAGCGGTAAGACCATTTGATTAAAATACAAGGAACTGTGTATTTATTGAGATTAGGATTAGTCGGTAAAGTTAGACATAGTGGTCAGTTACGTGATTATTTGGTAATACGTATTCTGTGTCTCTCCACCCTAGATTCACTTGGTTTGAATACTAATATTACTATTGCATATTGTTTAAGTTAAGATCTTAATAAAGATATATTAAGATTATGGCAACGTCTGGTTCTTCATTCACTCCTACAACTTTAGGTCGCGAGGATAATATAGAAGTAGGGCAACCCCCACGAGCTCTTGCCTTATAATACATGTGTGAATTGTTTGATCTCGCAAACATGCAGTGCTGGGGGTTCATTATCATTATGGACAGGTAATCAGATCTATGAAGAATTAATTGAACAATAAGTTACATTAGTAGTGTTCTTATAAATTGAGTGATATATATATATAGTGTAAATTCTCCATAATCGATATAAATTCCCTGTGTGATTTTCTGTTTATCAAAAAAGAAAAAGAAAATAATGCATTTACTTTGTCTCTTATAATATTGAAATGAATTAATTTTGTTTATTTGCTAATTAATCTTCCATGAATTTTTGTTTTATTGGCATTTTGTCTCATTAATATACCATAAATGTGTGATCTTATATGATATTTCCTAATCCAATTAATGGGATTGAATTTTTGTACATTTCCTGAAATTCCATCTAAATTAAATTTTACAAACAATCCTTCCATTCTATACTTTTTGCTTTGATTATCTGTATTTTACCAACAACTGATAGAGTTTATCTTCATATTTCGTCTATCATATGTACCGTAAAATCCGGCGTATAACGCGCACTTTTAACTTAGAAAACGAGGTCGACATTTAGAGGTGCGCGTTATACGTCGGGTATAAAAAATGATGGTTTCAAAAATAAAAAAAGAAAAAAGCACAAGAAAAACTAGACTTCTACATAGATCGGACTACTGTTTATTTAGAAGAAACGACATACCTAATGAAATTAAAGAATTTTGATTCTAAAAATATAATATATATATTTTTTAAAACTCTGAGATAATACCTCGAACAAATGGCTTAAAAACATACCAGCATTGTACACGCCCATTTCTCGTTCTTTCGTAAAATTGGGGGTGCGCGTTATACGGCTAATATACCTAAACATTAAAAAAGACAGATTAAAAGTATGGGTGCGCGTTATACGCTGGTGCGCGCTATACGCCGGATTTTACGTATATTCAAAGGGATTAAGTTCTCTGACATCTTCGACATATTTTGCCCCTTTTAGGCTCCTTCGATAACTATGAGTTTTCTTCTGTAGTTAAATTCTTTCATGTATGCTTACATTTTAAAAAGTTATTACGGGAACAACTTGTAACAGTAAACAATTTTGTAACTCTAAAAGTTTTACTAATGAGAAATAATTTATGGAAAGCAAAAAGAATTAAAAAAATAATACATACTAGAGATTGAATAATACAGAAAATATCAATTTTCAATAAGTATTAATGCATATGAATAAAACAAAAATGCAATAAACAATAATGTCCCTTCTTAACATAAAATTATGACGTAATTCCTCAGATTAGCTTGAACATCATAAAGATAAATAAGAATAATAGCAGCATAATGTCTAGGATTTTTATTGCAAACAAGATATCAAGAACATGGTAAGACCAAGTGTTAAGCAGACTCTCGTGTTTCTGAATATTGCGTGTTTAAAACTTATGTGTACAGCATATATTTTACAGCAACACCCACAGTATCAGTGAATATTTAAGATACAGTATCAGTGAAGTGATCCCAGAATTCCCTTCTCGGGGGATGGAGAGAATGCTTGTTGTGAACCTGCATAAGAGGGATACAGCGTAGCATCTTGTCCAATGTTGGAATAAAGGATTGATACAGAGATTCCACGGGAATCCGTTGCAAAGCTTTATGAAAAGTGTTCCTGTTGTTTTAGTGTGGTATTGCACATGGTTATATCACTTCCTGCGTTATCTATATTTTATATTGTGTCACACATGAATATTATTATTTTGGCCATAAATCCCTAGAGCTATTTACTCCCCTCTATTAGTTATGATTTGAATTTACCAATAAATAGCAAATTGTAAATATAACATATTCAACGTTATTTGTTCACTTGCATTCATATCATCTACATAACGAGTATTAAACATAAATAATCACACATACTGATGTTGTTTCTTATTCCACCTGATCCTGACTGCTTCAGATCCAGTCCCACAATGCTAATCATGGCAAGGGGTCAGATGTACGCCTGTCGTTGGTTGTAGCCTTGAGTACCATGCAGTTGACAGCACGATTTGCTTAGTTCAGCACCCTAATTCAGATGGAGAATAACCTGGGAGGTGTTAGGAGCCTCCCACCTCTCTTCCCCTTCCACCAACCTCACAAATTGAATTGCGGTTCAACGGCTATTTAGAGTACTCTCATGCCGCAAAGACTCCATACATTGACAAACTTCCATGCCTTCTCCGGGATTAGAACTTAACCCCTACGACACAGCAGTTAGCGTCACTAACCCCTATACCGGATGGGCAGCAACCACACACGCTAATATGTATATTTAAACAGTAGTTTGGTTAATCCACATATACGTTGTAATTCCAACCTCGAAAGACGGAAGAAGTACGAAGTCAGGAACTAAAATTTCGAAATGTTTTTGAGTACTAAAGATTAAATACTGTGTTCAGTGAAAGTTAACATGAAATGTGTGATTTCCACAAACGATATAAAGTGTACACACTTGTGCGGCACATAGAAAATTTTCCAAGTTGTCTCAAAGTTCAGTGCAGAATGGAGTGTTTTCCTGTGTAACCCTTACAAGTCATAATTTAACGTTGAAGAACAGGACACAAAATATGATATAATATCTTCAATCAAAGAAATATACATAACATGAAGAGCATTTTCTGACTTTTCAATTATTTAGATCAGTGGTCTCAAACTTTCAATACTTGCGACCCAATACTCAATCATAATTTTTATCACACCATCCTCCATACAATAATAATATATTGAAATCAATAACACGATACTTTAATGCAAAATCTACAATACGAGTTAAGCCTCGTAAGTGCCACCAACGTGTATAAACGTCTCCCTCATCCAAAACGTTATTTTCTCCAGACGTATAAATACATCTGTCCAAAGTACGATCCTTTCTGTGCACTGCTATCCTTAAAATTATTCCGAAGGCCTTGGAATACAATAGAAGGACAACATTTGCAAAGGATATACTTATTTCAGAGAATTTGCTTATTTATTCTTTTTCCTTCCACAATATATTCGCATCAGCACGCCTACATCGAAAACGGTGGCATTGGGCAGCGAATCGCATAACTTTTAATCGGCAGTTAATGAATTAATTATAAACCGTACAAATTATCAGGATAATTATTAATTTTTGTAAATATTTTTATATATGACACAACCGTGGGATCACTGGTAATTATTATACTTGTTCTTAATTTAGAATTGCGAAATTAATTATGTAATACACTGTACAGTACTGATACTTTTATAAGTGTATTATATCAATGTCAATGTGTATTCTATTTTTTTTTTATGTCAGAATGTATTTTTTGTTTGTTTACTTTTAGTAAATTAGTAATTTTTTAAAACAAAAATATATCTTTTGTTTTCGACTTAGGTAATTAATTTTTCCTAAGGTAGACGCGCCCCACAATTTGAGAAACGCTGATTTAGATATATAATATATTTTCTGTTATAAGATGAGTATTATATTCCATCTTTTGTACCACTATTTTAAATGAGCCTTCTGTCAGCAAGTTAAAATTTAAAAAAATATATCTTATTTTAAAATGTGTGTGTGTTTTCAAATAGAATAAAAATACTATATTAAACCTTTTCCCCCTGTATGGATCCATTTGACAGATTTTTTAAAATTGACTTTTAACATCTTCCACAAACTTTAATTCTAAATAACCCCCCTCCCCCTACACACTCATTGGTATCTTGTATTCAGAAATATAATTTCCTGTAATATATAACGCTTTTAGTCTCTTTCATAGTTTTTACTTCACTAAGAGGAAAATACAGCACATTTTACCTTGCCTCGATCGAATCAATACATAAAATTAACACGTGCATGTGAAACCAATTTAAAATTTTAATAGACTTTTTCAATGAATGTTCAACAGATGATGTTCGAGTTCTGAATTACTTGTAAATTATTAGTTTCCCCTGTTGTTTTCCTTCTGTTGGTCTGCTGCATATTAAAAGTATCAAATGCAATATTCGACCAATCATTGCGTGGTATGTTGCCTTGATCACGTAATACGAGGAAATATCCATTACAAATGACGTTTGTACATATTAAGGAATGCATTAGGTTATAGTACACTATAGAATCGACTCAAAGATAGACTGTGAATCGGATCGTTAGTGTTCTACTTTGTGGATGTGCTTTCCCTTTTTTACAGACCAATATAATAACACGAATTGTAAACCTGGTATTACTGAAGGGGAGCTCAGAAAATGTTTACATGAGCTCTAAGTTAAGATTAGCCCAGCGTTCCAAAAACTGTGATTCGCCCCCTAAGGGGGCGTAATAAACCTTCAAGGGGGGCGCGAGCATATTGAAAAGTCAAAAACAAAAGATTATTTTAAAAAATTATTAATTTTCAGAAAGTAAAAAAAACAACATACAGTTTGAAATAATAAAAACTAAAAAACACATTTACACTGATATAATACACTTATAAATATATTAGTACTGCTCAATGTATTTTATAATTGATTTAACAGTACTAAATTAAGAACGTTTAACAATTACCAGTACACCATGGGCTCTTCATATGTAAAATTATATGCAAAAATTAACACTTGATGATTTGTTCGGTTTATAATTAATTATTTCAATGCCAATTAAAAATTACGC
Source organism: Trichonephila inaurata madagascariensis (assembly GCA_019973955.1). Taxonomy (NCBI): domain Eukaryota; kingdom Metazoa; phylum Arthropoda; class Arachnida; order Araneae; family Nephilidae; genus Trichonephila; species Trichonephila inaurata. The sequence goes on along the minus strand of BMAV01008381.1, from coordinate 40,235 downwards.
GATTAAAGGAATAAATAAGCAAATTCTCTGAAATAAATAAATCCTTCGCAAATACTGTCAAGGTAATTTTATTGTATTCCACAGCCTTCCGAATAATTTCCTAGATAACAGTTCACAGAAAAGATTGTACTTTGGAAAGACGTATATATACATACGGGGAATTAACTTACTGGCTGAGTGAGACGTTTATATACGCCGGTAGCATTTAAAAGGTTAAGGTTGAATTGTAGGTTTAGCGTCAAAATATAGAATTATTGAATTCAATACATTGTTATTGTATGGGGGGGGCGATGAAAATTATTATTGAATATTGTTTCGCAAGTATTGAAAGTTTCAGAAGCACTGGATTAACCGATTGAAATCAAATAATATCATACTTGTGTTCGTTCAGTATATCTATGTAATACTTCTGCAAAACAACGAGAAATACTGACATCATTCAGAGTTTCGTTTGAAATAATGCAACGTGGAATACAAGTTGAAATCCGATTAATCCGATGAACTATTAAATTGTACTAGATGAATTTTAAATTAAAAAAATATATATTTAGATGTGATACAGAAGAATATATTTTGTAAAGTTTATGTTCTACTTCAAATCTTTAACATGATACGTTAATAGATGTACTGAACAAGACGGCTTGTCCAAAATGTTAAAGATTAATAATGATGCTACACAGACCAAAAACATGTTTTGACAAACGCTTAAGCCATAAAGTATCATGAAGCTCTAGAATAATCCAATTTCTTGCAACATTTTATATATTTTTAAAACTAAATCTGATGGACGTTTATCTTCGGACAATTTTTCTACATTTTTTTTTACTTGTGTCGTTTTTGACAGTTAATCGACTTCAAAAACATACTTAAAATATTTTGTCTTTATTCTTTTATAAAAAACTTATGAAAAAATTTAATCTAGCATTGTTTAAACTCACAGATACGTATATTTATTATCTCAAAATGCTCTTGCTTATCACTCCAGCGTAGCTGTTTAGTGCACATTTGAAACTCATTCGTAAATGTAATAAAATAGTTTTTTTTATTTGACTATTTAATTTAAATAAGTTTTTAAGTTTTGCCTCGTATTCATATATCAAACATTTTTAAGCAGAATTTGTTCTTGATTCCTGAAAATTTTTGTTACGCTTCAATGCTGAAGATAAATTTGACTGGCATATTTATAAAATATTAATGTCTGTTAAAGGGTTTTTTTCACGTAATATTTCGATTTATTAGTAAGATGTATTATCAAAAGACGTGTGTTTACAAATAAAACATATGTAGCGTAACTTTTTAAATTATAATTCATCAATTACTACTTTCTAAATCTCTTACTTTTTACATCACTGTACTTTTTGGCATTTGTTGAGGTTATATATATTCGTACATCTTTGTCACAAATTTCATTACATAAAATATAGGAATGCATAGAATAAATGGGAAAAAAACCAAAAGGAAAAGGAACATTATGAAATTGTTGGTAAGAATCACTAAAAACTTTGCATGCAAATTCATTTAGTATATGATGGTAATTAGATGGACCTTTTGTAAATAATTGTTGTTAGTTTTAAATAATGCTCACACTTTTACGGTATTTGGGATTCCATAGAACATTAGTAATTGTTATTATTCGTTATTGTTACCTTTCTTCAAATAAGCCACGACATTCACTGTGCAGACACTGCGATGTGAATGTGAAGGCAAAATGGAATTTCAAATGGTTGCTTCTATGTAAAAAAAAAATGTCTCAGAATGTAAGGGGAGAAATTCAAGGAAAAAACGAACCTCGCTACATTTGCATCATAATTTTTTTGTCATGAAATGAGCTGTTTTTGTTAACCACAAGTGGTGTTTTTTCAGCATACTGAGGTGCACGGTTATACCATATTACCAGGTCTATATACTGAAATAGTTTTCAAGATATCTTTAGACCTTGAAAATGTTATTGTTTATTTGGAACTAGAAGCTACAATATCCGTTTACAAACGACATCTTGTCAGCCCGTAAACACTTTCAATTTCTATTTTTTTTATACGTACGCTAACACACGATCAATTGAATTACCACATTTAGAAAGACGCATCGTATTGAAATAACGTTAACACAAATAATAATGAAAATGGAAGTAACTCATAATTATACTGGGTGATATATCCGACCATTTTCAACATCACACCAGCTTAGATTTTAACTGCAACCTACTTGTAGACATTTTTTTCAGATGTGATATGGTTGAGAGGCAAATATAGTAGTAGAAATAAATATTTGTTAGTCTGTTGAGTAGTTGACGATTAGGCATGTTTTTTTTATTTGAAATTTAAATTCATGATCTAGTAAGTACTTCGCTGCCAAAACAGAGATACATGTTGATATGTATAGCAAAGTCCACTTTTGGAAAATACTCTGATACTTCCTACTAATTTTGGGATAAAAAGACAATCAAAAAAATTCATAATTTCTATTTTTTTTGGGAAACATGCACCAGAACGTCTGACAAATTCGGATAAGTATGGTTTGGAAAATATTTTTGGTTTGTTGCTCTTCCTCGTAAATCATAAATAGAGTCAGCTATAGTTAAATAAATCTATCATTTTCGTTCCTGTTTATTTCCAGGTGTTTTACGTCATTACAACTACGTTTATTGTAAGGTTGGTTTCGAGTCGCTATATTAAATTATGGGAGTCTAGCGAAATTTTCAGTTCTCTTGGGGAGAGACTGTTAGGAGATCTCCACATCTTGAGCAAGCTTCCCCAATGTCACGGTGTTATCTTGGTCTTTAACTTGTATTTTTTTAAAAAACGGGCAGTGCATCAGAATGTTGGGCCTTGAAAAATGGGTGTCCCGGGGCAGCAAAAATCTATGCAAATATGAGTTTTTTTTTTGATGAATTTAAATTGCTTGAATTAACTAACTGTAATAAAAATATGTCTATTACAAGCCTTGACACCACAACGTTGAAGTTATAGATTCGCTTTCACCGGTTGTCTTTGTATTTGTCCAGATAATCAGGAGTACCTGCAGCATTTAAGTGGAACAATATCTGTGAGATTATCGAGTAATTAGGGAATTATCTTTCAATCTCCTCGCCCCGTCATCGTCTTTTTCCTGTATTTCCCATGCTCCGAGTATGGTGAACATCTTATGTCCATTCTTTTCGGAACCTATTCATAGCAAATTGAGAAAGATCAACCTGACGGACCATATAACGCACCAAAACCAATTAGGTTAATCTAAAAAGTAGTTATTTGCTACAAATTTATTTTTATCCTCATTATTTTAAGAGCCCCATTGAGTTTTGCTGCTCTTGTTATAAAATATATGACTAGAAGTTATCAAAAAAGTTTAAAATTTTGTGATTTTACTAATAATGTATCAGTTTTGTATTTATCCCTGATTTTTATCTGAAAAATGAATTTTTGCTACATGTCTATTGACAAAATATGATTTTTCTAAAAGCTAATATCATGTTCTAAAAGTTCTAACATGTTCTTTTTATAAGTATATATTGATAATGTTATAAGAAAATACCACATGTTGCGTTTCAAAGCATATGTTGCTATTTTAAAGCACCTTTCCAATTTTGGGCTTCATTTCTTCTACAGTAATTAATTACACACAGAAAAAGGAAGATATGTAAAAGAATATTTTTGCATTTATAAATAAAAATTACTTAAAAATCCTGATACATAAATAACATTACAAATACATCAAAACGAATAAACCGATTAAACATAAAACATTAAAATAAAAGTTAGTTCTATATTCATTCTGGCTATATTACAGAAAACATTATTTTATATCATCATAGGTGTTTTGTGGGAAAAATATAAGGGAAGACATTTCTTATTTAAGCACTTCATTGAAGATTTTCTGAAAGTCATTTCTATTTTAGTTTGTAAATAAGAACAATAATGTAAAATATAGGAAGCTTTGGTGTTCACAATAAACTGATTTACATAGTTGAATAAACTTTAATTTAATATAAATGGAATATACATAAATTTTGAAGTAAATTAAAACTTATTTATAAAATGTAAAAGTTAATATATATTTTTATCAAATTAATATCAAATATAACTTATACGGGTAAAATAAGTAATCATTAAACATTTTGATTCATATTATAATCATAGCATCTATACTTCTTTTATCATGTTTAATTCATGATGATTTTTAAATACACTATGATTATGCATAAAGGTATTATATCCACACAACGATGAAATATCTCTTTAATGAATAATTCATACTTAGAGAATTCCCGTAGTTTCAATAATTTACTTTTTCTCTTCCTTTGATTTTCATCTCAATTTGCCCTCTTTTAAGTTATTCTTTCAAAGACTGGATAATTTCTTTGAATTTAAAGTTCACTTTGTTGTCTACTTTCTGTGCCATCTTCTTTGAAATTTGCATATTTAATTAATGGGAAATAAAATTTGAATTAAAAGAGCCATTAAATGGAAGGATTTGATATATTTCTTCTATTTTAAGCTTAAAATGTTGGGTATTTGTGTTGATTGTTTTTATTAAGCAATTAAGGTAATTTATTAGTCAGTCCTTATGCAAATGTGAAATATGTTATTTCACATTAGTTTAAAATATAATACTTATCTGATTATGCACTTTTAATTTAAGTAGGTAAATTGATTTCAACTTTATAAGAAAATAATGATTAAGAGAATGTGACGTAAATAATGTGTAAAACATATTGAAATATTTTATCATAAAAGAGGAAATTATTTATGCAAAAGTACTTCATAAAATTATTTGGTATACTTTAAATTTAGTTCTACAAAACAAATGACATTAAATTATCCAAAATAGCCTCTATTTCTCTACATAAAAATAATATAAATTGCATATTTTACTTCGTATAGCCTACGGCACGCCTGCCACTTGAAGCACGTCGTACAGTTCTCAGTGTCTCTCTGCACTATTCAACAAATTTGTCAGTTTTTGAGTGGACGGTCGTTGATGAATTTGAATTGAACCTGTTTCCCAAACATCTTTAGAATTAAAGGAGAGTTACGAAGCAATCTGAAAGATAAATGTATTGCTATTTTGTAACTTATTGAATGTGTTTGCTGAAGAGTTTTAATCTTTTGAAGAGAAAAAAAAAATATCATTTGTTCTCTGCTTTCCGCGTTTGGTTCTTTATACCTACGGGAAAATTATTTCCTTATATAAGAAATTCTTCGAGTCCTCAAAACAATTGTTTACTAACTGAATGTCCAGAATAGTGTCGTATTGAAAGTCACAAATTACACCCCTGATTTTGCACTAGGAAATTAGATCGGTGCAAGCATTAGGTTCGCATTAAAATTATTATGTAACTTTAATGAAGGGAAATACTTACATTTTTTGTTGTCTATTGCTTATTTTATTAAATATGTTTAAATAATACATAAAATATGTACAATTGTAATTGTTTTATACGCTGTTTATATTTGAGTTAAGAAATATTTTTAAATGATGCAAAACTAATATACAAGGTGTGACAAAAATTGAGATATCCAATAAATCATTGTAGTTACAGAATTAGTTACTTCTGCATTCAATGATGACATTGCTGGTAACAGTGCTGGAACGATGTTTTTAGAATGCCCTTCAGGACATACTCAGTTTTTGTCTGAACCTCTTTAATTGAGGTAAAATGGATTACCTTTCAGCATTATTAAACTGTAGGAAATAAAAAAAAGGTATTGAGCCAAATCATGTGAGCAAGGAGGATGTACCATCACATTAATGTTTTTGATGGTTAGAAACTGCATGGCTGCTAAGGCCGTGTGAGCGGGTTCACTGACATGGTGCAACGGCCAGCCATCACTCCATAACTGAGGCCTTTTTTTTCATGGAGTCTTTCTAGTACTTCACTGTAGTAATGTTGATTAGCATTGTGACCCCTGGGGTCCAATCAATCATTACAAATCTACTAATGTGGAGGAAAAAAATTAACATTCTCTTCAGTTTTGATTGTAACATTCTTGGGGTCCTGGAAACTTCCACTGCTGTGAATGACACATATTTTCTGAGCCATAGGTAAAAATTCCATGTCTCATCACATGTTACAACAAATTCCAATAAATTTGGCTTGTTTGCAAAGGGTTCTATATCATGTCCACACACACATACGTCTTCACGGACTGAACTTTTTTAATAATCGTCTCACAAAATCTTCCTCACTTGCAATTTGTCAGTTAAAATGCATCCAATAGCTTCCTTATCGAAGTTAACTAACTCTGCCACTGCCCGAACACTTCACCCTAGATCACTTTACGAGCTTTGGAGAAGTTTTGGTCCGTAATCTAGAGCGTTGTTCTTCATCTTCCGTACTGTCCCTTCCCCCTGAAACTCCCTCTTGTCATTCAAACACACGTGATGAGACAAAATTTCATATACATTAAGCCTCTGTGAACATTTTAAATGTTTCAAAGGGTGATTTCTTAAGTTGGACAGAAAAATTGACCTTTATTCGCAATTCATTTTTTTTCCTTCTACATTAGATTTTTTTCAGCAGAATACAGGTGCACGTGTTCACTCAATGGCGTAGATCAGTTAATTAAAAAGACCACTGATGTAGGAGGTGTGTGGGACGATGACACAAAAACAGTTTCTACCAGCTCCACTATTTTTTCAAGTTGCTCACTTAGTCACATTTTTTTTGGTACACCTTGCATACCAAAATTGTAAACCTACGTATATTATTAACCTCTATTCTCTAACTCTACATGTATTATTGCAGGAATCGAATTGGTGTGGCACGCTGAAACATATAGGTAGATTGGCTTAGCACCCCATAGCTAAAACACCAACAACCCTTGGTAAAAATAATACTTTATAGTCGTTGTTAACTCTCTCAACCAAAACAGTGACAAGAAATAATTTATCCATCATGATAAAAGTGTCCATGAATTTATAATTTTTTTCAGAAATATAGCGCATTGCATAAGAAACCTTACAAGTGGTATCTGCATTGCCATGACTTATCTATACTCCTGTGATGTAAATTTTTTCGACGTGTAAGTTTTCTCATGCCACGAAAAATTAACATATTTCGAAGATATAATTCTATTTGGACCTTGACGCATGATATTCAACATAATTTCATCCACAGCATGAAGAGAGTAGTCTTAATTTCATGAATAATTTTTTTTCAAAATAGGAAACCGCTATGATCGTCTGCGTCATTCTAAATACCGATACCAATATAATTTTAAGTATGCCAATCAGTAACACTACATCAAATATTAACAATATAGGACATATCATAGATACATCCCCAAATATTAGAACAATTGAATTTGGAGTTATTGTGCTAGGGAAACAGATCTATTCTAGAAGTTATACAAGCCAATGGTTGCAGTATTTCTTCTGGGAAAAGAGAAGATGTTGAACTCTAGATGGCTTGAAATATATCGTTAGATCAAATGAATTAGAAATGCAGTAATAAGAGCTGATGGTTGTGTTTGAGTGTGCCATAAATTTCTCGAAAGCATGAATTGAAGTTGTCAAAAAAAATCCACAAGTTGGAGGAAACTCATATTAATAAGACTTTTTACATTTCACAGAACTAGTGCTTTGCGTGCTCATTTTAAACGAACAACTTAATGAAAATGACTTTAATCAGAAACATAAAGACATTTAGCAATCATTAAGAATTTTATGTTTCTAAACATTAAATGGACTTTCCGGAACGACTAGTCCCAACTTGTGCCCGTTTGTTTGAAAAACTTTCTGGATCGCTTCAGATTTGGTTCACTAGATTTTCAGGTATTATTTTATCAAGCAAGTATGGGGGATTATCGAAAGCTCAGTTGACGTAAAAATCCTGCTCGATGATTTACTATTATGGTCGATTGTAGATGCACCATGATTGAATATTTCTTTAGAGGACATTAGATGGCATTTTGAGACCATGCCACTCAGAAATATTTCACTTCGTTTGTTAAAATGTGGTATAGTCAAAACTTTTAGATACTTATTTCATGGATATGCCATTTCATTGTATATTTCATTAAAAAATTTGTAAGATTTGATTGATATATTGATGGATTTTCCTAAAAAAACATTTTTAGGATATTTCGGTATTGAAACCAAGAAAAAAAGTTTCTGAAAAATTTTAAAAACAAACTACGTGTGATTAAAGGAAGTTATGTATATTGAACATTTTGATAGTTTTATAAATTCATTCATTTGCTTCAAAACATCAAAAGAGTGACAATTTTAGAATCAAAATTCAAAAGCCTTTCATGTGCTGTCTAAGGTTTCTTTATTTTTTATAATCTGTTAACAATTGCTATTTTTAAACAATTGTTTATCTACCTTTTCATTAAAAATTCAAAGAACAAATTTTCTTAGTTCATTCTGATGTTTACAAATTGCGAAAGTTTTGTAATATTGCAGTATCCTTTATTCCAGTTTTCAAATTAGAATAGAAATCATACAAACCATGCTATTAAAATTATTTCTTACAAAATGCATAATTTTTCAAGGAATTAATAAGAGTATTTTTTAAAAATTGAAATGAAATGAAATATTATTAATTTAGACATATAAAAATTTTTATTGTACTTCTTACAAATGAGTATTCACAAGGGAAACAAGATTAACATAATTTCAAATTTTATCATATATATTTCGAAAACTCAGTGAATTTCTAGTATTAAAATAAGTTATTTTAGTTTTTACAAAAGATTTCGAAACATAAAGTATATGCTTTGCAGAACATATTGATAAGTAAACCTCACTTAAAATAGAATCTAATAAAAAATTGAAATACAAATGTATTTTACAGTATTCAAGATTAAAAAAATGTTGACTAAATACAATTTGCTTCAGATCAGTTTTCAAGCATTCTATTTTGTAAAGAAAGAAATTGGCGATAAATCTAAAACAAAAAGTTAAAAAAAAAACAGAGAACATTTACAATTTACTGATCTTTGGTTCTTCTTTTCTTTCTTTTATCTCACTGGAATGTCCCAGTATCTCTTATCTCTTCTTGAGACAAAAACGTTAAAAAATATTTAAGACTTTGGAAAAGAAAAACAGTTTTATTACTCTGACAATTCTTTTCTTTTCAATTCTTGTCCAAAAATACGTGTATTCTTGAAATCATATGTACGAGTTTAAGGGACAGTAAAATATTATCTTTAAAAATATGTTAACTCTTAACAACAAAGTAAACTTTGAAGGAAAAGCAAAAAAATAAATAAATTAAAAGACATTTGCGTCTACAACTAATAAAAACAATATAATATTGTGAAATATTGATCTTTACATTGGTGATTTGTTATATTTTCAAGGAGTCAGAACTTGGAGTGAGGAAAAATACTGACAAATTATGTTGTACCTTTTATGCTAAGCACTCTCTTGATTTGGGTTTTCAGTACATAAAATATTAAAATGATTGAATGCTTTGTTTTTAAATATTTGCAAGTTCATAGAAAGTTAAAATTACCCACCATTACCATTATATCCTTTCCTAAATTTAGTGACATGTTTAGCCTAGTGCATGGGTTTCATGAGTTCGAGACCTAGTGCCACTGAAAACCTACTTGTGTAAAGGGCTGATACACGTTAAAGCTATTAGAACTCATTGTCTTAACAATGTCGTGGGACCGTTCCTGCAGTCCAGTGTTAAATGTCTCTTTGCTGGGGCGTAGAGCCTAGATTTAAATTCCGGAGCAGGCATATATATATTTTTATAAAAGTATAGCATCTGTGCGGCATAAGAGCACTCTAAATATTCTTCAAGCCACAAATCCTCTCGAAAGGTTGGGGGAAACGGAAGAGAGTTGGACGAATCCTGATTATCTTCCAGGATGCCCTTCCTCAAAAATTAATGGAACTGAGTTAAATTATACTGTTACAGGTACCCCTAAATCTGAGGACATTTCCAGACGCAAGAAAAAACTAGCCCTTTCCAATGATTAATTTTGTAGGCCCTGATCTTTCCTTGTCAATAAGGTGGCATCAGAAGCAACAGCATGGTTACCTTGTATGGAATTTATGAAAGCAAGGTGCCGATTCAGGTATCATTCTCGTCACTTGATCGTGGTTGAAAATTAAAAGGTATGACTGCAATAATATTCATATTGCTTTAGGTTTCAATGTTAATAAACCGTCACTCATTCAACCCAACCAACCCAAACAAACAAACAAACAAAACTGCTTCACCATTCCATTTTTTATAGGAAATTTGGAAACCCATCCTGTATTTTGATTCTGAAATTATTTCTAGTAAGTGCATCGCAAAATAATAACGAAACATATAATCTCTGTCAACTTCTTTCAAATTGAACTTCAGTTTCATAGTCAGATTCCACTGAAAATCATCGAGTGGAATAATGGAATCTATTGAAAATGGAACTCAAGCTCTCTCTGAACTGAGTGGCCATTTAGCATGAGTTGTATCTACTGTCAAGTTGTTTGACTTAAAGTTATGAGCCCATTTTCCAAGAACAAATTGTGGCGTCTAATAGTGGCGTTAATGCAATCGGGATTTTCTGTAATGAGGACAATCATTCTAAGCTGATTTCTTTCAGTCAGCTGTAAATGTTACAATATTAACAAAGAGAGTTATATTGCAAGTTAAGATAGGTAAATCTCTAAGAATTCAATTCTTCCTTTGACATTGTATAGAAATAAGAAGTGGGTAACAACTCATATGTCATCTTCGTTACTTGACTTTGGATTAGAATTGTAAGACCTTTTTTTCTCTTCTCTAACTCCTATCATTAGCAGTTAGGATAGAGATCGTAGTAACTCTGGTATCATTCTCGTCATTTAACAGTGCATCAAAATTACGAGAAACATTTCAGATAGCCCTCGTGTTACATTTGAGAGTACGAAGTTAATAAACAATTGATGAAGTTAATAAATAATTGATCCAACAAACTTGCTTCACTACAAGGAGTGTGGTTTAATTAATTGAATTCTCTGACGTAACAATAAAATTTAGCTAAACAGAGAGTCGCTTTCTTTTTTGACGAGAGCTTTTGTTGCGCCATATCCCACAAGACCCATAACTGTAACTATAACTGTAGCTGGATAGACAGCGACGGTTATAGTTAATATAATTCATACTCAGTGATAAAAACAAAGCGATAAATTTGATAAATTAAAAAGAAGAGTTCATTAAAATCTCATTATGCGAAGTAAAGAAAAATCATATTACAAAATATTATAATGTGTAAAAGTTACAATAATAGTGAAACATATAAATGATGGAGATAATTCTTGTAAACAATGTGATACATGTGAAAAGAGGCTTTTTTTCATTTATAACTTTAATAGATCTTAACACAAGTGAATAGATTCCATATTTAACCAAGGTGGTTCCTGTATGAATTAGTTTACATCATATAAAATAATATATGATCGTCTTACGAAAATTCTAGTGTAGATGCATACTCCCAGTGTTTGTACATTGCTTGCTTTATTTAAATGATGGGTTGACTTCCAGGTAGGTTCTTGATGTGGTGTGGTAGTTAGAGAGGGGCGTGTCAGCCCAGACGTCATCCTCATCGCTTGACCATGGTTCAAAGTTACGAGGTCCGTCACAAAAGGCTATATTGTAGTTTAACAGTGCAACGTTAATATTCACTTGCTCACTCACTCCACGTAGGTTTAGAGGTACTTTTGAAAAACTACGCTAGATTCGTTTTTCTATTGTTAATATTGCCCTAAGGAAATGAAACATTTAAAATGCCACTGTGATGCTTTTATTTGTACCCAGTATAAAAATACTAGAACTTGAGATTGGTAATTCAGAAGCGGCATTGACATTGCAGGATAATTCAATGGATACATAAAGAGCTCTCAACTTATAATCGATTGCAACATCAAGGATATATTTTGATTTTTTTAACATCATATGTTAAAAATGCAGTACAGCTATTAGCAAAATTCTTCGTAATTTTTAATTTTGGTAGAGTGACGAAGAAAACGTTCGAGCTAGCATCCTATTCTCCAAACGTTTGTATCATGCTAACATGAGGACTCTGTATGTATATATCTTAATAGATCTACACAGTTAATCTTCAATAACACTTGGATTTTGACCCGCAACTTTATAAGGTAACTCATGATTTTGTGGTTATAATCCTTCATCTACCATAACCCCTTGAATAAGAAAATTTATTTTAAAATGATTTATACAGATGTAAAATAATAGTAGATACTGGTATTACTGCTGGTGCGGGTGTGGTGCTCCCTGTAATCACATAAAAACTGCTATAACCGTAAATAATTAATGTAGAAACCAAAGTAAGGTATTTTCAGAAAGCAAAAAAATCAACTACATAAAATTTGAAGTAACAAAAAATTCGCCATTTCATCAAAATTGACGTTTTAGCACTAGACAGGCACCTTAACAGCACTTTATCTGTCCAAAGACTGTGCTTATCGGTGTTATTGTTTATATATTGGGTGTTGAAATTATGATTCATTACATTTATTATTTCATCGGAAAAACAAATTTGAACTGAAATTTGTAACATAAACATTGTATTGATAATGTATTAACCATACAATATTTATTTTATTTTATTTCTTAATTTTGTTATATTTTTGCTTCAGAAATATGTATCGAAGAGTTGGATAAAGAAGAGTTCCAATTTCTTATATTAACTTTCAAAAGGATTGCAAATATAAGTAAATGCACTGTATTAAATGCTCTAATTCAACGAAAATGGATGTAAAATATATTTATATTATTTATTTTGCTAGTACAATAAACAAAATAAATTTCGTAAACTTATTGTGTTTTACTAAATATTTAGTTAACATGAACTAAATACTATGTTCTTGAAATAAATGTACATGTATTACAATATATATCATATTTGCAGCACAAAATAAGTTTATTAAAAATTTAGAAGAGAAAATTAGTTTAAGTCAAATTTCTTTACATAGCATACTTCCGCTACATATATTTCAAAAGTTATTAAATAAGTCAATATAAATACTTAGGAATAAACTTTTGACAAATCATGATGAATTAATAAAAATGCTAATGAAGTAAGCCTTTGAATTCCGTGGTAGTTAGGTTTGGCAATTATTTATGTATATGTACTGATCCATTGTATCTTATTAAGTCAACTTTTAAAACAGTTGAAGAAAAACAAATAATTAACGCTTAGTTTGCCAATTTTAACAAATTTTTCTTTCTTACACAATAAATGTACTTAAAAGTGAATCATATTCACAGACACAATAATTAACATTATAATGCTTTTATGCAAATGGATTGATGCAAAGTTATTTAAGATTCTAAATGATATTTCAAGGGAAAAAAAATAAATTTTAAGAAACTAAAACATGAAGTGTCGAAACAAGAAAAACATCAATACAACTGCAAATTAGAATTTTTTTTATTATTATGTATCTTTTTGTCTAAATTCTTTTTTATTAAAACTCTTATTTAATTAATCAATATTTATATTTCATCAATTATTTTTTAACAATAATTCATGTAACAAAAACCACAATGGTCTTGAAATACTCTTAGTTTTAAGATCTTCGGAATACCAGTACTATTTAATAAACATATTCTTTTGGGGTTTTTAATCAGACATATTGAACATGGTTAAAATATTATGATAAACGTGTTTAGGCTCGCCGTTAAGTCATGGCGAACAAAGGTTATTACAGGTCAATCATTGACTTGAAAGCTGGGTTAAGATAGCATGATGTTCGTTATGCTAGAGCCTTGAAAAGTCCGATAGAAGGTTTAAGGGGTTCCAAGCGAATCTGGAAGAAACTATGATAAGGAGTCGGGGTTTCTCCTTTTGTGTCTTTTTAAAGATTGAATATGTCCTGCCTATAAAAAGCACAATACAGAATGATTTCTGTTGAATGTAGCCAGGGTTACCATTTGGCCATTGTTCATTTGTTACCTCTCGAGGCGTGGACTTTGAAGTCGGAGATTGGCTTGAAAACTGCCGGTTATGCGAGTTGACCAAAGGGAGATCAAAGTTGAAATGCCCACGGCATTGTCCTGTTCTGGGTACTTCCCCACAAGCCACTAAGTGACTGTAGGAAATTCAATAGCTTCTTAACAAGAAATCTGTTCTTAATGAAGAGCGTCGCAACCTAAAGTGTCATTACAGATTAATATGGCTCTTTTAAATGATCAAATCTGAGAAACATAAATATTTTTAATTCTACAACCAATTTTAAAACATACAATTTATTAAGGTATTTAAAATAATTTATTTTGAATCCAAAAATAAAGTTGTTATTTACATTTGAAATTGTTTAAGCAAATACAATTTAATAAATAGTAATGCACAAATAAAATGTGCACTACTTAAAATACGCCAGTTTTGAATACAAAATATACTTAATCTCTTACCAAATTAATTTCAAAGTGATAAGCAAACTTTAAATAACAAAAATGTAGACATAATTAAGGTTTTCGAACACGTTCTGAGTACTTTTTTAAAAAATAACTTACTAAAACATTATAAATGATTTTTTTTAATCAATACCAATAAATAGTAATATATAACTAACAAAATGAGAGGAAAAAAATACCTGAATTTTACAGATATCACAGTTATAATGAAATTTCAGCAAAATTTTTCAAAAAGTTCAAAGCATTTAGAGAAAATAATAACAAACGTATATCAATAAAAGCATTACTAAAACAAATTAGATGCATTTATCTAGATAATGTACTAAATTTTTAACATTTTATTAAAATATTAAAAAAATTAGAGATGATCGAGTAAACGTTATAAGAAAGGTAACATTCTTTATGAAACCATTATTTAAATAACATGCAATAAGTAATATTTTAGTACATTCTGTAGAAAATAATATAAATATGTAGTTCCAAATGTTTCACAGAAAAATACATTTATAATATTTTAAGTTATCCGAATTGCCATAATAGATTTCGAACAATTTAAATGCCCAATTAAGGTAGTTTAAATACTCACTTTTGTTTCTCCTAATTTTATAAAATTGATTGCAAATGGGCCAATAGTTAACGTAGAAAAAAAACAGAGTAGGTTTGTAAGGCTAAAAGATAACTCTATTAAAAAGGTGTTTTAACCAAATTTGTGTTCATTACAATGCGTTTAAGTACCTTAAATATTAAGTGAGGTAAAGAAAAATCAGGTAAAAATGTCGAGAAGTATATTACAACATATACCAATCCATTAAGCAGGACTGATACTTGTGTATCGGCCACCTGCGTGCAAAAACCTAATGTTCTGCCGTTCTAGAGAATTTTAATATTTTGACTAATACTTTACGCAGACGTTATAAACTCATCTACCTGTGTAAGAGCAGAAAGTAAAGCCTTAATAAAAACTCAAGTAAGTGCAAAAATTTATTTTATTTGGTCAGCTTAAAGATTACAATACCGACAAGATAATGTAACAAAATGATACATAATTAAAAATATTGCTAAAGAAGCAATTAACAACAACAACAACAACAAAATTATACGAACAAAATACTAGAAATTAAATTTAATAGAAGTATTACAATCTCACTAAAAAGAAAACGAGAATTGTTAAAAAGCATTGTAAAACCATAGACTCAAAAATTATCTTTCCTCAATTTTGTTATTCTAAATAGTGTAGCTATTATGCACATACATATAAATGGAAAACTTTTAAATTCTTTAAATACATATTGAATTTAAATGTCTTAGTTAATGTTAACCGTATTGGATTCTTTCGTAAAGCAACTTCCGCAAAAATCATTTTGGAGACACCTTTGTTAGGCACTTATCTACACTTAGCCACCACAGGGATGAACACATACAAAAAAAATCATTTTCTATTGCTGTATTAATGGTTCAGCCACGAATTTTGGTATCAAATGAATGATGTGTGTAAGAAATAGATATTATTGGACAATGGGTTGTCAAACTGTGCTTTAAAATTCTATTTTTTTTTTTAAATTATACTATGCTATCGTTGAAATCGGGATATTTTGGTTTATGAATAACTATTAAAAATCAGCATATTTATTCAACTTTTGAAAGTTTTATTATGAAAAATTCGTAAAATTTTTGTTTTATTGATAGAACTAAATGCAATTTTCAATCACCCTTGTTTTGGTCTCCCCTTCCCTTCCCCCTGTGAGGTGAATGCTCTGCCCACCTGCTAGGATCAGCCCTGCAACTAAGTATCTTCTAAATCATGGGAGTTTAAGCTATGATTGTTTGAGAGCCTCATGTAAAAAAAAAAAAAAATGCTACACCACTCATACAATATTTTTTCAACAAATTGAAATAAAAATTAACTCTGTATAGTTTCATTAAAATAACTTAACTTTTTTATTATAATTTTTTTAAAAAAAATAATTAGATATGTAAAGATACAATTTTATTTTAAAATTGTAAAAGTAAATAAAAAAAAACTGTAAAAAATTTGTTTTAAATTTGTATTTTGATGTCAAAATAAATGTCAATGTATCAATTAAATATGAAAAATATAGCATTTTATTTTTTAGATAAAAATGTGCAAATTTAAATATTTTCATAATTTGCGTTTACACCTCATTTTAAAGTATTTTGAACTGCAATTTAGGCAAGCATGTCTAAATCTTCCTCGAAATATCCTCTTAATCCCCAAAATGCAAGAAAGAGCATTGCTACCACTCCTAAATATGAAGTAATTCATCATTAATTCCATGAATGTATAGCTATTAGAGGAAAGAAACAAAATAACACATTTTTTGCTTTTAATGTAAATGTGATTCTAGTGTAGAAAATAGATTTTTAATTTTTTTATTTATTTTGATATTCTTGTATCTGAATGCACCACTTAAAACAGTGTCATACAGCTTCTGCTATCACATATCTCAAATTTTTAGTTATAATATTTTTACATTTTAAGAAATTATTTTTCACTTTCCTTCACTTTTTTTTCTAAATATGTTAGGGTATTGAAGTTATTAAAGTTTATCTTTATTTAGATTTAGTCATTTTGCGGTGAATTTAAATACATTTAGGTCGATGTAGAGAAATTATACATAATTGTGACTTCATTGCAGTAGTTACTTCGTCCAATCTTGATTTCTAGTCTTGTGCGACTAGCCGTGTACAATGGCTAATAGACTTTAAACCTGACGAGGCTAAATTTCTTCGTGTTGAATAAGGTTGAAGTTTGGAGACTGGGGTTCTGATCGTGGGTTGTCATGTATATAGATTATCAAACACAACTTAAAAACATTTCCATTTATGTATGTTTTCCATTGAAGTTAATAAATAACCAATGTTCCAAGAATTAAAAACATATTTTTATGACATAACAGCAATATCAAGTGAGAAGAACAATGATTTAATGAAAGCTTTCCTTAGATGGACAATCAATACAAATTATTTATTAGCAAAAACCCGTGGGTTGTTAATCTAAAACAATTTTTATCAATCAATCTCTCTAATTAAAATGAATGATTCATTTCATTTTATATTCATTAATTTATTTATCCATTTCATTTTCCAAATTCAATTTATCTCACGATATAATAGTTTCATTGTGAAGACACTTATTTCACATTCGTCTTTAATTATTAATTATTCAAATGCATCTCTCATTTAGTTTCACATGTTCAATTATTTACTTTATTTACTTAAAACTTCTTTACTTTACATATTTTTTCTTAAACTTATTTGATTAAATAGTAATGCTAGATTATTGTTTAAGTAGCACATTTACATTTTCAACGTGTGAACGCATTCAAAGTAAAATAGTTAGTTGATATATTTTTTATAATATATTTTTCACCTACTGTTTTCCTATATATGCATACATATGCTATTATGCAAAAGAAATATTTGACAAATGGGTACGTTTTCCTGTGAATGTCAGAATTCACACAGTTGCTTGGTATATGCATGATATATTTCCTAAGAAAATAATTATTTCTCGCATGTTGTGGCAAATATCAATATTCAGCATGTATTGATGGGGAATATTGAATAAAAATATGTTTATTTTGTTAAAATATATTTATGCATATATATACAAATTTATTTAAACTAAATAGTATATTTAAATAATGGAGAAATAATACGATGTATAGCTTAGTAAGGGAAATATTTAAAAAAAAATGCACAATATATTGAACTGTTGAACCTTAAACAACGAATGTATCCTAAATCTGAAAGGTAAATAATAGTACATATAAAATTACATATACTGTATGTGGCGAATGTATTAATTGCTTTTTATTTCAACACCTTAAGTTTTGAAATCCACAAGTATCATTTGGCCTTAGCGATGGAACATTTTTTTATCAAGTACAGTACTTATAGAATTATCCTCCATTTCTTTAATTATTTGCAGCTGCTTTTCAATGGCATTTATTTCTAAGAAATCTTATTCATTAGAAATAGCTTTTCATAATTTAAGAACCGATAACAGGTACACAATTTTTTAAGGGTACCATTTTTCAACTCAGGGGATTCGTATTTTAATTCTGAAAAAGAGTTTTACTCAGAAACCTTTCAACACCTGAGTATCCAGCAGTTGTTAAGACCCTTACCAGAAACAACTGTGTTATTCGACCAAAGATAACTCATTCCTAGAAAGAAATTCAGAATAATTGTTAAAATTATTTGTAGAGCAATTTTTAATAATCATTTTTTTCAGGTAGCATGTATGCTTCTTTCCTAAGTTTATGTTAGTTATTAGTTGAAACATGGATGGATTAAATTATTTGAAATGCATAAACACATACCTAAAAATTTAAACAGTAGATTTTTTTCTTGTTCTTTTACACAGGATTTTGAAAGACCTTTCAATAATGCTGAGTACATCTTTTTTTTTACAATGGAAATCGTATCGGTTTCACAGTTTTTCAAGCAATATGTCTACCGTGTAAAAAATGGAGTAGCATTGATATACATTTTATCCATTCTTAACTATTAACTTTTTAATGCAATATATATACATATTGCAGTACTTAGAGTTATTTCTTTATAGAGAACTCTTTCACAAATTAAAGAGATTTTTTTAATTAAAAAATCTTTTCTTATCATTTTTTCTTAAAAATCTTATTTTTTATAAACATTTGGCTTCTTGCTCCCCCTCCCCACTTTTAGAAGCATTTTTAAGAATTAATTTTGATACATGTGTGATTATGAGCAAAAATTTAAATAAAAGAAAAATAATCCTGAGACACCAAATAGTTAGAAATTTGAAGTATTTAAATCGGTTTGTCAATAAATCTATTTATGGCATAAAAAAAATAAATCATAACAATTTATTACTTATATTTAGCTCAAAAATCTGGTACAGCTTGGCAGTTTAATGAGTTTCAAACGAAATACTAGTTAAAAAATTCACACACACACACAGTTAACGCATTTTCTTGTATTAAACTTATCTTAAAAGATCTAACAAATTTGAAATATATTTACTGATTGATGTAAGCTTGTATGGATTGATTCCAAACAATATTATTAGTTTAGTTTACTTTTAATTGCGTTATCAATTTTTACATAAAACTAAAAAAAACTGTTTTCCATTTTTTTAAAATTAAAAATTATCCCTCAGTTAAATATGGATTTGACAAGAAACGTTTGAAATAAATGTATATATATATTTCTAAAGAAGACTTTTTTTTATAATAAAACAACTACAAAAAAAAATATTTGTAATTTTTTTTTTTAATTCAAACATCTTTTTAAGATATAACGTCTTGAATAATTAACGACTCTCCCTTTTCGTTTCGTTATCTTTCAGGCAATCTGAATGTCCTACATATTGACAATGTAACTTAACAAACATTTATTAATTTCTTTGTGAACAAGTACAAGGTAGGCTATTTCATGCAAAATTGCGGAAAACGCAATTGCATCCTAATTTATTCATGCATTAATAGTCAACTTCTTAAATATCCTCCCCGTCCTTTTCTAGCTGTTTTTGTTTGTTTCAAATTATGTATTATACAATTTCATGAAAATCATTCATGGCACAAAGATTCATGTAGGAATTTCTCTGTAATATATAATACATCTTGTCCATTTGTTAAAAACATCATGCTAGAAATATTTGCATCGAAGATGAAGAAATATCTGAACTATAATTTATCTTAAAAAGTAAAATTTGAAATTAATAAAAAATAAACTATAGAATGTGTATAACTATTTAGATTAAATATAAAATTTAAAGGAATGGGAAAGTTTTGAAATTTAAGAGTTCAAAGAATAAATAATATACTTCAGTTGCTTTTTCATATACTGATACTGATATAACTTACATGATTACATAATTACAATATATGGGAACATATAATAGTTTCTTAAGAGAAATAACTTTAATAAGAGTTTGAACTATGTTAAATTTTTTTTTTCTATTAAATAAGTGTTGTGAATTTTAGAGAGTTTAATATTAAATAAAAATAAATCTAATTTATTTTCTTTTCTCCAAAGATATCTGTTTTACAAACTTGCAATAGATGCTTGCTTCAACAAATGGCCTTGGGTAAAACATGAGCCACAATAATCAAAAATTTAAAACCAAACCTTGAAATTTATTGACTTTGCAAAGAAGAAAAATACACACAGCCCTGAATAATGTTTCAATACGTTTTCGTTATCAAAAAATCTTTAGAAAGCCACATTTTTTGACGCGCCCCCAAGTTGTTGCAACTTGGGGGTGCACAATGGAATGGGATGATGACTAAGTAGTAAAAAAAATATGTTTCCGGGGAAATTTAAGGAATGGGGAACGAAATGAAGTTGAAATCAAATTTCAAAGCGCGCAAATTTTATATTCCTTTTTATTTATTCTCCAGA
Organism: Trichonephila inaurata madagascariensis; assembly: GCA_019973955.1. Lineage (NCBI taxonomy): Eukaryota > Metazoa > Arthropoda > Arachnida > Araneae > Nephilidae > Trichonephila > Trichonephila inaurata. Next base: position 19,465 of record BMAV01008381.1, on the reverse strand, counting down.
AGCAGGGATATATTTTTTGCCGGTTTTCTTTACGTAACATGGGCGCTAGTGCACATGTCTTTACGGACGAGCGTAAACGAAATTCGATCCACGAACTTCTTTCTCCATCCGTTTGAAAATGAAAAAAAAAAAAAATATCGGGGAACGGAGAAAAAAAAATGAAAATAAAATCGATTCGATCTCCTTCGTCCGGGAAATAGAATATCCTGTTGGAGCAGGATAAGGGCCGGGAGACCGAGAAGTAAGAAGGAAATATTATCCTAATATTTTCGAGTCAGGCCTATATCGCTCGCGCTAGGAGACTGTAATATTCAGTTTGTTGAAACGATGTCCGGTGTCAAATCTACCGAAGCGGAACTCACATGTAGAGTACGAGAATTCGAAGAAAAAAAAAGATTGTTCTAAGATTTGGAGATTTTAACAAAGTGAATCCAGTCCACTGTATAAAAGAAGCTCAATGGTGGATTTAATGGTAAAGAATAACATTTGGGATATTGTGTGTAAAGTATAGAAAATTGAAAGAAAAAAAAAACAGTTTAAAATGTAATTTTTTTTTAATAAAAAAGAAAATGGTAATATATATATATATATGACATGATTTTTAGAGTCAGAAACAAACTTAGTTTTAAAAAAGGTCTTTATTTGATCAAAGTTAAACATCATCTGATGCAAGAGGCAGAGAGAGAAAAAAGAACGCCACCGAATATCTTAAGTGGATTAAACATTTAAAACACCGATCGCGGCATTCATGAGTGCTTTTGAAAGTTAATGCTGACATATAGGGCTATTAAATATAACGATCTGGATTTAGACATGTTTATTGGCTAGGCCAAATGTTCGGAAGAAATAAATGAGTGGTTAATTTGATACTTGAAAGGTGAGGAGAAAATATAAAAGTGAATTGCTAGATAGGGAATTTAATTTTTAATCTAATTTAATTATCCTTACATATATATACATTTAAAACTAAAAACTAATAACCATATTGAAAGCATATACCTGTACTATCGGATATGCGTATTAAATATTTAGTAAATATTTTTTTTTATTTCTAATGGGCTGCGAATTGATCATAAACAATTGTAGACCTAGTACATCCCCCGGAAGCTGGTATCACTTTTTAGTGCAGTGCCCTATAGGTGAATACCAATCACTGCAGGTAATTCTGAAGCCCAGTTTCCTCCCTAGAGGGAGGCATCTGAGCTCTGACGATGCAAACCTGCACCAGGATTTTAATTTTGCCTAGAGCATCCCACCCAAACAGTCACTCTAGGGATCTTTTACTAGTCGTATAATCATACGACATGGCCGCTGTATAAAGTAAATATAATGAAAGAAATAAATTGTAGTTTCACCCCTCCAAAAATATACTAAATTTTATATCCTTTAATATGTTAATTGTGGTACGATTTAATCACAAAAAATACAAAATTCCGTCTTAAGTGTGGCTCAGTGTTCTCCCACTTGATTAGGACGGGAAAGATTTGGAAATCTGCATCTGAGGATATTTATTGTGTATTTGTGCAGTTAAGCCTAATTTCAATAATGTTTGTTAAACGAAAATGTAAAGGTTGACAATAAATACGTTTTAATGTGTGTGTGTTTCTGTTACTTAAATATTTAATAATTTCACATACATATTTAATAATTTTTAAAATAATCTATTGATGTATTATAGTAATTGGTATATAATCAGAAAATGATGAAAAACTGAGATACAATGGAGAAATTAGATTTTTGTCATTTGAGAGATTGCAATGTTTAGCGTATGAACAGCTTCCTTGTAATTTGCATTTCATTTTGCATATTTTTAGATAAAATTTTAGTCACTAAATCACTAATATTACTAACCTGTTATGAAAACAGATGCATTTGCTTGTTATGGTTATTTAAGGGAAGATATATAATTGCTATCGTTTTACAAACGAAATACATTTTTTTATAGATCTTTCAATTTGCATTCACTTTGCAAAACTTTGTGACAAAAATATCTTGATAATCATGTACATATATAGTGGTTCATTAATATCTAAAAGTTGGTGACTGTTGTGTTGTGTTGTTGTGGCCAAGGAAATTTTGTTTTACGATAATCGTCAGTAGAAAATTTGTTCATAATTTCGTTAAAATCATCATAAAATGTGCTTTCTTAATCTATTAAGTGTACTAAGAGTATTTATTCAGTTTAAGTAGTAACAGTGTATCTATTCATTGTAATCAGTGTACTACAGTGCTTCTCAAACTTTCAATACTTGCGACCCATACGATGCCATACAACGATCCCCTCCATACAATAATGATGTACTGAATTCGATAATACGATACTTTGACGCTAAAGCTACAATACGACTTTACTCTCTTTACCACCGACGTATATATACGTCTCGCTCAGACAGTGTGTAAATTGCCCGGGGACATATACATACGTCTATCCGAAATATGTTCTCGACTATCCAGAAAATTATTCCAAAGAATTTGGAATGCAATAAAATGACTTTAACATTGTTTGAGAAGGATTTGCCTATTTCAGAGGATTTTTTATTTTCCCTTTCTCCCTACCCCAAAATATACAGGCGTGCAATAGTGGCATTGGGGAGTGAATCGCATAACTTTTAATGAGCAGTAAGGGATTAATTATAAGCCGTACGTGATCCGGATAAGTGTGAATTTTTGCATATAATTTTATATATAACCAACCAGTGCGGTCACTGGTAATTATTAAACTTGTTCTTAGCCTAGAATTGTTAAGATGATTATAAAGTACATAGTGCAGTACGGATACATTTATAAGTGTATTATATCAGTGGAAAATAATTTTTTTTTATTATGACAGAATGTATTTTGTTTGTTTTACTTTCAAAAAATTAATGATTTTTTTTAAATAATTTTTTTGTTTTCGACCTTTTAATATGCTCGCGCCCCCGTTCTAGGGTTATCATGCCCCCCTAGGCGGCGCGCCCCATAGTTTGAGAAGCGCTGATGTACTAGAACTTTGGAAGTAAATATAGCAATAATATTTTTCTGGCGAGATAGTGCTTAAAGAATGGATTGTATTGACGCATCAATTGCATCCATATTTTAAATGTGAAGTAAGAAAAATGTAACACATCTTATAAGAATTCAGTGTTTGAACTACGCAAAATTTCATTGTGAAATTGCCGCTTTTTTACAGTAAGAATGCATTATAGATTTTTGCAATAACCTCGAGATTCATCACATCTGTATTTTTGCCATGATCAAGCTAGGTCTTCTGGGCAATCGATGTATAAAAATTAAATTAATTTCAACCATTTCAATTTATAAGGAAGTGTACATTCCATTATTCATAAGTACTTACGAGATGGATCTCCCTGCATCTGACAATCACACGCAAAAACTTTTGTAGTCATATTTCCTTTTTCTTTTACGATTTGCTTCATTACGCCACAAATGCACAATTGCAGAGGGTAATAACTAATTTTGCCAAATCAATTCCACACACAGAAACACTCAACATGGAATGGCTTCTTGCCGAAGACAAAACGTCCCAAAGGGCAACAGCTGCAACAGTCATTGCCAATGTGATTTTAAACCGAAAAATGTACATTACACGTACATGATTAACGATCAGACAATAACAGAAAAGCAATGAAAACTGTGTGTGAGACAAATTAAGCGTTGGCACAGCACTGCTTCTCTATGTTATCAGATTCTCTACGCAGTTTACTGAACCCAAATTTTACAACAGAAATTCAAATGTGAAATGCTTGTCTATTAACATTCTTACCTTCTTTTTTTTTTTGACAAATTTGAAACTGACTTTCTAGCAAAAATTTTGATCCACTGGCAAACTGCGCTAATATTTCTTTTTTTCTATTTCTACTTTTCAACGTTTTCAATTGTCTTTCATATGTAATGGTATATATTTCTAAGTTGGAAACTGTCTAGGTCAGTGCTTCTCAAGCTTTCAATATTTTCCACCCAATATTCATTCATAAATTTCATCGCACTCCCTTCCCTCCATAAAATAACAATGCATTGAATTCAATAACACTATACGTTGATGCTAAAGTTACAATATGACTTTAACCTCCAAAGGTACACTGGTGTATATATAAGTCTTTCAGAAGTACGACCTTTTCTGGGTACTGCTATCCATAAAATAATTCCAAAGTTCTTTGGAATGCATGACACGTCCATGGGGCCACTGATAATTATTAAACTTGTTCTTAACTTAGTGTTGTTAAATTAATTGTAAATACATTGTGTACTACTGATAAATTTATACGTGTATTATATAAGAGTGTAAATGTTAATTTTATTTTTTATACGTCATAATGTATTTTTTATTTGTTTACTTTTAGTAAATAATATTTATTTTGAAATAATTTTTGTTTTCGAATTTTCAATATACTCGCGTACCCTCCTAGAGTAATTTTGCCCTCTTAGGAGGCACTCCCCACAGTTTGAGAAACGCTGGTTTAGGTATTCGTAATATGAATGCAAAATTATTTCCTAAAATTTTAATACAATCCTATTGCCTTTTTAGATTATTCATAAAATACTCCTGAAAACCGTGATCAATTTTTGTTTATATTATAAGAATATTAAAAACAATTTCTGTGCAATATTAGGAAGAATGAAGGAAGAATTTCTGTGTGTGGAAGGAAGTATGTTAACATTACTTTTTAAATGTATTATTCTCCCTCTCGTTTCAGCATTCTGAAGATAAAAAAGCACACTAAAATATACTTTTAATATAAACACTCAGGTCTAGTGTCTAATTCCCCTGAGGGTTTTATGTATTGCAATTGTGCCTTCACGTTAATATCTCATTTGTTATATTTTTCTTTCTCATGATATATTTTATTTTGTACCTATTCTACGGGGGCATCTGGATAAAGTTATATGGAGAAGGATGATATTAGATCTGAGATGGAATGCAAGATGATAACTGAAGTATGTTGGTCTATTTTTTTCATTCGCGTGAGCAACGAAATTGAGGTATTTAAGAACCTTTTGGGTATTTTCTGAAGCTAGAGTAATAACTCAACTTTCTCTCTCGTGTATCTCGACGAAATGAGAAGAGAAATGTGAAGGGAAATTGTCATGCGATTGCTCTATTACTCTTAAAGTACTTGAAAAGTTAGTGCTTTGGAAATTTCTTTTCCTCCTGTTTCAAAATTAAGATATTCACATGCAAAACGATACGTTTCATTTCAATGCAATTTGAGTTTTCCAGTGAGTTTTTAATGTAAAAAATATCGTTTATGTAATATAATTTTTAAAGATTGCATTTATTACTAACTACGCTATTTATTTGAAGAATTTGAAAACAGGTTGTCAATATCACGTATTTTAAAATTGCTGTACTTAGACCGTTTTCGAAATAAAATTAATATTTAAAAAGTAACACTAAATTTGTATACTAATCGATGATGATAAAATGAAAAAGGACTTTTTAATTTTAAAACAGAAAATAAGAAAGGATAAATTTCAAACGGTTTAATATCATTTTTGCAGTGTAAATGTTTAAAGAATATATGAGTAATAAAATATGTAGTTATTCAATATTTCAAATTAAAAAATATTTTCAGATGCATTAGCGAGAAACCCAATGAAACTCTCATCAATTGGCAGCTGATTCATTTGGGTTAAACTAATCGTTTCCAATAATCAGCAGATTAATTACAAATATTATAAAGCAAAGCTAAATAATAATCAAGTTAATTACATTATAAGTGTATTAAAAAACTATATTTCTTTCTTGCAATGAATAGGCTTAGAATTTTGCAATGGTTTGTTTCCCTAAAATTGTTTATTATTTTATACATCCCACCAAATATACAATAAGACTATAAGTTTATATATTCTAGATCTTTTATTTTTATTTAAAAATTTAAAGTACAAAAAATTAAACAATAAATATTCCAGACTTTAACCTCGTATTTGTCCTTCGCTTGCAGTTAACGCAAATGTATATCTTCGAACAATACTAATCCATATGTAATGTAAGGAATTTCGTATCTGTTTGAATAAAACTGCCAAAATTTACAAGACTTTTTTAATTTTTGTCCAACTTTCATTAATTTTAATTAATAGTTCTTGTGGCTGGGTATTTAAGAGTATTTTTTTACAATGATTTTGATTTAACCCATTTGAAAGATGCATTTGTTCCACTTCCAAATGATTTTTTTCCTGTGAATTCAAGATGTTAAAAAAATATTCAGTGAGTATTTCCCAATTAGTCAAGTTGTAACAATGTACTGTTTACGAGGTCTATCTTCTCTAACTCTGTTTTTTTCCATCCAGCAAATTGGCACTTAAACAATGGAGCAACGGCTCCCATCAAGTGAGCTTCAGTATCAAGTAGTGTATAAATAGTCCATGATATTATTATAAGATAGATGATTTTAGAGAAAAGTATATGACACCTACCACACGCCACCACCACACACCACCACTTCACACACACCACACACACACACACACACACCACACCACACTCGTGTGACCACACAAAAGTCCTTTAACATTTGAAAATTGAATAATTCTAGGAATAAATGTTGGTATACAGGTAAAAACTGATGCATATGCTTGAAATGATATGGGATTCTTTTGAACCCAAAGGAGAAAAAGAAGTACACAAATGTTTGCTTACATCACTCATGATCGAAGCCTGTTTTAGTCGAGGAAATGCAGGTGGACAGTCAACGTGACGTGTGCGACGTACACCGACATGTAACAGAATCATTTCATTTCTAACCTGGCTGATACACACATGCTGGAAAATACGCCTTTTATTCAGGATGGTGCTCAACCCCATATTGCAAGACGTGTGAAATATCTCTTGCTCCAGAGCCCCAGACCTCAATTCGAATGATTATTGGTTGTGGGGTTACCTGAAGTAACAATTCTACTTTAACCCATTAGGGATGTTAAAAGGCAACATCCGACAGCAATTTTTTGTCATATCTACAGATATCATGTACAGTGCCGTTCTCAAAGTAATCCTCGACGTTATTATAAAAGACGCCATCTCTAGGAGTTCGTTGCCTTTTTTTTTGTTTTCAATAAAATCGTGTGTCAGTTTTTACTTCTCTACCTTCCTTATTCCGTGAATTATTTGATTTTTAAACATTGACGGACTTTTGGATGACCTGGTATAATGCCGCTTTCGAAAATTATTAAAAATAACATTAAATTAAGTTAACTGTTTTTTTTATATGCAGGAAACAAAACGGCAGAACAAGCAAGACATTCGTCTATAACTGAAAAGAAACTAAAAATCGATTAAATTGATTAATAGTGATTTGTTCTTAAAACAGAAGAAAAATCAAAATAAAGTTATATACTAAGACAGAGCCTGGATTAATTGCAGTGATAGGTTCTACCCTGTCATCACCAGAAGGGCTTTTAGACCTTCAGTGATCATTACTGGAGCCTGATTATCTATAACATGTTGTCCAAGTAGTTCTAAACAGGATCGATGGGATTTAAATCTGGGTACCTTGCTAGCCATTGCGTGTGCTTACTATTTTTCGCTTAAATATATTCCTCAATTATTTCGATAACGATATGGTGTAGTTTGGTAGCTTTTGAATAAAAATTGAAGGCCCATAGTGCTTCAAAAAAGCGATCGTAAGGTTCTTTCACTATGTTTTGTTCCATTGATAAAACTTTTTCCATAAACGTAGAGACGCATGCTTCAAACATAGGTTAATATCGTCTATACTGAAATGCGGGGCTGAACTTTTCTATAACGCCAAAGCGTGGCTGAACTCTTATATAATGTTATTAAGGTTGTTGTGACAGGACATTCGTGTTCTTTCATTAATCCTCTTAGGGAAATATTTCTTTAGCCGTTATTTGAGTTTAAAACCACCTTCCATAGAGATAATTTGATTTTATGCTAATTTAAGTGTTATTTAAACCCTAGCAATGTAAGTGCTAGTCATTTCGCTATTGTGAAAGTTAGATTAGTGAAGTATCTTTTGGAAACCTCGGTGAAAGGGAGAAGAGATTTAAGACTGGAATATAGTTGACCCAAAAGAGATCTGACGAGTACTTTCCTGTCGGATACCACTGAGATAAGTGTTTAATTATTTCCTACTAATTTAAAATGGTCAGGTAATTATGATTAATCACTAGGTTTTTATTTTAGGTTGATAGTAGATTAATTGAATCAAATAAAATTGATTTCTTTCATAACGATACTTCTTGATTCGATGTCCCAAACTACACCCGCGACCTTAGGGTTGCCACATGGTAACCTATATTTTACTTTTTCTTAATATAATACTGGCTGAAAATCATTCCCAAAACTGATTCGTGATTAATCAAAGTGTGTTATATTTATTTTTTATTGTTTTTTTGTGTTTTTTCTATTGTCTTGACTTCATAACAAAAGGACGTTTTTATACACACGGATCCATATCACTCGAGCAGCTAAACGTCTCACATACAGTCAACTCTCCCAGCATCTTCTACAAACTATTTAAGTGAAAATCTTTTTTTTTTTGCATTGATCGTACAATGACAAAGGAAAGCTCTCTGGCAGACATTTTCTGTTGATTCAAGCAGTTGCATTCAAAATTAGCCTTGTATCACCCTTTGCCCTAGCTTATTAGCATTTATCGATAGACCTGTTACATGTTCTGTGCACATTTAGTGAATTATACACTGTGCAACATGTATTGAAACTAGACCAGCGATTCTCAAACTGTGGAGCGCGTTCAGCCTGGGAGCATGATAACTCTACGAGGGGGGCGGGATCATATTGAAGAGTCGAAACAAAAAATATTATTTTTAAAAAATATCAATTTATTGATAGTAAAGAAACAAAATATATTCTGACATAATAACAAAAATACACATTTACACTGATATAATATATTCACATAAATGTATCAGTAGTGCACAATGTATTTTATAATTTATTTAACAATACTATGTTAAGAACTAGTTTAATAATTACCAGTGAGACCATTAGCTTGTCATGTATAAAATTATATACAAAAAATAGCACCTACCTTGATAATTTGTACGGGGTTTACATTTAATCTCAATTAACTGCCGATTTAAAGTTAAGCGTTTCGCTCAACAATGGCATCGTTTTTCATGGAGGCGTGTGCATGTGATGTATCGGAGAGGAGAAGAAATTAAATAAATAAAAGCAAATTTTCTGTGTGTTTGCGAAATAAGTAAATACTTCTCAAAAACTGTCAAGTTCCTTTAATTGAATTCCAAAAACTTCGAAATAATTTTATGGATGGCAGAGCACAGAAAAGATCGTACATCGGAAATACGTATATATACGTCCAGGGCAATTAATGCTTTGACTGAACGAGACGTTTTATATGCGCCAGTGTCATTTAAGAGATTAAAGTAGAGTTGCAGCTGTAGCATCAAAGTATAGTATTATTGAATTCAATACATTGTTAATGTATGGAGGGGTCACGATGAAAATTATGATTGATATTGGGTCGTCAATATTGAAGTTTGAGAACACTGCACTGCACTAGACTAATCTGTCTGTTGCTATGCACTTTCTAATATGTCTCCACCTTTTTAATAAAAAAAATTTCTTTGCTTTGAATCATATGCTCCACTTTTTCAGCAGTTGAAATATGCACATTGATTACAAAAGCAATCAAAATACAGAAAATTGAATGCTTGAATGGTACAAAAAGAAAACATTCATACTGAATGGTACAAAAAGAAAACATTATTGTGAACGTTGTAATTAATATATTTAGAAAATTCAAATTTATCTCAAAACTATATTTATTCAAGTTTCTACAGGTGTTCAATATGGGCCCCTCCGGTTACATGACAAATGTCTACGCAGTAATCAAGCTCCTGCCGCACTCGTGAAAGCATATCCCCTGTGATGGAGTTCAACACTGCAGTAATCCGCTGCTCTAAGTCCTGTGGAAGTGGACTCACAAATACCTTGTCTTTAACGAAACCCCGAAGAAAAAAATCATAGGCGTTAGATCTGATGATCTCGGGCCAATGAAGACATGTCAAATCATGGGCCCAGCACGGCCAATCCAGCGATGGTGTAGACGTTCGTTCAGGAACTCACCTACGTTTTATTCCAATGTGGGGGAGCACCATCTTGCTGCAAAATGAAATCAGGAACAGCTTCCTCCAACTGGGGGAGCAACCATTCAGAGAGCATGTCTTGGTAGATGTCCCATTAATCGATTTTTCAGCAAAGAAAAATGAACGAAAAACACAACTGTTTGATAAAGCGCAGAAAACATTAACCTCGGGAGAATCACACTGATGTTCTAATGTTACATGGACATTTTCCGTGCCCCAAAATCGCAAATTATGGCGATTAACTTTGCCACATAAGTGGAACGTGGCTTCATCGGTAAACAACAGTGTGTACTCGAAACCATTCACGTCGAGCTTTTCTTGAAATTTTACACAGAAATTCTTACGCAACGGTTTGTCAGTAGGTTTTAAAGCCTGGACCATCTGATATCTGTACGGCTTCAGTACAAATATTTGGAGACGCTTCCGTAAAACATGCCACACCGTTGTGTGAGGGAAAGCCAGTTCTGCACCTGCACGTCGCGTTGATTTTGAGGGACTCCGTAAAAACGAATCACGAATTCATTCAACAAATTCGGGTTTTGTTTCTTTTCGTCCTGGGCTTTTGTTCTTGCATAAGCAGCAGGTATCCTCTAACTGCTTCACCCACTTGCTTATGATATACCGATGTGGTGGTTCTTTACGAAATTTCGTTGCGAAAATGTCTTTGCACAACAGTTACCGCGGAGGTTTTGGCATATTCGAAAACGCAGTACGTTTTCTCCTACATGGACGACATTTTGTTTAACAGCGCCTCTAGCGGCGAGTTCGTCATTTGATAATGTTTCCCTGTTGCCAAATAAAAGTTGTATAATTTAGTTGCAGAATAAATTTGTTTCGGCTGAATAAATCCATTATTGCAGTCACACTGCGCTATTCTTTTTGTACCATTCAATATGAAACACCCTGTATTGAACGCACATTTACGTCACTTTGGTTACAGCTCATTGTGATCACAATAAAAAAAAATAAATCTCTGTCATCGTTCTGTTAAGTCACTAATAAAAATGTGCTTGTACACTGTCATTGATCAACCTCAATGTATCATTTATGGTAACTTCCAGGCTTATTGTTTCTTTACGCCTTCTTTTTTCACACTTTCTTCATTATTCTTAACTTTTAGGTAACAGTGCAAAACATAAGTTGTGAATATTTCCATACAATTTGATGATCCTTATTGGTACTTTTATCATGAAAACTCAGCCTTACAAATAGAGAGACTTATTAAAAGCTTAGTAAACACACAAAAATATAATATTCATTTTCTCAATGAAATAGCTCTGTTAAGTACTTTTTGAGCATGATGTGTTAAGCATTTCGTCTAAGTAAGCAATATTATATCCTGAAAATTATTGTTGCTGTAGTTAATAATTCTTACTTTAATATTAAGTGACAAATATTACAAGATTTCACTTCTTTAATAAGAATCACCATTTGCAGATTTAATTAACTTTGGCTACATTTTAAATAATTACATTTTTTTCTGAATATTCCGCAACATATTTTCAATCATAAAAGCATACACTTTTGTCAATATGTGGACTTCTGTTTTAAATAACTTTATAACTTAAACGAAGTACACATCAGCATTTATTTCTTGAATAAACCTACGGCATCTGCATTAGTTACCGTATGTAACCTGAACTAGAGTTGAAAATTTTCTGAAAGCTACAAATTTTAAGAATTTCTGATTTATCTTGGGCCATTTTATACCTAAAAATTATAGCTTTATTAAAATACCTTTGATCTTTCTTTACTAAAAGATAAGATTCAATAAGATACTTTTAGAATATCTGTAATATTGAATTAGAAAATGTGGAAATGAGAATATTTCTCTTTTTCTATAATCTTTCACAAAATACTACTGCTTACATTCGAGCCCATACTCCTTTTCAAAACACTAATGTTAAGAAACATGGAAAAAACCAACAAAGTTGCAATCGCGCATGTGGTCTACTCTGAACCCACCTTATTTCTTATTCACGTATATTTTTTTCTTCTTCTTTGGAGATGTTTCCGATAGGGGAACGCAGCAAATCAGCTCTATGCTCTTTTTTTTCTTGTTATCTTCTTTAGTCTTACATAAAGCCTTTGGCTATCGATGCAACATTTAGTAGCAATGAAAAAAGCTTTATCGAAAATATTCCCGAGATGACTAACCTCTCCAATGGTATGAGAGAGGTTACTGACTGTTCAAAGAAATTGTTATTTTGTGATTAATAGTGTTACAATCACAATACATTGAAAACATTGAAGCATTTTCATTGTCAAACTGTTTCGTAGTGATTTAGTTATTTATTTATTGTGTTTGAAAAGATTAAGTGTGTATCGCTTTTTTCTAAAAATCTAAAGTAACTCGTATTGTTCTGTTGATATGCATAAAAAAGTAAATACAGATTTATTTAAGAGAATCCAGATTTAAAAGAAAAATGTTGCACCACATATATTTTACATTGCTTACAGAAGTAAAGGAAATAAATAGAAAAATTCAAAATGAAGAAAGGGCGAATTTCAACACAAAAGTCGTGAAATCAAATCAATAAAGTTAGAAAATAATGTGAAAGTAGACTGACTGGAAACGAACTGAAATAAATGAGGAGGCTAATTGACTTTTAGGCATTTTTTTCTGTAATTAACAGAAAATAATAATAATAAGTCATAAGATGCTCAACATTTTTTATAACCACCTCTATCAGAAAGTTAAGAAGGACATTAGTTAAATAGTTGTACTATAAAATCACATGACCATAAAAGAAACTGGAGGGTTTTGAAATTTATAAAAAATTATGCCTTGACATTCTTTGTAGAATGGTTTGAGAGAACTTAATTGTAAAGAAAGAATGATCTTATTGATTGTACAAATTATAATAGAGGTATGTATAAAGTAACGCATATGTAGATGTATTACTAAATGTCTCTTAAATAATTTTCCATTTTAATCACTGCTCTAATTTTTTATTTTTGATTTTACAAAAACAAAACTTTACAAGAGGGCTTAAATGCAAAGTCCATTTTTTAAGAATACATAATTAAGGCAATACTTCTGCATTTCATTAACTAGTCAAAAACTATCATTAAATGATATATATTCTAATGGATTTCAGTAAAATGTTTTAAAAAATATTAAAATGAAATATTAATAATTGTTTTACTTTAAAAAAGACATAAATAGCTCTTTTAAATTAAGATAAAATTAATACTTTTGTAGCAAACTGTTCATTCTTATATTTCTTCAATGTGAACAGAGTTTTCCTTTTCCTTATAGCATTTTCAACAATCTCCTTTTGTTATTTGATAATGCTAAGAATGGATGTGTCCTGTGAAATATATATATGCAAATAATAAATTTTTAAATTCAGAATAGTACTAATCTTTGTTTATTAAAAGATCAGATAAAATTTCTTGACAAATATTTTAGAAAATAAAAGAAAAAAAAACGTGTATTTCATTCTGGTCCATATGTTATCAGAATCTTGTTAGCTATGAAAAGCATAATTCCAGTTTCTTTTCTTTTCTTTTTTTTTATTTGTGAATACTTGCTTAATGAAACAAAGTATTTATTCAAATTTTACATTCAAAAATAGTTAAACAAATAATACTTTTATTCTTGACAATATCTTGGCTTCAATGTAAGCAGGGTGATTTAAAACATGTTGATAAATTCCTTTAATGTGATTGAAAAACTTCCATCCTTTTTATCCATTAAAACGTTTTAAGGTAAGTCAGAAACTTCTGTACCGGCAATGTTAAATTGCCTGTTTTCGATGTACCTTTTCTCAAAATCTGTTAAATGTGCATCCTTGAAATTTTCCATAGAATTAATGTACACCTTTCTTATTATACTGAAAGGAGATTTAAGCTAATTTTGAATTTTTTCGTAATTTATAAAATATTTTATGAAACACTGTGAAATTTGACCCATTTCTCACATAAAAAATTTATGAAAATAAAATTTTTGAGTTTTTTTTTATATATAAAAAGCTCATTTTAGTATATATTAGCCATCATTATAAACATGTAAAAAACTCATATATCTGTAAACTTATTTTTCCAGAAAAGGAACATCGAACATCAAAATTTACATTTTGAGATAATGAACTTTAATATATAATCACTTTTTTTATTAAAACATTTCTCCACATATTCCAAATGAACTAATTTTTTTGAATCTCATCATCCTCCTCATCCTTTTAAGTTCTTTTTTTTCTCCCACACTTCCTTTGCTTTTTGTAAACATGAGTATTTAACCTTTAACAGTCCCTGTATGTCCTTGCCTGTACCATGTAATCGCCAGGCTCAGTAATAAGATTTCTCAAAATTACTGGTTTTGATACATTCCCCATATTAAATGATGAAATTGCATCCTATGTACCCAATGATAATTTTTATACGTGTTTAAATATTTTTTTCGGTACACGAGACCATATTACGTTGTTTACACTTTCATTGGAAATTTGTGTATCTCCGTCTAAATACTTTTTTAGCCATTCTGGATTAAATTTTTTGATTTCCATCATTCATTCAACTCTTAAGCATAACCAAAATACTTTGTTTACATTTTTCACCATTTGAATGGGCGTGGCCCACTTTCAAAGAATATTTGAAAATAGGTTTTAAGGGCTTCTAATTACCTTAGAGGTTAAAGTAAGGTATTTTTAGAAAAATTAAAATCTATAAAATTTTAAAAATGCAAAAATCTAAAAATTGTCATGTTAAGAAGATTTCAGGTTTCCAAACTTCCTTAATTGCAGTCATAGTTTTATGGCGCTTTTATTGTAATTAATTAAATAATAATATTTATTACCGTCTTTTTTATGTTTACATCTAAAATTTTTTGCATTATCTTAATATGTGAAATACTTTCTATTCTATATCTTAATTTAATTACAACTTTTCACAGACTATTTTATTTTTACTTAAAAATATAACAAAGTAATTTTGAATTTCATGTGTGTGTCGTTCAGTTTATATCAGTTCTAGAATTTATGTGGAAAAAAAACCTTCTTAAAAGTATTAGTGATAATAACTGGTTTTTTTTGAGCACGGTTGGGTTTCGTTTTTATAAATTTCCATAGCTTAATTTATATATCTTCTTTGTCTATATGCGTGATTACTTGAAAAGGAGTTTATGTAGGAATTCTTATTCAATGACAATAGGTTGGATCTCTAAAACCTGTTTAAACATTTGCACGTTTTATAACTTATTAACTGGTTTGGAGCACAACTCTCTATGTTCACGTCTGGGTGACTCGATTTCTTAATATTTTCTCGGTTTTGAACTAATAAACTTACAGCATGATTTTTGAAGGTTTTTATTCTGACTCGTTTGTGTGCTGACTCATTTTATAACTATACATTTGCATCTGTAATTTAAGGGGCATCAAGCGTTTCTGGTCATCATTTTATTCTGCAATTTCATTGAAAATGTCTTTATAAAGTAATGCAACAAATGCTAAGGCTTTTGGATTTACCTCTCCTATACCTTTAGAAAAAGGTGATATAACAAGAAAAATATAAATTTCCCGAAAAATTATTGTTTGAAGTTTCGATACTTTTCGAAAACTAAAAATCTCGAACGTGTATCATCAGATTAGTATACACACATCGAGTATACACGTTTACGCATGATTCTTTAAAATGGATGGACCTCCATGAATGCAGATGATTCTAATAAAGGGTGATTGAGTCAGGTGGCTTGTATTTAATGGTATGTTTGATAATGTATTTTAATATGGGAATAAGAAGATCAGAAGGAAAACAAATGTAAAAATTAACTAATGGTTCATTTAGTTAAAACAAAAAAAAATAAATGCAGTAAATTATATCGTATCCTGAAGACAACTCGCCTACTAATGAACGTTTGACTTGTAAAGCGAATTAATTGAGGTTCTAGCTTCATTTTACTTCCCATTCGCCACCCACAATTACAATTAATTTGCCCATCCAAGGAATATGCAAATCTTGGAAAAAAACCACATCTGCATATTTTGGTTGGAAACGTCATATATGATTGGATAGCTTTAAATTCTCAATTCGAATATGAAAATGCGTTTCTAAAAATCATTTTTGGGTCACTCAAGTGCTGTAATATTTAATTATATTCATCTTTCTGAACTGTGAAACCGAAATATATATATATGACTGAACGTACAAGATCCCATTTTTGGTAACTGAGATATTATTTCGACATTCGGGTACGAAGACATCTGGGCTATGGAAGTTTCTGTGCAACGAAAACAGTTATATGTATCTCATTAAGGTATCCGAATACGTTTGGAGCCGTGATTTTGCAAAAGCGTATAAATGGATTATATTTATGATATTTAGTGTCACTTAGATTAGAAAATGTATATAAAATTGTTTTTAGATAAGTATTACAATAAAAAATTATTTAAGAACAATATTTTGACAAAAAATTAACATAGGATGATTAATTTTCAAAATATTCTCCTTTTGCTAACAGTGCTTCTATTATAATAATATTTTGCCTGTATATAGCTCAGACCTCTGTACAGAGGCTCAACTAGAATTTTTTTTAAATATATAACTTAGAAGTGGGTTTATCTATGTTTTACGACAACAGAGTGGAGAAATTTTAAAAAAAAACGCCGACAATTATTTTACTGGGTTGTAACTCTGAAAATAATGTGAATTTTTCAAAAATCATAGTTGAGCCTCTGTACAGAGGTCTGAGCTATATACAGGCAAAATATTTCTATAATAGAAGCATTTTTCATTAAAGGGGATCATTTTGGAAAAAGGTTATTCAAATTTTTTGCCGAAATATTGTATTTAAATATTTTTTTTTGTCAAAATGTCCTTAAAACAATTTTATACATGTATTCTAATCTAAGTTACACTAAATATCATGAAAATATCCATTTATGCGCATTTTAAAATCACGGTTCCGAACGTAGTTAATACCTTAACCTAAATGCGAAGAAGTTTTAATTCAAATTGAGCTTGAGAGCATGAGAAAAACAAGAGTTGATTAAAAGAGAGGACAAGGCAAATTTAGTCGAGGGAGGAATGGTAGTCTGTACATTTTTCAAGAGAGCCTAAGTTGACTTTAAATAACAATCCAGGCAGTGTTGTCAGCGGAAACGAAAAACGAAGTAATCACGTTCTTGTTGCCACTCAGGCTTATAGAGGAGATGTAATCACAGAATTTGCCGCATATTTTTGGTCGATCACAAATATCTGTATGTGTGTTCAATACGGGCACTGGGATTTATAGAAGATATCGAGAATATAACCTTTATCAGTATTGTTGACAATTTAATCAAATCATCATCCTATCTTCTAGTCGTATAAATGTACTTTTGACTTAGTACTCTAGCTCAAATTCTACTAAGTGACATAAAGTGCATGCTATTTCTGTAATAATCCGCGTGCATTATTAATGATTAATCAGCAATCTGCGTCATGATGATAGACTGGGACTGTTTCAAAACTATAATCAAGAGAAGCGAAATATACTGATTGCCAAATTATATTTACAAGAGTTATAATTTAAAAGCGAAATCTTACAAATCTTAAACAAGCTGTAAAATTTGAACATGATAGCGCACTTTTCAGATAGCAGGCAACGAATTTAAACTGTTAAATTTAGAAATTTGCAATATAAAAGTTCAGAACACACACACTTTAAATTTGATTTAAACCATTTCTTAATAATACACGTAGAAAAATATTTGATAAAATCGAGCCTTAGATTGTTAATTTTTTTTAAACATTGCTAATTATGAAAATCTAAACCTAGCTACTGAGGTTTGAAAATCCTTTTAAAACGCAGGAATTTGAAATATACATATACCTATATAAATCCATATAAAGGTCATTGCAAGAATAAATATATGTATTTTGTAATTACTTTTCCATTACGTTTAATCTGTCACTTAATGTACATTTAGTTTTAATATGCAAATTAAAGGAAATAATTCGATGCATTCATATAAAATAGGAGAAAAAAAGGAATAAGGTTTTATCCAAGACAATTAATAAACACATTCATGTTACAGCCTTTCCTTGAGAAGAATTAAAAGACGTGTAAAGAAGTTAATTAAATAAATAATTCTTTGACATTGTTTATCACAACACAATTTTAAATTAATTTCGAAAATGTATTCATATATGAGTTTTTTATTTTGCAATGTGTTTAAAACACCATTTTTGGAAAATCAAAACGAAATAAAGTATTTTAAAAAACGTGTTTGAAAGGAAAAGAAAAAAAACATGAATATATTAATTTATTTTAAATACATCGCATCTTCACAAAATCAGTTTTCATTTGTTAAGGATTTTAATTTATTTTATGAACTTTATAAGAGATAATGGTAAAAAAGTAAGTGATGTAATAGAAATTAGGAAAAGAGAGAAAAATTAAAAATTTCAGATTTTCAGTTTGGACAAGACCAATTATTTTAATTAAAGTTATACTTATCTGGTGCCAACTTTATCCATTGTTATTCAGTTCCTTATCTAATCCAACATAATTTCGGAGCTAATTACTTTGAATTTCTATCTTTTTATTTCGAAATATTATTCAGAACATCTCAACATCTACCTAATTTTCACGAAGCGTATTTTAGAATTCAATTAATTTTCTTCAATAACTTACTTTGAATTTATTTTGTACTGTAGTACTTTAAATGAAATCTTAAGGACCTTGTATTGAATTAAATGATTAATGTTTAGATTTTTTTTTTAACTCAACAACTCATAAGTGGTAAAAATGTTATTCAGTGAATTGTTAGTACATAATACATAATTTCTTATTCTTCGTAAATTACTTTTAATGTTAGTGGAACTGTATTCTTTGCTGTGGTCTAAAAATTAAAGCTTTATAAGTTAATAATTTGGTTTTGAAAAACATTATTGTAGGTTTCACAGTTAACTGAGTCTCTATTTAAGCTAAGTTTTGATAAAAATGCTGGTGGCCTTGTGTATGCATAAACACTACGTTCATGACATTATAAATTACCCCTTACATTATAAATTTAATAGAAAATAAAAGGATTTCTCATGCATACACAATGACATTGAAATAAAATATACCATTACTAAAATTTATTAAACATGTGGTATCCATCTTTTTAATAACTGTATAACTATTTTTCAAAAAAAAAAAATTGCAAGTATTATTATATATTTTCATTTCACTGAGAACTATTAGAAATATAATTCTAAAGAAAATTAGGAAGGTATCATCCAAGTTCAATACACAAAAGGTTAAAAAGTTATTAAAATTTAAATATATATTAGATTTTTTTGCTAACTAATACATTATTACGATAAAAATATCTAAAAATAATATTTATGTATAAAGAAATTGATAAATTGAAATTACAATACGGCAATTTTGAAATTGAAAAATAAAAAA
>BMAV01008379.1:0-88212 GCA_019973955.1 Trichonephila inaurata madagascariensis | reverse complement strand
TTTAAAAAAGTATTAAATAAAATTGATTTTGAGGAGGGAAAAAAAAAATTCCCGAATGATGCAAAAAATAGAAGATAATAAAATTTGAAGAAACAATATATATTTTAAAAAAAATTTGGGATAATATAAAAGTAATAAATTGATATTTTTTTTTATATATTTTACCCAAATTAATACCCCAAAATGTTTACGCGTTTTATTATTTTATACATAGTAAAATTGCATGCAATTATAAAAATTTTTATGGTAGTACACCCCAAAAGTTAACACGAAGATGAAAAATAAAAATAAACAAATACTGCTTTGATTGACACAAAATTTGAAAAAGTAGCATATATTTTATACATAAAAAAAAATCAATAATTATATACAGAAATGAAAACAATATTAAATTTTTGTAAGTTATCTGAAAATGTCATACTGGAGATTTAAAACAAATTACGTAAAAAAGTGAAAAAAAACACAAAAAATAAAAAAAAAGGACTTAAATTGTGACCCCCCTCACGGTTAAATTTTTACACTTTCTGACCATTTTTTCAATTGGTGGTCAACCACCACAGTTTAACAATCGCCATTTTTTAGAGCAGTTTCCAGCTTAATAAAGTAGCTGGAGGGGGGGAAAGGGAAGATACACACGGCAGAGAGCCTCCCAAAGATTTTCAATGGGATTAAGGTCGGGGGCAATATGCTGGCCACGCCAAACGTAATCCCTTCCTTCCATGTAGTCATTGACGAAGTCAGCTCTATGGGGACGTGCGTTATCGTCCATTAAAAAAAAGTAGGGCCAACTGCTGCGGCTACAATCTCAAAGGGGTTTGGGATTCATTTCGATACCGGACAGCTGTCACAGAACCCCGTTTAAAAATGTGAAGGGCGGTGCGGTATCCCAATGAAATCCCCCACCCACACCATAATCTTCCCCCTTTGGGAAAGCGTGATGTTCGGGGATATTTTGGGGCTGATTGTGTGTTCCTTTTTACGCCATATCCTTATACGCTTGTCATCCCCAAGCAAATTTTTACTCATCAGTAAACGACATTGCCCCAAAGGCCTTGTTTTGTTCCCGGACCACTTTAATCGTGCCCCCCTTGATTGGATGGGAGGGAACACAAACTCGAGGTACCCGGGCATACAATCCATTCATATGAATCTTCGGCGTACAGTGCGAGATATACATTACCAATGGGGGGCTGTAACCATAGATGCCCCGTTGGGGGTTGCCTGCTATTCCGCTTGGCTACACCCCAAATATCGATCTTCCGCAGGGGTTGTAACCCTTAGGGTGACCGCCTACGGGCCTTCGGACAACTGTCTGTGTGGTTTGGAATTGTTTCCATAAACGCGCGCGCGTGAAATTACAGAATGATGAACGCCGAAGGAAAAAAGAGCAACATCTGTGATCGATTGCCCTGCTTCAATGCACCCCACAGCACGCCAGCGCTCAGAATCTTCCATTCGTTTTCTGGAAGTCATAGAAATACGTATGTCTTGAAAACAAATTGTACGAAAGTTTTAAACACCTTCTATCAGCAATTACAATCAACTTCTGTAACCCTTCATAACGCTGGCTTCTTATAAGACTGCCCTTTTTGCATATTTCTTGACATGAAAGCACGATTGGCTGGTACCTAACATATTTGCATACTTCCATCTACCTCTGCAGCGAATTGCATCCTCTTCAATTCTGATTGGATTCCGGAAATTAGCATTTTCCTCTCCGTGCTTAACTTTTGGAAGTGAGTGTATAATTTAAGTACCATATGATGCAAAATTCTTTAATTGGAAATGAGTGCAAAAGCTAGGTCTTTAAACTTTTAAACACTCCCAACAAAAATGTTCATTTTAATATTTTCGTTACATATTATAACGTTTATAGATTTAGTGCTTTTTAAAATTTTTTTCCTTTCATTATACCAATACATACGCGCATATTTTTTAATAAGAAATTCTAGAAATAATAAGGCAAGGGATGAGAGTTAAGATTAATTAAAACAAAACATATTAAGCAACCTCAACCAAAATTACGCCATATCCAATGGCATGCATTTCATTGAAAATTCACTCAATATTACGCGACTCGTTTCGTCATCGGAACATAAATAAATACTGAAGGGAAAAAAATCGTTCCTTAAATCTTTCTACACTGAAGATAAAGAATTCAATGCTGTATATATCAACAAGTGGTCTCTTTTTTACGTCATTACGCAACAAGTGAATCGACATCCCAAGCACTAAACACTACGGACATCCCTACCTGCACGCCACACAGTTGCGTACTCTTATTACCCCCATAAAGTATAAACGCCTCGTAACACCAGGAGCAGTAGAATTTTATGGTCCTCGCAATATCCCCAACGGAGAAACGATTGTCAATAGCTTTATTCGGCGACCAAAATTATAACCCAATTATTAGCGATAATTTCTCCTTTTATTAAATTAAGCGCAACCTTCTTTCGTTAATTATTAAATGCGTCGGCAGATGGCGTAATTTGATTGCGTTGCGGATGGGGGTGTCCTCTTTTCTTCCCCTCTGTCGTCGCGTGAATTTTGTATTGAGGCAGGGGAGGTTGTGTATGATGTGTTGGCACGCGATAGAAACGATGTGAATGTTTTGTTCGTTTTAGTTACGACTAGTGTTAATACTTTCATTTAATGTGATTTGGAGAGTCACACATTTTCTGAATTATTTAGCGGAATAATTTGTTAGGAAGTTGTTTAAATTGATTATATGAGAGCTAGAGAGAAGTTCTGCGTTGGGGTGACGAATGGAGAAAATACCTGAATGCCGAAACGGAGTGAAATGACCTAGCTATATAATTGTGAGATTCGTACCGGACGCGTTCGTAAGCCCTAACTCTGGATTCCATAAAATTCAAACTATTAATATATTTTGATGTTTCCAATTCTGTTAAATTTCCTTCACTCTAAACGTTAAAATAATACATTAAAGATGGATTTTTTTCAAAAGCAAGAAAATAATTCAATATTAATAAAGTTTAACTTTTAATACATAGAACACCATAGAATAAAAATATATAATCTGTAATTTTATTATATATATGCTAATTATGTCCTCGCTGTTACTAGAAATATGATATATGTATATGTGGACGTGGTGTCCTTGTGATCTTTGTAACGAAATCACAGCTGGTGTTGATGAATCGCTGGTCCTTATTTCGCTTAAGATAATCTATTGAGACTCTTAAGGCCGTATCACACGTACATGTTACAAGCAATTTTTACTCAGTTGCCATAGCAACGGCTTAAGAGCAACTTTTTGCTAGTTAGGTCAAAAAGTTGTTCCTAATAAAAGTTGCTTGAAATTCCAGCCAATGGTGTTCTTCGGAGGCCTACGTAATAAACAAGATGGCGGCTTCGGTTTCGTCTAACACATCAGATATGCCGTATAATATTTTAATGGTGTATAATATTTTAACGGCGTATAACATTTTAAATAGGATGGTGCTCTATTTCTGTTTACACCCATTAACAAAAGTGCAAAAGAAATAAAAGAAATAATTTTGGATGTTCGATTTCCGAAGCAGAAAATTCGGCGAGTAATTTTTCAATGTGGAGATAGAGCGCGGCTGACGTCAGAGCGTGTCGTTTTGTTTTTGGCAACCCTTCCCTCTCAGATAAGGTCAAAAATTGGACGAAAAAGTTGCATGGAAAATGTACGTGTGATACGGCCTTAAGCCTTCACGTGGCCGCGGTAGCCTAGTGGTCAAGGTCATGGAACTGTGACAAGCGTGTCATGAGTTCGAGCATAGTACCGCTGAAAAACCACGGTGTAGGGGGGCGATACACGTTTAATCTGTCTTTTCTTGTCTTCTATTAGAAAAATATGCTCCAGGTTTATTTCATACTTTTTTAAATTGTTATTAACTAAGAGGAAGGTTCCGTATTATATATATATATATATAACAGTATAAGTAATTTTAAACAAGTACTGAAAGCATAATGCAAGACATGATGTGATGCAAAATGCAGTCTTATTAATCAGTAATAAAAATAATTATCGCAATTTTCTAAATAAAGTAGGAAAAACAATTTTCTAACATATTGGCGGTTAAATTAAAATAACTTTATAAAAGTTAGTGAAATTACTATTATGTTAGAAAAGTTGTAGCATTATAGAATTATAATGCAACATGTAATCCAATAATACTACATTAGAATTATAACACTGCATCTTATATATTCTAAAATTTAGCTCTTGGCTGTTTTTTCAAAAAATAAAAAAATTTTTTCTTTTTTTATATGTGCAATATTTGAAAAACTATCATCGATATAGATTTCCTGTGTGTTCGTTTTGTAAAATAGCCCAGGGGTTGAATGATTTAAAAAAAGCAAATGCATCAAGCATTATACATTTTATTTAGAGAACTATATCTGCTCGTTTCAATTATATTGAAAATGGAATCTAACAAAAATAAACATTTGAAATCTAGAGAATAAAAAACAAATATGTAATTCTGGATGTACATTTTTTGTGTTGAATAATCTTTAATAAAATATACAAAAACAAAACATTTTACTTCTATATTTGCTTTTTAATTTTTTTTTTTTTAACAAATACTATTATTCTAGATTGTATAATATTGTCTTCAAGATAAATAACTAAAACCATCGCACGTTAAATTCAATAGGGTCTCAAACAATAACCACGTTGGTATGCAGCCCAAATTAAGATTATGGCATCTATTAGAGAAAAAAATTAAACTATGTATTCAAATATATCTTACAGCAGGAGTAGGCAGATTTTTCCAGGGTACTGGTTACTTCTAATTTTTTCAAGGTGTTGCGGTCCACCCAATGTTTGCAGCGCAAACTAGGACGAGGGAGGGGTCCTCGGCCGGACCCTCCTTCATAGCCCTTGATTTCTTTTCCTATTCATTATAAGCCCATGTATATAGTACGTAAAACGTAATTAAGTATTTGTTATTTGTAATTTTTTTATTAATTAATGTTAATTACTTATTCAGTAATTTATTTTTTTTCTGTTCCTGACAATCGACAAAATCAAAAAAATGTTTGGCTCTGATTGGGGTATGATACGAGAATGGTAGACCTTCGACCCTCGCCCCCACCCTCTTGAAAAATTCTTGTAAGCGCCACTGCCCAATGTCGTAGATGAGGTGAGTTAAGGAAAAAGTATTTTTGTAACTTAATAATAAATATATGGAATGTGTACTTTCCAACAGATCTAAAATAAAAAAAACATCACTTTTAAAACTGCGTTTAAAGTAAAATGCAAGATATAAACTAAAAAATAATGATCACAAACATAATTATATCAAATGATGCATTTATTATGAAACAATTCAAAATACATTAAAAAAATAGTCCATCTATCCATTTTTTCATTGTTATAGTCAGTAGAAGACTTAGTCTACGTACTATCAGCCAATCTTGAATTGTCCGTATATAATAACTGCTAAAATCTTCAGGCGCTTACTCCAAAATGTATCGGCGGTCCACCAGTCGATCGCGATCCACTTAATGCCCACTCCGGTCTTAAAGGAATGATGCTAGAAAATAAAAAAAAATTCATATAATCATTTATTTGATACATATTTCAACACTTCAAAATCATCATTGTTGAAAAAATAGCTTTACCAAAGAAATATTAAAAAGCACAAATAATACGTTCTTTTTTTTGTGGACTTATCTAACATTTCAAAAAATACCACAAATATTTTTCTGCAACTAGGGGTGTGAATAACCTCACTTGTCTCAAGTGGAAGAAATCTCGAGTAAAAAATGGGAGATAAAATTTCATCACTATACCCACAAAATAATAAATTCCACTCAAGGGTTTCCAAATAAATAATCACTCACCATTCAAATCTGAATTTAATCGGATTGCGTGGGTGTAACCTTTCACACGCCCAGCCCTAACAAATCTTTCATCGACACTTCCGCCCGGGGCTATCGGAGCACCACCGATAAAATAAAACAGAATAAAAACAAAGGTCACCAAAAGCCACGTGACATCATTACCGTTTCACGTCTGCCAGTTCATTTCCACGGGACAAATTGGACGTTTATATTACGCTCAACAAACGTTTCTTTGTGCCCTTATCGACCGCAGTTTGCAGCATTCGCCAATTAAATGTAAACACTGGCAGCGATTGTGTGTTGCCTTTTTGCCAGAAGAAGTCTTTACCCCGAACTTGTAGTAATGTGGCAAGTGAAATGCTCGGAATTGTTCTGGTGGCTTCTTTTTGTTGATGTGAAATCAGATAGCGTTCGTTCTGTGCGGTTGGAATCTTTCTGAGGTTCGTTAATGATCCAGTTGTTGAGGTCTTTTTTTTTTTTAATTCGAATTGATGTTTTTGTCGTGTGTCTTGTCACGTATTGTAATGTTTTGATGCCGATTGTCTTTTTGTTGGACAACAGTGATAAACATAAAGACTGAGAAAGACGTTTACTTGCATTGTATTAGAAAGAAAGTCTAATTCCAATGTTCCTGTGTTGTAAGGCGTCATTTATACACACGAGCAAAAAAACATGTTAATTTAAAAGGTATAATTAAATATTTATTTTTAAAACAATACTTGCATTGGATTAATACTTAAATAAGATGCTTTTGAATGTTTATAAGAGTGAAATAGTCATATTCAAACACGGGAAACTGATTATCTGGACTAATTGGGGCTGTTGATTAATGTTGTAGATTCATGTAATTACTACTTACAATTAAAAAAATAACGCATAAAATGTGCCCAAGTGCTTAACTAATCACCCGTGCTTAGCTAATCACCCTATACAGTAAAAAGAACACGTATTTACAAATGAGACAATGGTAAAAAGTGCACATGAAGAATTCGCACTATTCCAGTACTTATACGGTATGTAGAAAATCGAAAAACAATGCTTAAAGCCGGACCAGTCCAGGTTCTTTGGCATTAACATTTGTAGTGAGTATCAGTATAAGTTATATCCACTTTAATGGGATCTGTATTAATGAAGTTTTACTATATCTCGAATTGAAAATAACTTTTAAATTACGTTCATTACACAAACTGCTTTGATTCTCTAGACTAAAAATAAAAAATTATTTTATACTTAAAAAAAATAATAAAATGTTATGTTTGCATAGTGTTGAGTGGGAGTTAATAGAGTGAATATATACAATATCAATGGTGATATACAATGTTGTCCTTGTCACTTGGAGTGATAACAAAATTAAAATTATCCTCATCATGACTTCTATGTTTCTCTGAGATGTTTATTTAAATGACCTAAAAAAAATTTATATTTACTGGAAAAGTTATCTAGATGGTGTAAATTTATGATGCTTTCTAAAATTTCCAAAATTTATGAACACAAACATTCCTTGAGTATAAAGATTTAATAAGGTATACATAATAATATAAATAAACATTGCAGAAGCATACGAAGGCGATTTTTTCTTTGAACTATTTTTTGAGCGTTCTCCTTCTCAAAAGTGAATATAACATGCATCACTTTCAGATATGTTTGCATTTTCCTGCAATTTAATCAGAGAAATGTTCGAAATTAAGAATTACTTCATAGTACATGTGTATTGAAAATGCCGTAGAAGACGTTTAATGCATGTGACTAGATAACTAGACACACCCACTTATTTTTTTAAACAAAAGTAAAATTCCTGTTCTCAACTTCCTTGTTCGTACTATTATTCTCAAACATCTCTAACGCCTTGATTGCGTTTAAATTTAAAAGGTTCTAAAAGTAACAGGAAAGGTCAACATCGTATTTCTTCACTTGTCACTTATTGACGTAGTTTATGTAAAACATTGTAATTCGCTTTAGTTATGCTGTAAAGAAGATACGTTGAAGGTACTTTATTCTTTTTAAAGTGTATTTTATCACTTGTCTTTTTCAATGCCAAGTTCTTTTACAATTTCAGGCAATATACCAATTTTTTTCCTCCATTAACCTCAATTATGTTTGTGTTTCTTTTTGGTAATTTTATTTGGTATTTTCAGTGTTTTATGTTTCCTTATCACACACACAAAGCACTGCACAAAATCATAAATCCGATATTAACAGCCTTCTTTTAAGATTCAAAAAACAATTATAATTACAATATGCAGGGTGTCCAGGCTTAAAGTATCCAAAAGTAATGGCTTATTATTACGGAACTACCCATCAGAATGTAATAAACTGTTCATTCATGGATTGGAAAACTCTCCGAGACTTTTTGGGTCTACTACAGGGATGGCGAACCACTGGCACGCGTGTCATTGACGGCACGCGACACAATATTTTGGGCACTCCACAGATTATAGCGGTTTGCATTTTTGTTCAAAATAACAATTCACTATGAAATAATACTAACAAATGCAAGTGATCGGTCGTGCTGTGCGAGGCCGTGGGGAGCACATTTGTTTATTATTGTCTTACAATCCTAACATAAGTTATTTGTCATCTAATCTTCAACAACAGAAGTCACACTAATGTTGCTTTTATTTGAATTACACATATAACTAAAACATTTACAACAATACAGTATAAACTATTTTTTTTTTCGTGGTAAATAAAGAGTATTGAGTCGTCAGTATTTGGTTTTTTATTTTCCCAAAATAATCACAAGTCAAAATTATTTGAAGGCACGTCTATACCTCATTAAACATTTTCACAGAAAAAATGGCACTTTGGTCCATAAAGGTTCGCCACCCCTGGTCTACTAGAATCGGCGCACGTGCGCTCATTATTCGGTAATCGCAGACGATAAACTTCTTACACTATTTTTATTAGTAAAAATGTGAACGCCACAGAAAAAGATGCAATGCGTGTTTTGGTTAACGGAATTTAAGACAGTCGCGTGAAGTGTTCGAACAAAATGGAATGTACTGGTCGCACACGATTAACAGTGCCTTCTATCACGAAAATTTAAGTATACTTGCCAGTTTTTGAGATACAAAAGTTCCCGTATCCTTTATAGTTCTGTCCCATTGGTGGAGAGATTTTGATGTCGGAGGATCGACATTCCATTCTGTTCGAACACGTCGCTGTACACGCGTGACTGATTTAAATTCCGTAACAAAGTACGCACTGCACCTTTTACTGTGGCGTTCACATCTGTGCTTATGATCAGTGTAAAAAGTTAATCATCTGCGATTGCCGAATAATACGCGTACATGTGGCTGATCGGACTAGACTCAAAAAATTTGGGAGAATTTTACAATCCATGGATGGACAGTTTGTTACATTCTAAAAGGTAGTTATGTGATAATAAGCCATAACACTTTTGGGTACGTTAATCCCGCACACCCTGTATAGGTTCAAGTACATTAACTTAAACTTTCTCCATAGATATATTTTTAACCTGCAATGATTGATTTAAAATAAATTTTACATATTTACTTTTCATGTTTAATATATATATAAACATGACAAACAACTAAGTATCAGTAACAAATTCATGCCTCTTGGAGACCCGTCATCTTCTGAAATAAACAGTGTAATTTGAAATGAAAAGGAAAATACCTGAACCGGTGTCCCGCTGAGCCGCCAAGGATGCCAAATTGCTACCCTTTATGAATAATTCAAGGAGCCGTCTGATATATTACGGATGTTTAGTGGTTACATCACAGAAGGAAAGTGATTTCTTTCCTACTGTGTCACACGACAGAAATCACAAAAGAAAATGAAATATCATCGCTATAAATAATCGTAACAAGCCATGGAGACGATCATCAAAGAAGACCGATATGTAGAGCTTGGTTATTTTGACGGAACGCGATGAGGAGGGAGATCTTTTGATAATTATTTGTAACAGAGATTGAACAAAATGGTTAAATTACTTAAGTGTTTTAGCCGAGGGTGAAATGACGCAGAAAACACTTCTGAAAAAAGTTTTTAATTTTTCATTTTTTTTACTGCAATCAGCATTAATTCCCATGAAATTTTTTACCCTATCTTTAAAATAAAACTTCTAAATAGTATTTCTTGACCACGGATCCTTAGGGGTGAGATAAATGAGGTACGGTGTTTCAGTGGTAAACTGCGTGGCTTTCGTGAGCTTTCATAAAATATCATCGATTCCTTTTCAAGTACACGGATAAAATTAATAAGATATTACATTTGTTTTCTCATGAATACTTACGATAAATTAGAAAGACAGTATTACGTAGGGTGTTTCTGTAGTAATAGTACTATACCGGGTGTTTTTAAAAGAATATCGGAGTTTTAACGCTTTATAATATCTATCACATACAAGTTACAAGCATAATTCATACATTGAATGAAAGAAGTAACTGAAACAGTTTTACCTACAAGTTTGCAAATGTTCAATGTGAGCCCCATTTGTCACACGGCACACATCAAGTCGATAGGCAGAGTTCATCCCAAACTTTTCAGTGTGTCGGAGGAAATTCTTGCAACATCTAGTTCCGTCCTGTGTATTAAGTCTGAAAGATCAGCTGGAAGCGGAGGTACGTACACACAATCCTTTATGAACCTTCCACGGATAAAAGTCACATGGCGTCAGATCGGGTGAACGGGAGGCCATGCGATACAAGCTTTATCGGGAGGCTCTTTGCGGCCAATCCATTGGTTCGGTACAGTGATGTTTAACCAACCACGTACTGAGAGATGCCAGTGAGACGGTGTACCATTTGGTGTCAAATGTGAAGTTATTTGATTCACTTTCTTTCAATTAAGGGCATAGACATAGCTGTAAAGCATCAAGATAGGCAGAGCCTTGGCATTCCGTACTTTTCCTTTACAAAGACAGCCGGTTGTTTCAAACTGATGATATCAACTAAGAATGTTATCATTTGTAAGTTGACAACCGAACTTAATACGGAAAACTCATTGCACATTAATAGCAGATTCTGTCTTTGCAAACTGGAGAGCACAAAACGCTTTCTGTTTACTGGTCTTCATTTTTCTACTAGCGCGTTGATCGGCGAGAAAGGGGGGAAATTAGTATACGTTTCGCGCACACATATCAGCAAGCAAAACTGTTTCATTGCTCTTTCATTTGATGTTTAAGTCATACGAATACGTTATATGTAATGAATTCTACGAAGCGTTAAAACTCCTATATTCTTTTAGAAACACCCGGCATCATCAGTAGTGTTTGTGCAAGATATTCAACATCAGTTTTTACAATGACATGTGTTTGCAATAAAATTCAATTTGAAATTTTTCCGATATATCATATGTTTTCAAATAATGTTAAAATAATGAATATTAATAATTGTTTTTCTCATTGATGCGTTTATCATTTATGTATTTTATGTATGCTTGAAACGTGTTTTGGGTTAATTTATATACTTAATACTACTCATTAATTCATTATTATCCATAATATTTTTAAGGTGAAACTCGTATAACTTAATTTTTGAAATTACCGTATTGACTGGAATATAAGCCGCACTATTTTTTAGTGTTAATGCTACTGAAAATCAGGTATGGCTTAGAATTGAAGGCAAAACATTTGTTGGGGGGTATTGAGTTCCTACTCCTTTCAAAAGGAAAAATGTAACAGTCTATTGTGGCCACTTGCATCGATGACTTATCCTGTTCCACAATTTATGTCTAGTATTTAGTATGTCCTAAGCATTGTTGTCTGCTCTTATTTAGGAATTTTTTTTTTTTTGTGACGCAAGCATAAAAAGAGGGGTAATTTTATGTGAAGAAATAAACGGAAAAGAGCAGTGGCCACTGTAAATTTGACATGGATGAAACAAATATACGTCGATGGCGTAAACAAAATGCTTGCCAATTTTTGCTTTGAAAATTTTCAACCGCATTTAATAATTATTTTACATTCTTCAAAAAACATTCTTGTAAAAAAAATGTTGCATAACAAATGCTTTGAATGGTACATCGTGTGGGAAAAATGGCACCTGTCACCAACTCCGAAGTTAACTGTGACATCGGGAGTGACGAATCATTTTCGAAACATGATACTGACAGTGTAAATGTAGGTTGATTTATGTATTTGAAAGATTTTAATACTGGTGAAATAAATTATTAACTTATAATTTCTCATTAAAAATTTTAAAAAATTCCCAAGTATCGGATATTGATGAACCTTATATAAATTTATTTTATTTTTTTTTCTCAAAAACATGTAAAAATTTGGAGTGTGGCTTAGAATCGATGACAACATTAGTTCACGAAAAATTTTTAGAATTGGGGTGTGGCTTAGAATCGTTGGAGGCTTAGATTCGAGTAAATAGGTAACAGTACCATATAGTTAAAAATCAAAATTTAGTTATGATATTATTAAGAATATATTTAAGCAGTTTTTGTGTAAATTTTAACAATAGTTTTTTGCCTATAAGTTTAATTTGCCCACCCTGCAAAATAATTACTCTAAAAAATAAATAATTTCTCTCTCTCTTTTTTTTCAAATAAATTGATACTAAATTTCATTCACTCTCATCCGATTACCTGTTTAATTTTTCCCCTTCTCATCAATATAATAGGTGTATAAAATTGAACTTTGTAATTTTCGTTTTAAACTAAATCCAAGAGTTAATTTGAAATCGTAAAAAATATCAGAATAACTTTAACAGTCAGAAAAAAAGAAATGAAAAAAAATACTGTCAGAAAAGCATAATATATAACAAAACACTATAAAGTGAAAACATATAGCTTTTATACTTTTTATTTTTATACTATATTTTATAGTATACTATTCTTTCTTTATATTATACTTTAAGGCTTCAAATTTATACACTTGCCGAGAACGGTTACCAACCTGTATTAGGAAATTTGCCAAACTTTTTTTATTTGGCTCAAGTAAATGTTTAGTTTTACAAATAGATGTGTTGTTAATAGAATTCAAGAAAAAGGAAACGATTTCGTCACTTTCACCGTTAATAGGTTGTGTTATATAACTTGTGTGAATAAGTCTTTGTAGAGACATGAAATAGTAACTACACGTTTGACTTATCGAGAGAAAAAAATTAGTGGGAAATAATTTCAAATATTGTGTTATTGATATAACTGGAAAACTACATAGTGACCATAATTTTAAATAACGGTCAAGTGAGAAGGAGAACAATAAAGGTGGCACATCATTCTTTTGATAGCTGCGCCATACTTCAAGATTTTATGATTTGGTTCACACATATTACTTCGTTCGATGGTTTTTCAGTGGAATCGGAATTGGAACGAGCAGCACAAACTGCGCATTGTTAGTCCTTCCTACAGATATTTGCAATATTTCTTCCTTTCCCAAAAGTATAAAAACTTTTCCTTTTTCGCTTTTTAACTTTTTCAAATAAGGTTGCTTGGCCCACATCACCATGGTTTAGTTATAACTGAATGCAATATGAATTTCTCCAATCTACATTTAAACCATATGAAAAGAACTAACTAAAAAAATTATATTAAGTATTTAATCATTGCAAGTTTCAAATACCAATATATTATAGACAGAAAAGCAATACTTATATGTGCGATAATGTAATGGCCGTGGCTTCGAGTCCTGATGCACTAAGGATTCGTTTTTGTAGAAGGGCTAATTTACATCATACCTTTTACCGACATCAAGTCTTCAGGTGGTACAAAATTTTTAAAAAAATGGGATGCCATTTCAGTTGCTATCCTCGTTTATTTATTCTCGTTTGGGCCTAATTCAGTGGCCGCGGTAGCCGAGTGGTATAGGTATCGGATCGTGGCATGCCTTGTCACGAGTTCGAGCCCAGTACCACTAAAGACCCGCCGTGTAGGGCAGCGATGCACGTTAAATCTGTCGAGAGCTGAAACGTCCTCCCGTTGGTGTGGTGTGGTAGTTAGGAGAGGGGGTGCCAGCTCAAGTGTCGTCCACGTCACTTGACCATGGTTCAAAATTACGTGGTCCGTCGCCAAAAGCCCTCGTGTAGCTGAACAGTGCGACGTTAATATTCAATCAATCAATCAATCATTGGGCCTAATTCAAGATTACGATCCGTTGTCACCAATAACTCTCGTGTTGCTTCTGAGTGAAACATTTATGACATTCAATTAAGCCAGTGATTCTCAAAGTTTCAATATTCGCGATCCAATATTCAATCCATAATTTTCATTACGCCCCCCCTCATAGAATAACAATATATTGAATTCAACAACGTATAACTTTGACGCCTAAGTTACAATACTACTTTAATCTCTTAAGTGCCACCGACGTATATATACGCCTCGCTCATCCAAAGCGTTAATTGCCCTGGAAGTATATATACGTCTTTCCGAAGTACAATCTTTTCTGAGCACTGCTATCAATAAAATTGTTCTGAAGGCTTTGGAATGCAATAAAAGACCTTGACAATGTTTGCGAAGGAATTGCTTATTTCAAATTATTTGCTTCTCTATTCCTTCCCTAGCCCCAAATACATCACATACGTGCGCCTACTTAGAAAACGATTGGCATTGGGAAGCGAATCGCGTAACTTTCAATCGGTAGTTAAGGGATTAATTATAAACCGTACATATTATTAAGAAGTTAATTTTTATACATAATTTTATATAAGTCAATCCCATGAGTTTACTGGTAATTATTAAACTTGTTTTTAAACTATTATATATTGTTAAATTAATTATATAATACATTGTGTTACACTAATACATTTATAAATATATCAGTGTAAATGTGTATTTTATTTTTTATGATGTCAGAATGTATTGTTTGGGTTTACTATCAGTAAATTAATTTTTTTAATAACTGTTTTCCACTTTTTAATATGCTCGCTCCCCTCCCCTAGTAGAGTTATCACGCCCCCAAAGGGGCACTCCCCACAGTTTGAGAAACGCTGAGTTAACCTATTTGATATTCACATATATACCGGGTGTCCGTGCTAGCAGTCT
Organism: Trichonephila inaurata madagascariensis; assembly: GCA_019973955.1. Taxonomy (NCBI): domain Eukaryota; kingdom Metazoa; phylum Arthropoda; class Arachnida; order Araneae; family Nephilidae; genus Trichonephila; species Trichonephila inaurata. The sequence continues at coordinate 73,416 of BMAV01008379.1, read as the reverse complement.
GTAGCAAAATCTATGCTGCAGAATTGCATGGAAATTAGGTGACGGCCGAATGAAATGATAGGAATCTCACCGAGGAAAGAATAAGAAATGTTTTTTTCAAAATCTCCACTAGATGGCGTTGTGCAACTATAGGCATATGCAAATGTCGTAACTATAGTAATTCTGTGCACGCAGCAACCTACAGCTTGGCCTCTTGGATCCACCGACATGAATATTTGCCACTTTAGGCTACAGGAATACCTCAGCCATGGTCTACTGCGATCTCATCACATCTGTATCCGACCTTAAAAAAAAGCATAGAACACCATGCGCAGAACATTCCCTAGTTATGCTGCTTTCAACAGTAGAACATGCGATTTGACGCTTCCAGTTGGTAGCAGACCAAGGTGGACAGCATATCGAGGATGTTTTGTCTTGTGTAGATTATTAATATGTTCTTAATAAAGCTTGATACGCCACCTTGGAGTGGTTTTTGAAACTCATCATTTTATTTCCCTTCAATAAAATTCCCATCGTTTCATTCTGCCATTACCCAATTTTCATGCAATTCCGCTGCATAGTTTTGTTACAGACTGCTCGCAAATTTCAAATTTAATTATGGACATCCGGTACGCGCATTCACATATTTATTAATACATAAGCACATGTACATGCTACTATCTATCTAGAATTAACTACCACTATCTAATAACAAATAAACTTCATTTGCAGCTTTTAACTACTCCACCTTATACATTATTCAATCCTCACACCTGATAACAATTTCACAAACTCTACTCACTGACTCCCTCAAACGGGGTTCTCTTTATCTCTCCTGTTGTACACAACTCCCCGTTCTCTCGGAGATACTTACATAACACCGCTGTTGAAACAGCGCCATCTATTACCTTAACACAAACACCCCCGCCTTTAAAATTTTTTTTTGGGTTAATAGACAAAATTATCATATACAAGATAATTTGGTCTATAACTAAATTTTTAAAGAATTCAAGCCCACAATCTCAGAAAAAGAATTGCAATTTATCCTTTTCCCGTAAATATGTATAATTTGACTCCATTAATTAAGTGAGAATAAATTACTTCTGGCACAATATGAAAAGTACTAAGATTGTAGGTTATTATCAAACTGTATTCAAAGTAATTATGCTTTAAGAAATTAAAAAAGAACTGCCGGGAAATGATTAAAGCTCCTTATTAGCATTGTTGAGCATTCCTAAAAAAATGTATCACCAAATTAAAATTTTGGTTAAATTTATTAAATATTATAATTAATTATTAATAAAAATGCTCTTAGAGAATGATTATAAATGAGAAACTCTGTATAAAATATTAAAATGAGGGGTAATTAACGTCTATTCAGTTTTCTACTCTGTTTCACTTAAATTCGGTCAAAAGTTTGTTTCATATTGTTACAATTTTGAAATTAGCTAAGAGTTCATGATTCCTTTTTTTTTTTTTAAGTTCATTCCAATCCATTTAAATCTTTTTACGAATTTATCCCTTGTTATTTTTTAAAATCCTTGCTTCCGTCAAATCTGCTAAAAGGCTTATAAAAATGTATCATATAACTTAGATACGATATATATATGTTTTATTGTAGTAAGTTTTAAAAGAGAAGTTTTGAGGTTTTGGAACCAGTTTCATTTCTTGGACGATACCTTTTTATTCTCTTAAGTTTTTGGACAGTTTTGGTAAGTATCGTTAGAAAAATAATATTCATACCTAAAATGTTGATTATAGAAATGAATTATTTCGTTCAGAAAAAAAATTTCAATCTTTTTTCTGAAGTGTTGATTTTCGGTCAAAATTTGTGTGTGTACACATTGGGGTTGCTCATAACAATACGGGAAAATTAAGTCTAAAAAACAGAATTCTAACATTTATTGAATTTTTGTTTTTGATACCAATGACTTGAACATCAAAATTTTTCTTAAAAAAACCCCTTCTGTTCTTTTTTTGCAGATACTGCGTTTGAACTTATCTAATCTTTTCCATATTGCATAAAAGTTGATTTATTTACTATTTGCTTGTTTATCTGGTAAACGTTTACATGGCGATACTCTTCGCTTTTTCGTTTTTGCCGTTGCCCTTGTATTGTCTTATTTTTTGGTTTTTAATGCGGACAGCCTTCTATGTTTTTCTTTGAGTCTTGTAATAATTTCCGCTCATTTGAACGTAGTGCTTGTGGCGGTTTGCTTCTCAGTAATCTCTAAAGGGAAATAGGTGTGAACCTTCCCTAATCTATAGGGGGATTCAATCAGTCTGTAACCAACTTTGTCTGATAACGGAACCCCCGAAATCGGTGGGTGTGCCTACCCACAGTGCTTTTCTTAGAGCAACACAACGAAATCAATGACATCTTCATAAATTTTTCTTTGGCGAAGTCATATTTTGAATTTTATTATGCACACAAAATATGAATATTATATTTTTTTATGTACATAAAATATGAATAATATATTTTATGTATTTAAAATATGAATAAAATGCCGCAAAGAATAAATGTTCTTTGGAGGGACTGAGTAGAAGACTTTCTTCTAGTTCCTTAGGTATATTTACCATTCCCACATACATTACCGGCAAGGCTTCCGGGTTTGAGGCCAGAAGTTCTGTTGATTTCTGAAAGTTCCACCCATCAACAGCTTTATACATACGATAAACACATTTTTGTAGTTGAATGATTGTTTAGTATGAAAAGAGATTGATAAGTTTCGTTATCAACAATGAAAGATCTATTGTTTTTGATTTTTAAAAATTTAAACCATTGCTACACGTATTTAGTAGCCCTTTTTGTTAATTCGCTGAAAAGGACGAAGGAATTAATTTTAATTCGATGAAAATATAAAACTTTAAAAACCAGAGAAATAATTTATTACCTTTAGGGTTATTGAGGTACTTTTACAAATATATAGCATTGTTATAAGTGTGACAATGCAAGTGTTTTTGTGTAAATATATGTTTGTGTATCTTAACTTTTTCTGTTACAGATACTAAAGAAAACAAAAAGAGAAGGAACGAGAAACTTTGCAAATAAAAATTTAAAATTCATTTGCTTATTTGCTACAATTATCACATTTAATGTAGTTAAACAATAAATGTCATGCGTGTATCAAAAATAAAATCCTTTATTTGGGCTTTATAGTCTGAAATTACAGCAATATATTTCATACACGAATAGATAACTATCATGTTTTGAGGTAACCTTATTGCATGAATATTTTGTGATATTTATTGTAAAAAATTCCGATTTTTTTTGCATATCAAATTTACAACTAACATATAATACTAATTATCAACATCAAAAGTGTTGAGAAATGTTTGTTTACACTGAAATGAAATTTCTTTTCTAAGAAAAATGTTTAAAAGAATTCATACACATTGTGAAATCTCTTAATTATATATATTTTATGATTTATTACCATTGACTCATTAAATTACAAATTTATTAAACAAAAATTTTTTTAACATGGTGTATAAAAACACATAAATGTCACCCCAAACCTTAGAAACTTTCCAAATCCACCCACAAAGCAAGGTCAATTGCATAAAAAATCTGAATTGCATAAGATATTATGAGCCAGAACACAACAATACATTAAAGTAAAGGCTAGGCATCCTTAATAATAGTTTGCTGGGTACGCCTTTGTTTACAACCTTAAGCAGCGCACATATTTTTTAAAAGATGAAAATAATAATTTACTCCAAAATCGTTAAGGTTAAGGCATTCAACTCTGGCGACTAAAGACACCTCTTACCAACATGAAACATCAAGTCAACTGGGCCAACCTGTCACAGAAAGGGATCAAAAACCTTGAACCCAGTAAATGTTTTATGTTTTTTACGAGGAAAACTTTACCTGTGACTGGAAAGGTGTGACTTTGTTAACTGGTGATGGATGATCCACGGAGGACGATGCCACCCTGATACATACCAGAAAAGGAACCGAATTAAACGATTTGGAAGCGCGGGGTCGCGACCTGGGAAGAAACGTGACTGAATTCGTGTCGTAAGAGATAGGGGGTTTCTTCTCGAATAATTTTATGGTTTTTCTTTCTTTTTCTACTAACCCGTACGAGCAATATTTCATTGCGGATTACCTTTGTAGGGTCTTGTAAGAGTGGGAGGGTGATGAGTGCTTGGGAAACGGTAGCGATTGTGACCATCTGTTCAAGGAACTGGACAGATGGTGGACATTAGTGTATTGTTTTTGCTGGAGAGAGGGTACATGGATTGTTATGAGGCTCGAACTGAGTAATGACGTCGAAAATCAATAATGTAGTTAATTTAATCTGTTAGTTGTGAATATTTAAACAACTGGGAATGTTTGCTGTATCCAATGGGAACAGAGAATTGATTACATGTTGATTTGAAGCCCCTCTAGCTTAATGAAAATTTCTAAAGTTATGTTAATAAACGAAACTAGTATTAATGAATATTCTAATAAAGTGCAATTATTAGTACTTGATAATGTCTAATTTGCAAATATGCTTTGATTGATAAGGATAATAATCTAAGGAACGATTATTTTCAACAATATTAGCTATAAATAAAGATTTTATTATTTCCTTATGACTTAGATTCATAAATTACATTTTAGTATCCCTAAGACATTGAAATAAATTTGAGAATGTTGGAAATCTGTATTTACTACGACTTTTGTTTCATCAAAATGTTACTTTTCATATTTTCTCAGCTCTTTATCCTTTTTGTAATGTATTTTAATTAAATAGCTTGTCTTAAAACTGTTTGTTGTTTTTCAAAGTGATTCACTATTATGCATTATAATGGTGAATATCGCTGACCATAAAAGAAAAAGAAGAAAATACGATATTGAGAACAAAAAAATCCCAATTTTTCTTGAAATTCCCTTTTATTGATGCTGATTGATGGAAAAATGGATATTTTATATATATAGATTTAGGATGAGTAAAATACAAAAAGTTATAAAGAATTTACTCTTCATCTCCTTGAAAATTCGAAAAAACTATCAGGGAGGAAATCTTAAAGAAGTCTCGTTGAATATCAAATATTTTGAATTTTGTTTTACTTAAAATGCCGTTCATTCAGCAATATAGGCTACCTAACGTTACATTTTAGTTTTTGAATTTTTCGTGTATATTTAGATTCTAGAGAATTGTATATGAATTCATATTATCTTTGTTGTCCAACTATGAATCAAAATATAGACATCCACCATCTATTAACCTTTTCAAGACCAGGGGAAACATTTTCCCCATTTTAAATTTAGGGATTGTATTATTTAATCATAACCTTATCTGCATTTTTTTATACAGTATGACAAAATAGAGCACATGCCAAGCACAATTACGTAAACGGGAACGTTCAGAAAAGAAGAAGAAAAATTGTCTAAATCAATTGGTTGCCAATGATAATACATTCATAGGCTATGTATCCTTATCACTTATTTCAGTTTATTGTATCATGTAATAGTATATTATTGTGTTTTCTTCCATGTCTTATGTCATTCTGTAAGCATAATTTTGTGCAATAATAAGATGCATCGCAAGAAATGAAAACAAATACCTGATAAAACAACATATTAATCCCCAAAACCACACATTATTATGTATTTTTCTTATAATATTTATTTTTTTACGTCTAAACAGACTAAAGCGTATGGTTTTGTCTTCATTTGGATATAAGATGCATGTCTACATTATTTTAACATATATTAGGTATCACATTTAACTTAATTTTTTTCAAGAAATTTCAAAACCATTTTTATATAGCCACAACAATTACAATAAGTGAAACTCGTTATCTAATATACTTATATCTCTAATAAATCAAACTTTATCAAAATTATATGCTCCAACTGTAGATCAGGTGTGTTATTGAAATATCTGATGAAATAAACAATTATACTAATTTCTACTCTTAGCAACCTTATGGTCCTCTAAGGGTAATGTGAGTGCGATGTAATATTTATTAACAGTGGCGTAACGTACAGCCCCGCAATGCGGAGAGGCCCAAGGATTATAGGAGCCCCAGAGCCTAACTGACACCAAGTATGTATTTAGGCTTGGAGGCCAAAACCTGACTTTGCAGAGGGTGGACCTAATATTCTCCATTACTCTACTGTTTATTAAACAAAATCAAGAGGAAAAGGACATAACTTATTTGATTTTGATGTTGGGTAAACAATGAAAGAGGTTTTAGATCATTTTTGGCCGCAAATTATAAATCAGCAAATATTAAAAATTTTTCGATTTTTAGCTTTCCCTCTTTATTTACATTCATCTATCGCGGAAAAAAATATTTCCAGATATCGACTGTACGAAACGCAGGTTTTACCTGTTTTAACGCAGGGTTAAAAAAAATACGAAACTAAAACCCAACTAATACAAATCATGACAAATTTCTGACGGGAATTTAAAATATTCTCCCTAAAAGACTCAGAAGTGTTTTAGTGTCAGTTAAATTTTCAATTTTTCTCTCCCTTCCAAACCATTAAGTCATTAGTAGGAGGAACACAAGACTCCTAAGGCGAGAAAATAATCCGAACTGGAAACGTTTCACGTGATTTTGGCGGAGGACAATAAATTATTTTCATTGCGAACGACTGCCTCGTAAATTTTACTGTCCTTTGGTATTGTTTTACTAATGAGCGGTTTCGTTAGAAGCTTCTGTTGTTGTTCGATCGATCGACAATGTTGAGTTATCTGCTAAGAGTGCAATTTCCTACGGAACAAAAGGTAGTTAACATACTCTTAAATCACTATTTAAAAAGGCTTGATTCATTTTTAAATTTATCTTTTACTTTAGAAACTCTGGCTTATGCAGTCGCCTTATTTATGTCCGACACGTTTCCTAGAATTTAACGTCTGTTTTGTTCGATTTGTTATATTTTGTTTCGGTTGAGTATTACTTTACATGGTTGTAGTGCCATTTTGTGTCAGTTATTTGTTTTCTAAAGGTTCTGTCGTAAAATTTTTACGAGTGAAATAAGTCCTTAACAATCATTTTAAGATTATATAGCAATCAATATATAACCAGTGAGGTTATGTTTCTTTGGAATGCTCGAAGAACAAATATAAAACCCTTAGTGGTCTTTGTGAATTCTAAGAATGTAAGCAATGAGAAAGAATCTTAACAATTTAGCCGACGAATTAACAAACTCCGCATTGTTATTTTTACTGTGCCATTTAGCGTGGTTTCATTTTGTTCTATGGATAATACTATTCCTAACAAATCCATCTTCATTTTTCGATTATAATTTATGGAAATAAATGTAGAAATAAAGTGAATTACATTTCTAGTTTTGATATAAAATATTCTTCTCAGAAACAGCTTGTTTGGAACTATTATAGAAACGTAAGTATTCTTTGAAATTGTGCTCTCTTAGAAGATATTATTGTGCATAATTTTGTAGTAGCTGACGCAGCACTAACATGAGAAAAAATAAATTTATTTAGATGTCCTCATTTAACCTAACATGAATCTTTGCATTTTTTCCTGTTTTTAATTTAAAAAACCTAAACTTTTTTAACAAAAGTGTAAAAATTACATAAATAGATTATGTGAGCGATTGATTGTATTAATTGATAAATTAGCGAATATACGTTTGAAAAAATCATTTTAGTTTTAGATCATTTTTATGAAATAAAATTTAATACTGTATATATTGAGAGCCAATAACATTTCTCGATGAGAAGCCTAAACTTTTACATACCTGTAAATTGAATGCGAATTCATTTTGCTTGTAAATGCTCTAGCATACATATAAATATGTAAAAGAGCTAAAAGGGGATAATAATTTTAAAGTAGTTTACGTAAATAGCTTTTGGCGTTTTTATGTAAAAAGTTTTATTGTATCAACAGACTGAATTTTCCCTTGATGGCCAGTATAGAAGTTGCTTCTCTACTTTTAGCAGTTTATTTTATAACAATTACGATTATATTCTATTCTGAGATGTTATCAAAAATCAGACGCTCTTCAAGGCGGTACTTAAGAGGCCCTCAAAGGGGCGAACAATTTAAGAAGGCGTGTGATGTTGAAAGATAGGCGTAGATAATATATATCACGAAATTCTTCTGTAAGAATTCTAATTATTTCAATGCTAGGTGAGCTACATGTATCAGCTCATTTTTTTTCACTTATAAATTTATATCATTAAATGAAATACTTTTTCTTCTTGGCAGTCTTATGATAGTATATATTTTGGATTGACAGTTCTTTTATTTTTTGAGGATCATTTAATTCCAGTTTAAAGAATGTTATTAAATAGATATCCCACACACAGTATATATACAGGGGATTTGTTACCAGGTCGGCAAACTTATGGTGTGTAGCGGGTATAGATACGATGCGGAAACACACACACATAGGAATACATGGTGGCAAAAGCTGTAATTGCGAGCTATGGTGCAAAGAAACGGAGAAAATGATGAGAAACAACAACACATTCCTGGGACAGAAATTTTTTTAATTGAAAATTTGTACTCTAACAGGTTTTCAAAATTATCTAGCCGGCCTGACAGCGGCTCTGTATGGAATTCCTTACGTTCTGGAAGATTCTTGGCATGTGACGTATCCACCCGGCAGCTATAGATATTTGAGAGAAGAGGTTTTCAACCGTAAAACAGGCGTCTAGTACACTAAAATTTTCATGTGTCCCCAAAAAAGTCTATGGATGATAGATCCAGTGATCTGGGGCAGGCCAATGAACCCGGCCACCACGACCCATCTACCGATGTCCAAAGGTCACTTTGAAGTCTCAGCGGACTTGAATTCCGTAATGTGGAGGAGTATGCTGGTACCACATGGAGCGTCGCAACGATGGAGGAGCATATATTTTGTCAAGAAGTTCTGGCGGGACTTGTTGCCAGAAAATCAGATATGTTTTACCGTCCAAAGGACTGGGCAGAAGGTGCGGTTTAATGAGGTAATCTTCAAGACGAATCTTCAGAACGTAAGGTATTCCATGCCGCGCCGCAATCAGACCTTCATGACGACTTCTGGTCGTAATTTCGTACACCTGTTGTAGTACAACCTTTCAATAAAATGTTTTCTGTTCCGTTAATGTGCTTCTGTTTATGTTCTTTTGTTCTCTTCTTTGCACCGTAATTCGCAATTGCGGCATTTACGATTCCGAGTAAGCGATTCCGAGTCGTCTCTGTACCTCCCTATACATCCTACAAGTTTATCGGTCTAGTAGCGAATCACTTTGTATATACAATACACCTGTCCTAATTGACTCAGTAATATTGCGACGTAAGTGTCGAGCACTATTTAAGGCTGTTTTTGGTTAATGTTAAAGAATAGGACCCGAATTTGGAACATTTTTTCAGATATAAAAGAAATGAAAAATTAATATGATATTCTGGTTTCACTATCCTTTAGAAAGCAGCATTTTTTATCATACTTCCCTTTTTTAACAGAGTTGATTCATTTCCTCTGGTATAAAATGCGTTTTGCGTTTTTATCCTATGCCGTAATGTTAAATGGGCTATGCTTTCCCGTATTAAAATGAAAAAGGAAGTATTCATGGAATATTTTGATTTTTTTAAAAACACTCTATTGCTAACAGAGATACGAGCTATAATTCTACAAATTTCCATAGAAATTGAGGCATTTTTTGTCTGAAAATGTGCTTCGCGTTTAGTTCAAGCTCTCGTACTTTTACCTAAAACAGTCTTAAAAGAATTTAGTAGCAACGCCAAGTACTGTGAAGTTAATCATTTCTGTAGTAAATTTGTGTGTTCTACACAGTCAAAGTCACCCTATATACATAATTTTTTCAATATATATATATATATATATATATATATATATCTTTTATTTTTCTTAGCTACTGATTGTAAACATCACACTTAATTTAACCTGCTTATTCTAATAACACAACTGTAAAACAACTTTATAACGTCTTTTATAGAAGTATAATGCTCAGATTGGAGAGTTTACGATTGAATTCCTAAGTAAAAATAATGTACAGTAAATATTTGCACTACTAAACCTAATATTCAACAAATGGTCACGCAATTAAACATAAAGATCAATGACACTCGGCATATTAAATTGCTACATAATTCGCTTAAGGACTTGTTTTTCGTGCACATTAACTTGCATTTATTTCAATACATCCATGTCATCTTCTAAACACCGTTGCAAAATTTATCACAATTCTTATTGAAAGAAACCACCAACTCAGCGTTGTTTTACATTGTTTTATTCTACTATGGTGTCATTGAAAGTGTGGAATGCTTCAATGTCTGAACATCTAAACTCTTAGATCTTCTGTCAGCAGTTGATTCATAAATGATATCTTTCAACACAAATAATGCTTGATATGCTCGTACATTTGCATTTCTTACTAAGTACATTGTCCACTTGTTGGCTATGGTTAATGTTCCCTAATCACCATTTTTGGAGTGTTAGATAACCTAACTTATGTTTGCATAAAGTTTACGACATCCCCTTCGCTCGCAAGTCATAACCAGAAAAAGACAGATGTAAAATAATTCATAAGACTGAAAAGGGTTATTTTCTCTCTTTCTCTCACTCAATCTAGTCATCTAACAAACATTCAGGCAAGCCCAAAAGATTCGTAGATTAAATATCACTCATTAGTGGAGTTACACAGTGCTTGCCGCATAAAGTCTTTCACAATAATTTTCCTGTGTACAATAGAATCTGAAAAGTCTTCCAAAATTATGTTCTTATATTCGATGGAACAACTCCTTCATTTTACACTCATTAATTTAAAGATTGAAAATTATATTAAAAGGAATAATATATTAAACAAGTGTTAATCTTCGATTACAACACAACACGGTGAATTAATCGCAACCTAATCATTTTATTATCGAATATATATGTTGCATTTGAACCAAGATTGGTCGTTTGATAATATCTTACACTCATTTGGTTCACACTTTTAACTATGGCTTAAAATTTTAGAATTAAAGCTTACATTGTGAATATCCTGAATTATGACACTATCTTAATTTTGAGTAACACAGCACACATACACACGCTGAAATACCAAATATCTTGGGAAAGCAATATGAAGCTATCAAATAACGGTAATATCGTGATTGGAATGTATAAATTATTGGTAGAGTATTGTCAGGGCTTGAGTCATATCTGAAAATATTTTTGATGTGATTATCAACAGTGGGATAGAAATTTAATAAATTTTGAACGCGAGATGCTGGTTGAAGTTTCACACATATTGCATTCAATTTAAATTGTTGGGTAATTTAACATTACTCTGTTACAAAGTAGATGGAAAATACATAATTTTAAGTATTAACTCTCACCATAGACAATGCAAAGATCAATTGCTCCTGCTTAATGACTGAGATTCGCGACGTCTGCATAGAGTAACTGATATTGGATTGATAGTCCTGCGTAATTAGCCTTTGACATATGTAATATACTTGTTGCTTTGGAAACGGAGACATCCCTCGCCTGTTCACCAAATTATTTTAACTTTCAATCATTCGCCAGAAGATGGTAATGTAGGATATCCCATTTGTAAAAGGTTAAATCATATCTCTTTACAGAGGTCGGCAATTCTAATCAAAACAGTATTCCACATCAACGCCATCTAGCGTTCCTTTAAAAACGCTGACATCAACCTTTTCGGCAGAGGCCCACTAACACCCGTCAGGAAACGTCGTATTTCGCGCGTCAGTGCCGTTCATCCGCGCCAGGCAGTAAGTCTTAATAGCACCATAATGAGTTCTTTTTAATCTCAATTGCCTTCCTTAAAGTAATGTGATATAACTTTCCTATTCTTCCGAAATATGCTTATCCAACTTTCCTATTCTTTTGAAATATTCCCCATGTAATTACTCCCCTATAATAAATTATTTAGTTTTCAACCAGTTTCTTTTTTAAACTATGTTGTCTATTTTATTTCACAAAATTAACTAATACACCCTAAAAACCCCTAGACACCACGCCAATAAAAACCCCGCTGTCTGAAGCATCTGACCTTTTGGAAGATTTCGGTTGGATTCTCACAGTAATGTGACTTTTAATTTATCGGTAATCATTTCTTTTATTTCCTTGTGCTTTTTTTTTTTTAATATTGACTTATAACGTCAGAAAAATATGGTAAAAATGCTCAAGTGTGATAAAATTTTTACTAGAAGGGATTTTGAGTGCCTAAGATTCGGTAACCAAATTAGCTTCTTCTCACAGATACTATGCTGTTTTGAAGACCGATGTAAGACGTCACTATGCTCAAACAGCAAATATGTGAGTTTTTATAAAGTTGTGTTAAGGTAGTGGAGTTTAAAATATTGTGCGAAAATGGCCTTCTATTCCTGCGAATAGAACAACCAACAAAAAGTACCATACAATAAAATTTAAGAAGCCCTACCATCCCGTTGTAAATAAAATTTCATTCGTCAGAAGAGCAACATCTTCAAAAGCGAATCTGATTGTTCGTGTAGTAGTACGCAAATGTCCTGGACTGCGTTTGGCAATACAAATCAAACTTCTGTGAATACATGATTTAATTAATTGTCTTATAAAATCTGCCAAAATTCTTTAATTGTGCTACGTTTTATGTTCCTCGAAAAAACGTGAGTTGGAAAATTTTTGAATAGTCTGACTTGCACAAAGCGAATACGTAAATTAGCAAATGTCTCTAAATGAAGACAAAAATCAAGGAGTCAAGGACCAATCAAAATATTTCGAATAAAACGTTGGAGATTATAAACCAGAAAAACATTGACACCGAACGAATGAAAATATGTGGAGGATCTGATATCTCGGATAGTGAAAATAATGATGATAAATCCGCCATGTTCCGTTACGGCGCCAATAAAAATACAACCGTGGAAAATGCGAATCAACCTAAAAATAACATTATTGGTCAGTGATCTTTTTGAAGACTTTGATAAGCGACAGCTGTGGTTGCGTCATTTGTCCTTCAAGGTTTTGGTGCAATAAATGACTCGATACAGATTTCCAAAGTTTCACCCCCCTCTCAAACGAATTTTCTGAGTCACATCAAAGACAGACATTTCGATAAATGTGTGGATGTGAAACAAGAGGCATCATCAGTACAACTCGTTTTATTACGGTCAATACACGAATTTTGTCAAAAATGTTACTCTAAATACATTATTTAAATTAAATTACTCTTCCTTTTTATAAACATTCCTTAATATTGCGTCCAAATAAACTGTTAAATGTTGAAAATGTGTAAAATCTTTGGCATTTGTTAAGTTTTCTTTTATTTAAAGTGAAAATACAAAGTCAACTAAAACTATGGAAAATAACTAATTATGTAATAAAAATGTATTTTTGAGTTCTTCGTACGGAGGATAAATATTTCGAATTTGTAGGTTTTATTTCTTTTTCTCGTTCCTCATATGCCAAAGTTCGCATTTAGAACGATATCATAGTTACATTAGTAAGTTAACTAATTATTCATAACTTATTTGTCAATAAATAAACAAATTGTTCCGAATACAGACATTTTTTAAAACTTCAAGAGAGGTACCTGATTGGATTGTATTTTTTTTATTTATTTATGAATTTTCAATTATCTTTGCTATGCGAAAGGAAACTTTGCTAGAGTATTGCGATCGAAAAAAATCGACCCTTATACCGATATAGACTGTGTGTAACTGAAATAATGCCTCAAACTGGAATTGTGAAAAGATATCACCAAAACAAACAAAAATTTCACAAAATGTGAGGTCGAGATCTCAGATCGGTGTTTCCTGTATGTCCAAAAAAATCCACTCAAATACTAGTCTTAAAAGAAATTGCGTCTTACACTAATCGAAAAAGAAAAATAATCATTTAACAGACCACTCAGAAAATACTAATCAACTCAAACATTAAACAACTTGACCAATCATGTCTCTGCATTGCGGGGAGGATGTACAACTCCTACAAGAAGGGTTACGTTAACGTTACGTTTTGCAGAACTCTTGACTGCTATTTGTTGCTAAAATTGACCAGTATCCGAATGTGAAAAAGGCTGCAGTGTACTTCATGTATAGTTTAGCCAAAGTTTATGCGAAAAAGACGGTAAGACTTTGCGAGGAAGTTAGAAATCGTAGGACATTCCATTAGTTTCATAGACAATTGTAGAATAAGGTTCATTTCCGACCAAATACACAAAAGTTATGAAACATGAACTGCCACAACGGTAAATGGGATCCCAACTATATCCCCACCAAAACGCTCAAGCATGTCAGTGCGTATTTAGTACTCAAAAGAATAAACAAGTAATATAAAAAAAATTGATTCAATTCCTACTTAGATCAACAGATAATTCATTTTTTTAGTTACTTTTTATTAAATAGTTACAATTAATATATAAATATGTATATACATATGACAGAATCACAACATTGAGTGGTAATTAATTTGTATTAATTATCATTAAAGTATCGTATTGTCATCCCCAAAACAATCGTGTATATAAAATTTCAGTTCAACACTGAATGCTTTAAAACGTGAGAAAAAAAACATTTTCAAGTTTTGACTCAAGTCGCCAAAAATGATGCCAACGTGGTTGTATTTGTAATTCTTTAAATAATTAGTTTTAATCGGATAATTTTTATTAATTATAATTAAATTATATTGTATTGTCATCCAAAATAATCATGTATTTAAAATTTCATCTCGATTGAGCGCTTTAAAATGTATTTTATTAACGATCGAAAATTCCACCAAGATAAATAAATATATAGAGTGTGAGTTAATAGTTGTAGGAATTGAAAAAGTGTCGAAACATGGTACACGTAATTTCAAGATACTAATAAATTGTATTTAAAACTTTATTTATTATATTTCAATTTTATTATTGATATTAACAAGTCTTTTAAATCCGGATGTACATTGATGTATAACAGGGTGTCAAACTCGTGGCCCAAAACGAGAATTTTCGTGGCCCGGCCTGTAAATTGGCGCACAATTATATATAATAAAATTTCAAAATGTCTCCCGAAATAGGGAAGATAGTAGCAAAGAAGAGATATTAAGTGTCAGTACTTTAACGTTAAACTTTTCTTATTCTTTTATATACATGTTTATTATAATGCGTTATTCGAATTAAACCTACGTTTCTATGTATATTGATTTTACTTTGCGGACCACCTTAAGTTAAACCTTGTCTGTTTGGCCCAAATCAGTCTGAGTTTGACACCCATGATGTATAACATCCTCCATTTTGTAAAAATTAATCATAATCACATTTTTGGGAATAATTTTGCTTTTCTTAATTATTTTACGCAAATTTTTCTTTTACCTTAAATTTTACTACCGATTCCGCATTAAGTATATAAGGAATACATATTTTGAATATTCATCTGAATCTTAGTGAACATTATTCTGACGATTTTATTCAAAACTTACTGTTATACACGTTCTTCGCACGGGTAAATTGAAAAATTAAACTATACAGATTGAAGGATAAAGAAGTTTTTAATGAGTTAATTTTACGTGAATTGCAAATTAAACAAAAAAAGCCTTTTGCGTATTTCAGCTGAACAAAAAAAAAACATTTTTGTTAAATTTTAAGTCTGTAGATCTAATCGCTGATAAAAAGGATTTTTTTAATCTATAACTCCTCGTAACTCTCTTGTGAATGGATTTTTGAAAACACCTTCCTAAGCTAATCTCTGCTCAGTAAAAGTAGCACATTGTTACAAATTTTGTGTAATGAACGCTTAAAATAATATAAATAATTTATATCTGGGAAGTGTAATACGTTAATATTACTTTTTGTTGTATTTATTTTGTTACAATTGTAATCAGCCTCACACTCCGCCTATTCAAGCTTTCACAGATCCTGGCGAAGTTTTGCTTCACACATAGGAGATAGATATATGCTGTTTCGCAGGCTTTTTTACAGATGCACGAATTTTCCTACTTTCTTGACAATTATCGTTATATTTTGGACACGTCGCACAATATCTTTATAAATTATAGCATGTGTGTTATTTTGATATATAAGCTATATTATTGTAGAGTTTCATTAAAATACATTCAATTGTTTTTGCGTGAAAGAGTAACAAACATCCGTACAAACCTTCTCATTTATAATATTAGTAAGGATTATTATGAATTAAAATCTATTTTTTTATCCATAAGCGATAATTAATTTTCCATATTTACTTTACTTTTACATAATTTCTCGTTTATTTTCAAACCTCATGCATATTTTTTCATGGGGTTGTTGGTTATTTAATCATTGACATTGTACTTGGAGATGGGGTTTAGGCTGGGAATGCAGTCGAGTCTTCTTTTTGAAAAATAGTCTGAGATGGCAGAAGTGGTATTTCTTATGATAAAGCACCTACTGCCACGAGGTCTAGAAATCGATTTGGAGGTGCAGAACTTACAATCCACAAAACCTTCCTTCTGACACCATGAAATATGGATGTTTGAAATCTGACGATCCCGTGGTTAGAGGACGGGAAATAGTAAATCTATTTTAGAAATATCGTTGCTTGCCTCGACTCTCCACTTTTTCTTGTTCCCCTACTTGGAAGTACTCTCAAACTGGAATACTTAAAAAAGTATTTTAAATAAATGGAATTAATTTAAAGTTGAATAATATTCAGCTTCAACATTAACTTATTTTTCTTACATTTTCTTCTTCACTAAAAGTTGACTTAGATTAAATGTTAATGTGTAACCTTTTTTTTGTTTGTTGAGACGTAAAACAAATAAATATCATAAGCAAAATACAAAATATGTAGTTGCAGTGCAAAATACAAAACGTGCACATAGATCCAAATTGAATTGATCTAAAAATAAATTCAATTTGGAACAATGAGCACTATGAGTTGCTGAAGGAAAATGAAATGGGTTAAATTTTGTTTTTAAAATTCGATAACATTTAATTAAAATAAATTAGAAATAGAATTTGATAAATTCAATTAAAATATTTTAGATAATATTCGATGTTTATTTACATATTGTTTTATTCGGCATGAAATAAAAACCCAGGAATTCAGATCACATTACATCAAATATCATTTAATCCCAACAACTTTTTCTTTTTTTTACAAAAAAAATCATACTGGATAAATGCGAAAAAACTGAATAATATTAGATCATAGACTACATGGTTTTTTAAAGAATTTAATGATAAACACAAGTAATACAAAAAGGAAAAAAAATTCAGTCAATTCCTACTTAGGTCAACAAAGAAAATTTTTATTTTAGTTACTTTTTAATAATTGCAATTAATATAAATATGATATATAAATATATATATACACATGTATGTATATACATGTATGTATATACATGTATGTATATGTATGTAAGGATAATTAGATTAAAAATTAAATTCCCTATCTAGTAATTCACTTTTATATTACCTCCTCACCTCTTCAAGTATCAAAATAATGACCCATTTATTTCTTCCGAACATATGGCCTAGCCAATAAGCATGTTTAATTCAGATCGTTATATTTAATGGCCTATATGTCAGCATTAACTTTCAAGAGCACTCATGGGTGCCGCGATCGGTGTTTTAAGTTTAACCCACTTAAGATTATTCGGTGGCGTTCTTTCTCTCTCTCTGCCTCTTGCGTCAGATGATGTGTAACTTTGATCAAATAAAGACCTTGTGTTAAAAACTAAGTCTGTTTCTGACTCTAAAATCATGCCATGTAACATATATGTATATACAATAAGATCTGTAGTAGATGTATTGTGTGAGATCTATAATATGTGTATACATATGACAGAATGACAATATTAAGTGACAAAATAGAAAGCGATTTCCCTTGCAATTTTCCCATTTTCCTTTCCATATGTTGTGTTGGACCATTTTTTGTTTTGTTTTGTTTGTTGTTATTTATTCATTAATAAATTTAATTATTCCAATAAAATAGTATAGTAAAAAGAAATCACATTCTCAGGTGGCATTCACCAGGTGGCATTTGAATCCACGACCTTTGGATTAGAAGTCCAACGCACTATCCATTGCGTTACAGGAGCACAACGAACAATTTTCCTTTCTATATATGGTGTTTGACTATTATTTTTGTTTGTTACTATTTATTCATTAATTATCTTTAATTAATGAATTAATATTTGAAAAAACTGTATTAACATCAAGTGTCATCGAATACAAGTTTTAAAAAATTTATCTGAACTTGAATGTATGACTAAAAAGTATTTTATTAACGGTTGAAAATTTAATATATAGGGAGAGTGTGAACTAATAGTAGGAACTCTGAAAAAAGACAAAAAAAGAGAAGTAGTTTCTTTAATCCAGGTTAGCGAAATAAGTCCGAATTATCTTTTTATAGTAGTCTTTTTTTCCGAACAAATCAATATAATGTAAGTACCGTATTGTTTTCAAATTCTCTTTGAACAATTATTTACAGCTTTATTTTATCTTATTTTAATTATGTGTGTTCCTTTTACCGCACAGAGTATTTACCTGTATCACTTTTAATGTATTATTTCGTTTAATATGGAGGACTTAGACTCTTAATGAATCCTTGTTAATGAGGTTCTATGGAATGAGGATATATGAAATTTTTATATAAACCAACGGAATTAAATGAGATTAGTTACGCAGTTGTACAATGGGCTCAATTCATGTGACGTCATAGTCACATGATAGTGAAAGCCACGTGATTCTAGCCAATCAGTGGCGCACACAAGGGGTCCTGGGGGTCGGACTAAAACTGCTGATTTTTTCCGATTGATTATAATTCTATAAGTATATAATGCATAAAATTTAATTAAATATTTACATTTATTAATGATTAATTTTATTAATTAATGCTAATTATTTATTCAATAATTAGTTTTTACTGTGTTTTGTTCTGAAAATCGACAAAATCAAAAATAGCATGATACAAGAATGGTGAACTTTTCAACCCCAGTTATGAAAATTCCTGTGTGCTACTGTAGCCAATCAACTCAAAAACTCATGTGACGTCATAGTCTTACGATAAAAACTATCTTGTGTTTCCAGCTAATCAGTTCACGCGCTTCGGTGTTGCCAAGTTTTGCTTTTTGCAGAAACTTTCTATTAAAAAGTACATATGTATACAAAATGCATTTATTCAAAAATACAAGCATAAAATACGATTTTTTTTTTAATTTAAAAAAATCATTTTGAAGGCATTTTTTCCCCCTCACATTTAAACATCTTTACCCAAATAGGAAATTTGAAATTTTATCTAAGTTTTACAAATAGAACAACAAGTACATTTAGTTTAATGTTTGTTTTGAATTCAATGGAGAACAGGTGTTTGTTTTTATCACGTGATGTCATGAATTGAGCTCATTGGGGAAAAATCGACAAAGCTGAGCTGTAACTTAATTGGCGATGGATCGAATGCACATAACCAAAATACAAAATGCGCCAATTTTATTCAGTACTTTAAAAGGCAAAATACTCTTAAATATTTATTCAAAATCCACTTCCCCGAGCTAAGCCTTCCAAAATCGTTTTATGCAAGCACAATTCTATTTATCGCTTTCATCTGCAGACCACACCCCTAAAAATGCATAAACCAAACGATTATTTTGCATTTGCAGCTCGATCTCTCCCACAATCTGATCATGTGATTATTTACTCGGGGATTCATTCTAGGGACCTTTCAATTGCCGCGATTACGGTTTAAGATAAGATGTAAAAATGGTGCAACTCCACCCACTCTGCAATATAAGCAACAAGAAATAAGGAGCGGGGGTGATGAAGTAAATGGACTTATCGTTTGCTACTTCCTCCTTTACCTTCCACACAACTGATCGTTTTCTGCCCATTAAATTGTCTATTTTTGGCTGGATAAGTGCGCATGCTCCTAGAAAGATATTTAGCACAAATTTCTCTCTCATTGCACTATTTATTTCCTGTAATGGAAATACAACCTTCCATTAATTATTTTAGCTAACGTATGCTATGTTGAATCTAAAATTAGGGCAATGCTTTTAAATAGCGAATTAATTTAGTTGTTACCTGGTATAGTTTCTACACAATCCTATTAAACTAGCGTTTCTCAAACTGTGGGGCGCGGTTCCCCTTGGGGGCTTTATGACTCTACGAGGGGGCGAGCAAATTGAAAAGTCGAAAACAAAAGATTATTTTAAAAAATTATTAATTTACTTAGAGTATACTAATAAAATACGTTCTAGCATAATAAAAAATGAAATTAACATTTACACTGATAAAATTAACTTATAAATGTATCAGTACTGCATGTAACGTATTTTGTAATTAATTTAATAATACTAAGCTTAGAACGTTTAATAATTACCAGTGATCTTATGGGGTTGTCATAAGTAAAATTATATACAAAAATTAACACTTATCTTCATCATTTGTTCGGTTTATAAATAATACCTTAACTGCCGATTAAAAGTTACGCGATTCACTCCCCAATGCTTCCGTTCTCCCCGTAAGTGCACGTATGGGATGTGTATTAGAGAGGGGGTGGCTAGAAAAGGAATAAAATCTTTTGATTTTAATAAACACTTCGCGCAAACACTGTCAATGTACTTTTATTGCATCCCAAGACTTTCGAAATAATTTTATGGATAGCAGTGCATAGAGAAGATCGTACTTTAGAAATACGTATATATACGCCCGGATCATTTAATGAAATGGTTGGGCGAGACGTATACATACGCCGGTGGCACTTTAGAGGTTCAAGTTGTATTGTAGCTTTAGCGTAAAAATACAGTATTATTGAATTTAATGTATTGTTGTTTCTATGGAAGAGCAGGGGAGAGCGATGAAAATTATGATTGAGTAATCGGTCGCCAATATTAAAAGTTTAAGAAGCACTGTATTAAACTGTTTTTCTGATTACCTAAAACATACTTATTTTTGTTATATTTTTCTTTCTGAGAGTTTATGAGTCATTTGGTGAAATAAAAATAACTACAGTAAAACCTGTTTTTGTGCGGTAGATAGGGACAGCATAAAAAGAAACCGCACAAAAAATATGCGAAATATATTCCATAAATAATTATATATAACTAACAACTTTGTAGACATACTGCAGAATTATTTTTTATACGGTGGATAGGGACCGCATAAAAAAAAGTCGTACTTAAGAAATATATTAATTGTTTACGAATTGTATGAAAAAGTACCTCTAAACAAATAAGTAATTAAATTCTCCATAGAAACATTTTAAAAACATTTAATTTCTCTTTGCATTCATGGAGAAGTTTTCAAAATGCCAATTTTTAGTTCATTGCTACTCATTGTAATTCAAAGTGAGCATCTTCCTGTGGTGATTTAGTTCAAAATCGCATTCGCCATTTGAAGATACTTTATGATGCCAAGAAATAAATCAATTGAAATTGTAAGTGATAAGTTTATGTGACGACAGTCGGTTTGTCAGTTGCTTGTGAACATCAGGATAAACAGATATGCATGATCGAAGCTCTTTTTGGAATTTCAAACTCCTTTCAGAATTGGTATCTATTTTTTTTAAAAAAAATGCTTTTTTATTTGTTGGAAAGCTGGATATTTGCATATATCTTATTGCTCTCAAAGAATCCGGTTATTCTTTTCCTCTTCATAGTCTATCAAATTATCGATATTGTCACTGTCATTGGAAGTTTCGTCTTCAATCAAGTGCGTGCTGGTAGTGCGTTGATAGAAAGCAATTGAATGTGCATTGTCGAAAGACTGTTTATAACCAATGAACAAAGCTTCTTAAAGTGTATAAATGGGCCCAAAGCCGTTGAAATTCATAACCCAAAAAAAGATCGCACACAAAAAATCGTACAAAAATAAAATCACACAAAACAAATCGCATAAATAAGGACCGCGCAAAAACAGGTTCTACTATATTTTGTTCTTAATCTGCCTAGTATAAATTTTGATTTTGCATGGACTCTTAAATTAATAAAGTTAGTATAGTTATTTTACAGTTTTTGTAAAGACACTTAATTTTGATTTCTTTTTATAGGAAAACCACCCATTATTAAAACAAGAATTTTCTCGATATTATTTTTTATCGTGTATTCTAATGGGCTATGTTCCTAGCTGTCACATGATAAATGCGAACGCTTGGGTTCTCCATTGAATTTAAAGCTCTTTTATGTTGCTCTACGTGCAGAATTTAGATAAAATTTCAAATTGGATAATTGGATAAAGATACTCAAGGATTAAAATTATTCAAAAAGTTATTCTTCAAAATTAAAAAAAAAACTTTATATGTATGTTCTATTATATCAAGTGTAATCTGTTCATCTATGTGAATTATTACCGTTGACAAATATCTACCTTTTAAAAGGAAGTTTCTACAAAAAGCAAAAGTTAGCAATAGTGAAGCGCATGAACTAATTGGTTTGGAAATGTGTGATTACATTCACAGCATGTGACTATGACGTCACATGAATTCATGAATTGATTGGCCGGCCATAAGCCCATTAATCCCGATAACTTGTTATGGAAACATTAGTTTATATATGCATAAATATGTAAATTTTTAAGTTAAAATATTGTTACAAGTTATAGATAAAATTTGTCCTTACATTTTTATGCTTTCTTTTAGCAAATAAAGTTGAGAGAACCATAACAAAAATAACTGCTACATCATTTTGAATAACTGCAAACATTTTTTTTTTTTTTTTTTCGTAAATTTGATTTAAGTACATGTAAATTATCAGTGAAACAAAGAGAAAATAAAATTTAATATAAATTAGGTAAATTAAAAAAGCATTTTTTTCCACCTTGCATTCAAATTCGGCGTGAGCACAGCAGCACTTATTAGAGCTAGCTGATGTACCTATTCTTCACACGGGGGCTGGGGGATTTTTAATTTAAATCTCATCTATCTTTCCACCTACTTTGGATTGAAAAACACAAATGATCAACTACTAGAAAGTACAAAAGATGAATTCATTTTATATTTCATAATATATATTTCTTATAATCTTTTTAACATAGAAAAATTTAAGTTTGAATTTAAAATGCATGCCACTCATGTGATGTATTGCTCTAACCCTTAAATTTTTGAACAAACGCTTGTGTCCTATTTGAAGGTTTTTTAACAAGAATAAGAGTCTGAACAGAAAAATGTGCAACGAAAAATTAACACAAAAAATAACTTAAGTGATCATTATTGATAAACTGCTATGTTTGCTAAACAGTTGCTAAGGAAAATGGAAATACATCAACACAATTATTTCCATAATTATTCTATAGATTAAAGTGGTGCTATAGAATAAAGAATACAATTCTGAAACATCTTTATCACCTGAATATCATTATATTAAATACCCACTTTTACTTTCAGAATGGGCTTCAAAACAATTAAATGATTAAAAAATGTTGGAAGTTATAAAAGAATTACGTGGTGTAGTCAATCGAGCTAAATTAAATTTTTATGTGACATACAAGTAGTTAAAGTCGTAGTTCTTTTGTGAATATAAAACCATGATTTTGGTTTTCAAAAGGATTTGCAGGTGTAGCTGAATTAGTAACTAAGAATGTACTTCTAAAAGCGTGATCAAATAGACATAAATATACATTTTTATTAAATGAAATACCTAATACAGTACTTTAGTACATAAAAAAAAAGAAAGAAGGAAATGAATTATAACGAAATGAACCATTAAATTAAATACGTAGTCTAAACTAAAACTCAGTGGTGCAACAGCCCATGAGGGCCAGGGCCTACTATGCCCATCCCAGTATACGTGACCATTGGGCGCTGAGGTGCATAAGCAGATATCCCGATCAGGTGGTCAGTCTGCAGCGAGACCCCTGTGTTTAAGTCCCCAAGCAAGCTTGGTAATCATTTAACGACCCACTACAGTAGGGATGAAAGGCTGAGTCGAATTTGCCCAGCTCGGGGAATAGAACCAGGACCTGTGGTGTGGAAGTGCGATACTCGACCCCTGCCTTCTAAATACGTAGTCACCTTTCACAATAAAGTCCTGAAAACAATGCCGAATTATCAATTTAATTCAGTTTCTTTTTTTCAATTCCTTTCTATTAGCTTACTCTCTCTATTTAGTTATTTATTTATATATTTATCTTGTAAAATTTTCAATCGTTAATAAAATACTTTCTATTCTTCCAATCAAGTTCAAATAAACTTTTTTAAACTTGTAGTGGATGACACTTGATAATACAGTTTTTTCAAAGATTAATTAATTAAATTAATTGTCGGTTTTTGACGCCAACTTATATTAGTCTCTATTGTTTTAACAATATAACTGTTAAAACAAAGATAAAAAGTTGGCGTCGAAAATCTTTTTTTTAGCCACATCGGGTGTGCATTGTGTTACACCAATGCAGACAAATCATGCTCTTTTTTCAATTCCTCTACTATTAGTTCACTCTCTCCCTATATATATATATATTTATTTATATATATCCTATTACAATTTTCAATTGTTAATGAAACACTTTCTATTCATCCATTCAAAGTAGGAATTGACTTAATTTTTTTTATTACTTGTGTTTTTTATGAATAACCAAATAAAATCTATAATACTGTCAATTTGGATAGTTTTTGTTTTCCAGCGTAAATTTTCCAGTACAATGTGAGTTGCGGCATGTAGACAAATAGACATAATCGCAATCTCATGGCTGACGCGTGTGAGTTTTTATTTAAGTCAAACTATAAAAGGAACACGAAAGTTACTGGCAACGAACTTTGCAATTCTGAACCATGATCAAGTGACGAAGACGACACCTGAGTTGGCATCCCCTCTGCGAACTTCCACATGAAGCGAAAGGGTGAACACATTCAGCCTCAACTTTTTTAACGCGCATCAGCCTCTCTTCACAATAGTGCCATTGGGCTCAGATTCGGGATACGCTGCCAACTCCGTGACCACTAAGGTACCGCGACTTATTCAAGGCCGACGCAGTTTCTGGTAAGTCTATGTTACTTAAAATTCATCATGCAGTGCAGCGATACTCAACCTGCGGCCCATGACCCTTTTTAAGTGACCCGGCCATATGGCCCATTGCTCCGAGAAATTCACTTATTTAAGAACATTGTATTAAAAATTTGGTTGGAAATTCTTTATGAAGAAATCAAATCTATCAATTTTGCTTTTTGCTGTCGTTGTCGTACGGGTACGAATTGATATTCATTTTCTGATTGGATCGATTACGGTTTGTGATAACAGTAACGAAGCGACTATTTTATGGATGGAACTAATTTTTAACTATTTTACATATCTTGGAAGCGAAAAATATTCGAAGAAAATTTATCGTTTCAAGACGATTGGGAGGCTGACTATTTTGTGGTGAAAAACAAACATGGATCAGTAATTGTTTGATTTGTCACAAAAGTGCTGTATTTAAAAAATACCAATACACAGGAATCATTCAATGACTCTTTTCCTCTAGGATATCTTTCAAGAGATGATAAATAGACTTTCTTGAATAACCTTTGCAACAGCAACAAAGTGTTTTGTCAGTAGTAATATCACAGCGGTAACAAAGACATCCTGTGAAGTTTGTTATATTGTTGGTAATCATATGAAACCGTTTACTGATGCAGAAATTGTGAAGGAGTATTTCTTAAAACTTCTAATTTAGGGTTAGTGGCAAAAATAACAAAGATATTTAAAAAATAATAATTAAAAAAAGCAAAACAGGAGTTAAAATGTGGGAAATTGATTAAAATATTATAAATTTCCAATGCTATCTGATTTTAAAGCATTTCTCCCCCCTCTCCCCCATCTATTGTCTTTATTCGCATGTTGCGGCCCGCGTGAATTAACTGACATATGCATGCGGCCTGGCAGAAAAAAAGGTTCACTACACCTGATGCAGAGGTTTAGATGTACGTTTAATGTGCTGAACATAAAAGTTATCACGTTGGTCTGATGGGGAAATTTATATAGTGAATTGCCAGAACAAGTGTTGTTTTCATCCTTTAGCTCGGGGGTGGGTAGATTTTTCCAGTGTGCAGTCTACTTCTAATTTTTTCCAGCTGTTGCGGTCCACTTAATGTCAGTGGCGCACAAAAGGAGGGGGGAGAGCACTGGTCCGGACCGTCCCCCATAGGCCTTTATTTTAACGATTGCTTTTAATTCCGTGTATATTACTTAAAGCTTAATTAAGTAATTGTTATTAATAATTTTTTTTATTATTTAATGCTGAGTATTTATTCAATGATTTTATTTATTGCTTTTTTTGTTCCCGACAATCTACAAATTTAAATAATGCTTGGCTGCGTATTGTGGTATGATACTAGAATGGTAGACTTTCGACCCTCGGTCACACCCACCTTCCCCCTTGAAAAATTCTTGTGTGCGCCAATGTCCAGTGTCGTAGATGTGGTGAGGTAGGAAAAGGTCTACAATACTTATTATAAACTAATAATAAATATGGAATATGTACTTACAGAACTAAAATGAAAAAAACTAACACTTTTAAAATTGTGTTTAAAGCAAAACACAAAATACAATCAAAATAATAATAGCCACTATTATGATAATATCACATGATACATTTATATTATCAAACAATTCAAAATACATAAAAAAAAAAATAAAACATTTTTATCTAAAGTTAGTTTTTGTTATAGTCAGTAGTAGACATCTATATAGTCTGCATATTTCATCCAATCTTGAATATTTCCGTTTATAATTACTAATTGCTAAAATCTTTAGGCAGTCGATCGCGATCAACGTAATGCCCACGCCCGGCTTTAGCTATATACGAGGAATGTCCGTTCTAACCTCAATCGCAATTGTAGTTTTGCCAATTGAATACTTTCGCTCACGTGTCTTGGGTTGATTACCAGTCCAGTGACGCTATTACAGCCTCGTTGTGTTGTTTTTAAACGTATCAGTGAGCGTTCAATATGTTTTAGACGATTACCAATCCCTCCGACTTTCAAGAGGATTCTGTAATCCGTTTACTGAACTCAAGGAAGATTAAGCCAGTTGAAATTCATTGTCAATTATGGAGTTTTATGGTGAAAATATAATGAATAAGGAAATAGAGCGAGAAAATGGGTTCGACATTTCAATGATGGGTGAACGAATGTTCATGTTGAAGCACGGATCAGGCAGTCTTTTGCTGTTAGTGATGGTTTGGTTGAAAAAGTGAATGAGAAAATTCATGAAAACAGACCGTTCACAAAAAGATTGCTTTGTTATGAGTTTCTACAAATTTCAAAAATCGCTCACTGACTGCACCTTTCTTTAAAAAGTGCATAGACAAGTTGGTTTCCGATATGATAAATTTCTGAACAATGGTGGCAACTATGCAGAAAAATAGTTTCCGATGTGCTCTTTCATGTAAAAAAAAAACTGTTTTGAAAAAAAAAAAAATCTGAGAGTTTTTATAAGACATACTTAGCTTCTGGACACGCCTCGTATAATTCAAACTTACGAAGTCCACTGCCTATTGTAAGGGGCGTAGCTACCGCCTTATCAATAATATGGGACCCCAAGCTACAGAGGACCCAAAATGTGTTTACAAAAAATCACAAAATGTTAAGGGGCCCAAAAAAGAACCTTCAAGGAATTTTGATACAGGGCCCACTAAGGACTAGCTACGCCAGTGTCTATTTCCCTTATGTTCCTATGTTGCTTTTAAGTACAGTCGATCAAAGTGGACATAATGCATGTAAAATCTCCCTCTCTCCGTTGCAACGTTTTCAAACCACGCAGCTGCAAACTGGGTTTCTTTATGTACATAGCATTGCATCTTTTATATCATCACGTGCACCTCTAAAATTTTGCGATATCATTTCATCTGACATCACACCGACAACTGATAGCCGTGAGAAAAACCGCACTCCACCTGCGAACGGGAACCACGAGTGAATTTGAGGAGTAATGAGCTACTGCCCTCACCCCAAGACAGTGGATAAGCTGTCCGTTTTCAAACACTAAAGAAAAATTGTGTTTGCCTCCTCTTCCATAGGTAACATATTCTGTAGAATGAAAATATTCAATAGTTTGAATAACTTGTAACCAAATGTACATATTGTAATAAATAGCTCTTTGGACGTAATAAATCAATTATTTAATTTCTTAACTCTCGCGCTTCCCGACAATTTTACCAAACCTCACATTGTTTTAATTGCATATTATCTTTTTACTAAAACAAGTAATATAAAAAAAAACTTTTTTAAGTCAATTCCCACTTAGATCAACAAAGAAAAGTTTTAGTTTATCTACTTTTTATTAACTAGTTACAATTAATATAAATATGTATATACATAGGACAGAGTCACAACATTAAGTGGTAATTAATTTTTATTCATTATCACTAAAGTATCGTATTGTCATCCAAAACAATTGTGTATATAAAATTTCAGTTCAACTGAATGCTTTAAAACGTGAGAAAAAAATCTTTTAAAGTTTTGACCCAAATCGCTAAAAATGAAACCAACGTGGCTGTATCTGTAATTCTTTAAATAATTAGTTTCAGTCGATTAACTTTAATTAATTATAATTGAATTATCGTATTTTTACCAAAAACAATAGTGTATAGAAAATTTCAGCTCAAAGGAGCGCTTTAAAATGTGAGAAGAAATCTTTTTATGTTTTGACACGAGTCGCCAAAAGGGTCGCTAAATCGCCAAATATGATGCCAACGTGGCTGTATTTGTAATTCTTTGAATAATTAGTTTTAATCGATTAATTTTTATTAATTATAATTAAATTACTGTATTGTTATCAAAATTATGTATATAAAATTTCAGCTTAATTGAGCGCTTTAAAATGTATTTTATTAAGGATCGAAAATTCCACGAAGATAAATAAATATATAGAGAGTGTGAGATAATAGTAGGAATTGAAAAATCATAGATCTGTTACGAAGTATGATTTACATTAATTGGTTGAAAAAGAGAATATAATTATAAAATCATTATCCTGGATATATTTCAAAGCTCGAGCAATTTCTAAGTAAGGGAGATACCGTCGATCATATTAAATCCTTATGTTGGTAAAAATCGAACATATAGTGCTGCTGTGATATAAGATTAAATTCTCTTATGTGTTGTAAAATAACTTTTAAACGTGCTTTATACAAAAGGCTATAAATCATACATTTAGAGAAGGAAAGCTGCAAAAGTAGAGCTAAGTATCTTTTAAGTACGCAAATAAAAGTTTAAAGTATCTTCTATGTTTAATACAGCTAAAAGTTTAGAAAAGAGTATAGCAAAATATGTTTTTGTACAATGTTATTCTTTATATATTCATGAAATTTTCAAAACTGCTTAGACGTGATTCTTGGTTTATTTCTGAAGTAAAAGTGGTGTTAGAAAATATAGATATGAATTATTTAGTACATAGTTTTTCAACTTGTAACGTTAGGAAATTTATAAGCTCGTGACTCTTACGGTATATGTGTGTGGCTGCCCTGCGTTTTAGTAAAATGTACGTAATACAAATAGATGCTAAGCAGATTTTACATTTTAAATATTGGCAAGAGTTATGATTTTTTTTCTTTTAATGATTTATAAATAATTTTCATTTAATGCATTTTACTCTACAAATGCTTTTCATTGCTTTATTTAAATGATACTTCGGTTTTATGCTGTTACTATTCATATTCTAA
Organism: Trichonephila inaurata madagascariensis; assembly: GCA_019973955.1. Classification (NCBI taxonomy): domain Eukaryota; kingdom Metazoa; phylum Arthropoda; class Arachnida; order Araneae; family Nephilidae; genus Trichonephila; species Trichonephila inaurata. Next base: position 43,933 of record BMAV01008379.1, on the reverse strand, counting down.
GGTTATAAAAAACATGTTTAATGTTTTAAAACAGTGTTTATGTAAAAAAAAAACAAAAAATCTGAGTTTAAATAAATATAAGAAAATAATTCTTTTTTTAACTACCGTATTTACTCGAAACTAAGTCGCACTATTTTTTCCAATGTTAATGCTACTGAAAATCGGATGCGGCTTAGAATTGAAGACAAAACATTTGTTGAATGGGAGAAGTTGATTTTCCACCCCTTTCAAAAGGAAAAACATAACCGTCCATTCTGTCCACTTGCATGGATGCCTTATCCCATTTCGCAATTTATCTCCAGTATTCAGGTTATCGGTTTGCTCGTATTAAAGAAAATTTTTTTGTATTCGCTCTTTCTTTTAATCTCCTATACATCAAAGAAATCGGTAATAGAATCGAGACGAGCTCACTATAATGCAAGATACAAAGGAGGCAATTTTATAGGCAGAAAAAAAACCTAGCAGTGGAGCTAGGTATAAAACTGAAACTGAGCAATGCTTCCCAAAGTGGTCTATATAGACCCCCAGGGATCTATGACGACCTGCAAGGAGTCCACGTCAGTGGAAAAATAATTTTGGGGTCCATGAGGTGTGAATGGTGGTCTGCAATAGTGGCTCTCATTAAACCAGATTGTGACTTTAATTTTAAAAGGAAATTTAATCAAGTGAAAACCACACATACTTACCTATTTAACAGATTTAATTACTAAATTTAATTAAGTTATTTTGCAGTTACAAGGCAACAGCACACATTTTATTAAAACAAGGACCAAATATCAGCCTTTCTTGCCAGAACTAAGCGAAAGGAGTATAATTCTGGACGTCGCAAATTTTCCCAGTTTCTCAATTGTCACAGACAATCTGCCACGTTTTAACCTACGTTCACAACATTTAAATGCCTTTTCTTAAATTTTGAAATTACACTTGATAATGTTTTGACTATCATAATACCACAGTAGGCAATGAACCCATATGATCACTTTGAAGGAAAAAAATGTCCGATTACAAGAATTAGGCACGAGGAATAGGCACTAACGAAGATCTTATAGTAGAGTTTAAAACGGATGTCACCAATTTTGGCTTTAAAAAGATATACCTGTTATTTATCCCAAATATTATGGAATGTCTTGAGAAAGTTTTTGTTTTTCCGATTGAGAAGGAGTTTCAACGCGTTTGCCAATCTCCAAAACAAAAAAGAAAGAAGGAAATACTGGACACTGTTACCCGGGAGGATATTTAGGATTAAACTTGAAAAGATTGCTGCCAAATGTTGATAATTTGTTTTATTGTATCCCCAGATTCATCCCTCCCACTAAAAGCATTTGTTTGTTGTGCATGCATTAATTAAATTTTAATTTAATAAATTAACATATGTTTTCCAAAGCTTTAAATATTATACTTCACTATACATTTAAAAATTTACATCTTTTAAATTAGGTAGCTCTATACCTGCTGTCGAAAACATATTTAAGTTGATGAATTTGCAAAAATTCAATATTAGGTAAGTAGGGATCTACCAAAAACCGAAAAACCTGTCAAGGGGTCTATGAGGCAAAAAGGTTTGGGAACCTCTGGCCTGGAGTGACACGGATGAAACAAATATACGTCGATGGCGTAAGAAAAATGGTATAATTTTTGCTTGTAAATACTCAACAATCTTTAATAATTGTTTAACATTCTTCTATAATATAAACTTTTTTAAAAATTGTTGCACAACCAATGTATTGGAAAAGCACGGAAGACGACACTGTCTGGAAAATGGCGACGCCGGCACCATTTCCGAAGTCAACTGTAACAATGGGAGCGACGAATCATTTTCGAAACACGATACTGATGATTAGAGTAACCATAGGTTTATGTATGTATTAGAAAGTTTTAATACCGGTAAAATTAATTAATAATTACCTTTATTTTTATTTTTCATTAATTTTGAAAAAAATTTCTTAAGTTATTGGATTATTGATTGAACATTTTACAAAATTTTTATTTTTTCTCAAAAATGTGTAGAGAATCAGGGTTGTGGCTTAAAATCAATGGTAGCTTAGATTCGGTATTTAATTAAAAGATATATATAATTACATCAAAATATTTTTCACATGAATCACCTTGAGTGCAAATGAAAACCTACAATGAATTGTTCATTTAAATATTTTTTATGAGATGCTGCAGATATTCGGTTATTTTCATGCTGTTATACCATGACTTTTTACACTTTCAATATGTATATTTCAATATTATACCCATAAAAATCGAAACATACTGAACATTTCTTTTCAATTTAATTTTTCCTTGTTAAAAAAAAGTCTGGAACTATTTGTGTAATAGCACAACACTTTTTCTTTTTGCCCTGCTTTTTTGCAATCATCAGTAATTCATTGCGTATGCTTCACATTTAGAAAAAAGGAACGCTCTGGTTTCTAGTGCTTTAAAAACTACTCTCATGAGCTAAAAAAGGGAAGGTAGTTAAAAGACGCCTAATATAATATCCCCACTTCCTTAACGTTGTAAAAGATTAACCGTGAAACATTAGACAAAACAGTCTGTTTATCGCTGATCTCTTGTGTTGCAGTAATTGAAAAAGTTATGTTTTTGTAGCGAAGTTAGGGTTCCCTCCAATGTAATTCAAGACAACGCCCATTTCTTACGTTAGCGGCAAAAACACGGAACAAAAAAAAAGTTATATGTATCTTGTTTCTTATATACGCTGTAAAGTAATTAATATTTGTTTCTTAAATGAGAGATCATTTGCGATAAAAAAAAAATTCTGAAGTTTAGTTCTGTTTATGATTTTCATTTAACATCTTTTTAAATAAGAAATTTTAAAAATAATTATCGCGCGTTAAAATGTCAACATATTGTTCAAAATTCGTTTTGTGTATCCAACTATGATTTGAAGGGTAAATAATACTAAATTTAAAATAATTTTTATTTAATTTTTTTGCAATTTGATATTATAAACATGTGAGGTTAATCTAAATATTTGATAAACTGTGTAATCTGCCCAAAACCCGAACAAACATTCACAAGACAAATTAAAGTTTAAATGTTTCTTATTTATACAAATTATATTACATCTTTTATCTTGAAAGGCATAAGGGTGATCTAATTTGAAAAAAACATCTTTAATAAAAAAAATATTTGTGCAACATTATTTTATGAATCGGACACATTTGATTAAGGCTGCCTTCGGTAAAAGTACAAGAGCTTTAACTAAACGCGAAGTACATTTTCAGACAGAAAAATGCCTCAATTTCCATGTAAATTTGCAGTATTATAACTTATACCTCTGTTAACAATATGTTTTTAAAAATTTCAAAATGTTCCATGAATACTTTCGTTTTCGTTTTAATAAGTGATGGCATAGCTCATTTAATACTACGATATAGGAGAAAAAACACAAAACACATTTTATACCACAAAAAAATTAATCATCTCGGTTAAAAATGGGACGTATGATAAAAAATGCTGCTCTCAAAAGAATAGTAAAGCCAGAATATCATATTAATTTTTCATTTTTTTTTATATATTTGAAAGCATTTTCCGAATTCGGGTCCTATTCTCTAACATTAATTGAAGACACCTTTAAAAGAATCATACGGGAAATTAACAACGATTAAATGTAGTTTTGCTTGTTAAACTCATGAAGTTGGCTAAATATTTATATATTTATTAAAACTTTTATCAAAAATCAAAAACATAAATCCAAAGAGTTTTAACTCATTAAATTTTTAAAGTGTAAGGGGTCTCACACACACAGGGGTGTTAAATTTCTCTTAGAGGTCTGAAAATATAAAAAATTTTTCAAACAGGTATAATTCTTTTAAATTTCAATTAAATAATTCGAATCTTTTACACATTTATAAAGGAATGATGCTTCAGAAAAGTATAAAATGTTTAAAATATAATCATAATTTTAAAAATTATAGGCATATGAAATAAATTTTACGTCGCGTATGCTATTTTCTAAAATAGTAGCTTTAATCACTAGCTGTAAGTTGATTTATAAAGTTAAATGTATTCTTATTACACTGTAGCTATTTCTATAAAAATAGAATTAATAACTTACATATTTTAATAAATAAAAAAATACATTTTAAAAAAAATATTTAAAAAATTGCAATATTTTACAAATATTTTGAAATACAAAAGACATATGTCTTTATAATACTAAAATATTAGGTAGGGTTTAAAGAGTATGATGTATTTTAGAATTCTATAAAGTTTTATACATCAGAGGCTACTATTTTAGAAAATAGCGTGCGCAACGCAAAAAAATACTTAGTATTTATTATAGAATTTTCATATGCTTATGTGTGATTTTAAAATTGTTATTACATTCTAAGCATTTTAGACTTTTCAGAATCCCTATTCTTTTATAAATAAAGTGTAAAAGATTCTAATCATTTAATTTAAATTTAAAAGAATTATACCTGTTTGAAAATTGTTTATATTTTCAGACCTCTAAAGAAATTTAACGCCCCTGAGATCCCTTATTATTTGTTATTCCCTTTTTACTCAACCCCTTTACATAAAATATGTAAAGGGGTAAGTGTACCCCTTTACGCAAAATATGTGTATGTCCTTCGGGAAGGACACGATGACGACAACCACAAAAACATAAAATATTTTAAAATTAAATTGCATCTTAAAAAAAATTTTGTATCCAAAAGCATTTTGAAAAGAAATAGAATGTCTAAAAAAATTTTTACGTCTGCTTTTGGCTGTATTTTGCGAATGGTTACAGTCAATATTAATCCATTTTAAACAGAAATAGAAATAACTATATGTATAGAAGAAACTATATATTTCTATCCGATACAACAGTTCTACTCTTAAAACTTTTCTTCGAAACTTAAATTCGATAATTTTCCTTTGGAAGCATAAATAGAAATGAAAACTACATTTATTCGGTGCATCTCTTCTACACATTAGAAATCCTTCTTTAGAAGTTAAATTTGTGAATTCCGTTCAACACTTTCTTTTACGTACCATTCGAATAGTTTCGTCGAGTAACTATTACTAGATGCACACAAGAGTCGTCTATCACTTCGTTTTTCTATTTCATCGGATCGTTACTTTACATATCTACGGCTCTTCAGTTTTTAGAGGGGGAAAAAGGGGGCAAAAAACAAGTCATTTCCTTGGCTATCTCCTGAGCTAAAAATAAAAATCTTTCAATCTCCTTCGGGCTGGATAGGATTCTTGATAGCCCCCGCAAAACCTTATATTTTATCCTCCATATAAAAGATCATAATAACAGCATAAGAAGCCCACAAAACAAAACGTGGCTATTTGTAGGAGAAAAAGGAGACTGAAAGGAAAATAAAAGAAGCGATGAAAAATACAATATTTTCCCTCCAATACCCAGTTGCAACTTTATTACGTTCTCATATTCGAGGGGAAAAATCTGACTCTCTCGAGTTGGTAGCGTTTTTTTTTTCCCACCGCTGCTGGTAACGTTTTTTCTCTTCTCCCTCCCCCTCATAGCACCAACTCGAATGGCTGCTTGAGTTGTTTTTATATTGTTGCATTTCGTTGCCTTTTATTATTTGGTCCTCTTCTTTTTCGTTTTTTTTTTATTATTATTTGTTTGTTGTCGATGACAGCAGAGAAACTCTTTCTTTTTCCTTCGAGAATGAAGCGCACAAGGGGTGGAAGAGCTAGGGAAATGAAATAAAGTAGCTATTCCGGTTCTTCAGTGTTACTTAATGGGTTATTTTGAAGAAAAGAAGGATGGAATTTATCGCGCGATCGTGTTCGAATGTGAGTGACGCCTCTTTATCAGACTTTTCTCTGGATGTGTCGAGAGAAATGTGCCGAATGGAATTTTTCTGGTTTTAAGTGTATTTTCCTGCAGTATTTCGTAGAGGATTAAAAATCTTTGCTTTATAAATTTTTTGAAGTGACATGCATTTAATTTCATTGCAACAGTAACCTGAAATAAATCTCAAAAGATGAATCGTCATTTTATTTACGTAAAAAAATTTTTTTTTTTCATTTTATTCCACAAAGCCGATTTTATTTGTTTTTAGAATTAAAAAAAACAAAAACAAAAACACTTTAATTAGGTGATCACAAAAAAGACAAAACATACAGCAACACAAAGGCCTGGTGCAAAAGCGTACTTTTCTCGTTTCGAAGGTCTCAATTTTTACAGATTCCTCAACCAGAATCTTTTGGAATCGCACGATTTCTGTTAATAAATATCGTCGGTCTAATTATCAGACTGCGTAACTCCATCTGGGATGCTAATTTGATATAGTAGGGCTGGCGCCAGTGTGTTGTTTATGTTCGCTAAAATAGGCGATAATATTTCAATATGGTTTACTTTGATATTTTTATCGTGCGGTAATGGGGTTGCCATGGGAATAACGTATATTAGCGTTCTTTTTTTTTTTTTTTCCCGCGGGATCTCTGCTCAGCTAAAGTAACACATTGTTACGAATTTTGTGTAATGAACACTTAAAATAGTGTAAATAATTTATATTTGGAAGTGTAATACATTAATATTACTTTCTGTTGTATTTATTTTACGTTAAAATCTTGCCACCACCTCTCCTTTCGAAATCAAGTTTTATTACGAAATTTAAAAAAAGTAGTGATTACACTGATCGAGGAATAAATTAAAAACGGAGCGCTCACTGAGGCATAGCGTAGACAAAACAAAAGGATTAAGGAATCGGGCCCAAAAGTGCTTGGCGCGTTGCACTCCTACATAAAATCAATTACACCGGTGGAGTTACGCAGTTTGATAACTAGACCGACGATATGCTGATTGGTCACAATAGTTGGGTGATGCAATGCTAGGTTATAATTTGAAATGCGCCGCTGAAGTAGTTTTTGAGATGAGAAAGTCAGTGGTGTAACGTACCCAGTGGCGTAGCGTGGAGGGGGGTTGCAGATGAGGCAATGGCCCCGGGCAGCATACGGAAAGGAGTCGCGACAAGCACCGCGATATTTAAACTCAAAAAATATTTCAAACTCCAAATCGCACCCGCGTGACGAAGCTGATGGAAACGAGTAAAAGCCTTTAACACACGCACAGATGTAGGAAGTTTATTAGTCGCTATGCAATCGCATACGTTTTTATGTTACTTAAACCTCTGACAACCGGTACTGTGTGAAGTCAATTATACTCAAAATGATTTGAAAACAGAACGACTAAAGATCCATCAATATGCTCAAAAAATACGTGCTTTCCAAACCGTATTAGAAGCAAAACGAGAGGAATCCGTGGATGACGCTTTGATCTATGCTAAAAGTTTATGTGAAGAGCTTGAAATTTCTTTTGAACCCCCAAGACGAATCAGGAGGAAGCATATACACTCACTTCCAAAAGTTAAGCACGAAGAGATGTAAAATGCAAAAAAATCAACAAATACTCCTTTGATTAACACAAAATTTGGCAGTAAAGTAGAATATATATTTATACATAAAACAAAATCAATAATTATATACAGAAATGAAAACAATATTAAATTATTGTAAGTTATCAGATAATGTCATACTGGAGACTTAAACAGAATTATGTATAAAGTGAAAATAAACAGCATAAAATGAAAAAAAGGACATTAAAAGGGTATGTGATCCCCCTCATCTGTATGTAAAGTTTACACCTTCTGACCATGCTTTCAATTAGTTGGCCAACCACCGCACAATTAAACAATCGCCATTCTTCTTGTAGAGCAGTTTCCAGCTCAATAAAAGTGGCCGGAGGTGGGAAACGTGAAGATACTGCACGGCCGAGAGCATCCCTAAGATTTTCAATGAGATTAAGGTCGGGCTAATACGCTGGCCACGCCACACGCGCAATCCAGGTAGTCATCAATGATGTCAGCTCTATGGAGACGTGCGTTATCGTCCATTAAAACAAATGTAATACCAACTTCTGCAGCGTACAATCTCACAAAGGGTTCTAGGATTTCATCTCGATAACGGACAGCCGTCACAGAGCCCCGTTTAAAGATGTGCAGGTCAGTGCAGTATCCTAATGAAATCCCTGCCCACACCATAATGCTTCCTCGGAATGCGTGATGTTCGGTGATGTTTTGAGGCTGATTGTGTGTTCCTTGTTTACGCCATATCCTTATACACTTGTCATCTGGCTCCTGAGCAAATCTTGACTCATCAGTAAACATGACATTGCCCCAGCCAGACACAGTCCAATTGCTATGTTCCAAGCACCACTTTAATCGTGCCCCTCTTGATTGGATGGATAGAGGAACATAAACTCGTGGTACCCGGGCATACAGTCCATTCATCTGTAATCTTCGGCGTACAGTAGCTGTAGATATAGCCTTACCAATGGACGCTGTAACCATAGATGTCACACGTGTGGAGGTCGCTCTGCGATTCCGCTTGGCTACAATAGCAATATATTGATCTTCCGCGGGGGTTGTAACCCTTGGGTGACCACCTACGGGCTTTCGGACAACTGTTTGTGTGGTTTGGAATTGTTTACATAAACGTGAAATTACAGAATGATGAGCGCCGAAGAAAAGAGCAACATCTGTGATCGACTGTCTTGCTTCAATGCGTTCCACAGCACGCCATCACTCAGAATCTTCCATTCGTTTTCTGGAAGTCATAGAAACACGTATGTCTCGAAAAAAATTATTCGAAAGTTTTAAACACCTTCTATGAACACTTACAATCAACTTCTGTAACCCTTCATAAAGCTGGCTTCTTATAAGACTGCCCTTTTGTATATTTCTTGACATGTAGGCACGATTGGCTGTTACCTAACATATTTGCATACCTCCATCTACCTCTGCAGCGAATTGCATCGTCTTCAATTATGATTGGCTTCCGGAAATTAGCATTTTCCTCTCCGTGCTTAACTTTTGGAAATTGAGTGTATTTGGCCACGGAAGTGAAGATGTTCAGCTATCGTACGAATATGACTTGGAGGCGAACAATGTTTCTTCAATAGACAGTAACTGCTGAAATTTGAGAAAGATTCTAACAGTTGCAGAATCTAGCGCAAAAATATGCTTTTTTAGGCTTGAAGTGATATTAAGCATGGACGAACTTAACTTAGATCAAGCTCCTCAAAACATTAATAAAGAAGAATACCAACTTGAGCACGTACGTCTACAAGCTTTCGTAGCTGCCACAGACCTAGGTTGTAAAAAAAGAACTCCTTAGGTCCGGCTCTCTGTGTTTATTAAAATATATTTTTCAGTAAAAACTTGAAGATGCTTACCAAACATTGTCATAATGTGGAGAATTTTTTCAACATCTGCCATCAAAAATGCCAGTTGTGAGAGAAGCTACTCTAAGCTAAATTTAATCGAAAAATTATCTCAGATCGACTGTACTAATACTTAAGACTAATACATTTAGCTATTCTGGCAATTGAACATGACATACATATTGATATTGACAATTGTTTAAAAGATTTTGCTATAAAAAAAACAGAAACAGTGCATTTTTAATTAATAAAAAAAATTTAAAGCTGTTTTTTTAATTTTTACTAATTTTTTTTGACTAATAATTAAAATAGAGATGCGACAAATTTCCGATCGGTCCCAGGTAACAAAAGCTTACACTACGCCACTGTTGGGTGTTTCAATATTGTGTTATATTTTGAAATGCGCCGCTGAAGTAGTTTTTGAGATGACAAAGTCAGTGGCGTTACGCAATCACGCTGGGGACAAAATTCTAGGGGGCCCAAAGCTTATAGTTTTCCAATGCTTTGTAAGAATCCGTATTGGAGCTCAAAACCTGATTTTGCTGGGGTTGGGCTCTTCATTACTCCACTGGATAAAGTTGTGGTTAAAAGGACATGTCCCTTTAGGTGGGTAAACTAAAGTATTTAAATATCATCCAATGTTTTGGAGTGCTCAAGACCATTAGAAATTAAAAAATGCCACGTGAGAGAATTTGAATATTGAATTATCCCTTACACACACACATACGGAACAAGAATTTTTTCATTTAGCTGTGTACTCATGAAATCCTATTTATTAACCTAATCGGTTTTTCTTTTTTTTTTTTTTTTTTTTTCATTTTGAAAGTAATCCATCTATGGATTAAAATTTAAATCATGATATTGTAGAAATAATTTATCAGGTTATTAAAAGCCTTAATATGTTCTGTACACAATAACTGAGAAATATTTTCTTATGTAAGCTATTCTAAATTGATCGTCCTTTATTCACCATAAGCTTAACGTAAAATAATTTATTACATTTTTAATTGAACATATTATATATATATGAACAAAAATAGAGAGGAATTCTCAACACATTTCAAAACAGGTGTTAAGTATAGTTTAAAAGTAATTTTAAATAAAAGACTAAGCAAGTTATTTACTTAATTGGTACTTAATCGTTTTTCATTGATATTTCTGTATTTTTTTTCCTGTTAAGGCTAATGACGACTTAAGACTTTTTTAGTTCTTGGGTCCCCATGGAAAAGTATACCTTACTTATATACGACCCTTTTTAGAAGACAGTAAGTATATACTGTCTGTTGCATTCTCTTGATTACAAAAGGTAACCCGTAATAAATGTTTGTTATCACAATCTCACAAACCTAAGCCCAAACCGACTGCCGCCTTTCGCCTAAATGATGGTGGTGGGCATTAATGTTTCTTTACGGGGAACCCGGGATATCATAAGATTTCTGTACTTTTTCTATTCCCGGGAATTATATTTCGTCCCCGGGATATCCATGGAATCGATGGTTTGATGAAAAGATGGTTTGTTTGATATACCAAAACACGCTGGCATAGTTTGTTGGCAATGCTTGAAAGATTTTTAGAAATAAAGTCAGCAATTTTAAAAGTATTAATTGACATTAAAAAGAAGAACAAATGATGGTCAATTTAGAAAAACGAAATATAATACGAAATATGTTTTATTGAAATTCCAATTCCTTTTTCAAGTTTTATCTTTAAAATTTGATTTTTCAAACCATTAATAATAACAATAGTAATATATTCCACTCTCGCACACATTTTTCAACCATTGATGGTCATTTTAACACTATCTTCTACTGTCTGGAGAAAAAATATAAGCTCTTACATTTTATCGATCTTCCAAATGCATTTTATTGTCACCAAATAAATGCAATGAAGTAAATTTGGTGAGAGAAAAGTGTGGGAAAAAAGAAACACTTCGTGGAATTAATTTTGCAATATTCGAAATGGCAAGTTTAAGTGAGCTTTAAGGTATCACAAATTTGTCTGAGCGTTTGTCAGATTGATGTGAAAGTATTGCATATAAACCTTAACTCTTTTTTTAAAACTCTGCACGTATGCACTAACCTTACAGTCGCATTTATGGAAACATTTCAGTGTTTTTCTAAATGGTTAAAAACACTCAAAAGCCTTTTATGATAACAGGATCCCACTCATTCGTGGGGAAAAATTCCCAAGCTGCATATTTTGATAGCAGGAGAAAAAAAAAAAAAAGAAAAAGCAATGGCCGAGAAAAGAGATCCAACGAAACCGTTATTACTATTTCTCATCATTTTTAAAATCTTGATGTATGCATTTTATTTCGCTTTGCTTGAGAGAGCATTTTTGAAACTTTTTTAAAAGCTGAAATCTTTTACAATTTAAATGAGAAAAAAACATTCCTTTTTACTAGTTAAGAGTAACTTATCGCTTGCAGCATTACTAACCAGTCTTTTTTTCCTTTTTTTTTTTTTTTAATTTTATGTGAACCATTTGTAACTTTGTATCATTTTTTTGCAAAAAAATGTATTTATGATTCTTGGTTTATCGATTGAAAAACTTAGTTGAGTAAGTATTCCTAAGCATAACCTAATAGTTTAAGCTCCACTAACCCAAATAGTTCAGACCTTCAAAAATTTGAATTGTTAAGTGCGATTTTTATTTATATATTCTCTGTTGAGAAAAATTCAGTAAATAAGCCTTGCGCGCTTGAATAAAATCTTTTTACTATGAGTTTGTTCGGTATGTATAATGTCACTTGTTTATGCTACTTGTGCTATTTATTTTTTATTGTAGATAAAATATCTAATTTTCTAAAACATTGCCGCTGTTTTTTTGTAAGTCATTGAATTGGAACGTTTTCATCTAATTTGTAGTGTATGTATGTGGCAGTCTAACCAAAATCTCCCAATAAAAAAAAGTTAAACTCTTCAGATAGTGGGGTTTTAGTGGAAAGGGGTCTAGGGTTTTTTAAAATTTACGGGTTCAATCTCAAAAAATCGAATCAAATAATTCAAACGAAGAGGGTTCTTGAAAATAAAAGAATTTATTTCAAGTTATAGGGAAAAGTTTACAAGGGGACTATTTACAGGGCAATAGGAATTAAAACACATGCAGATATTAAAGCAATATAATACCCTGTAAGAGGACGTTTGAAATCTAGACAAAACTCATTATGTGACTGAAATTTACCGCCTGGTTAGCGAGCGAGGGTGGATGCGCAAAAGCGCTACGTCTTCTTCGTACGGTGGTTAGTGGACATCTGCTGGAATATTATTTGTGTTGGCATTTCGTAAGCCCGCCAGATGGCGTTGATCTCGAATCCTGTTATAATTAAAATTATCGTCCTTTGGAAAGGGATATAATCTAACCTTTTACAAAACAAGTAATATAAAAAAAAATATTAAGTCAATTTCTACTTAGATCAACAAAGAAAAATTTTATTTTAGCTATTTTTTATTAAATAGTTTCAATTAGTATAAATATGTATATACATATGACAGAATCACAATATTAAGTGGTAATTAATTTTTATTAATTATCATTAAAGTATCGTATTGCCATCTAAAACAATCGTGTATATAAAATTTCAGTTCAACTGAATGCTTTAAAACGTGAGAAAAAAACCGTTTCAAGTTTTGATACAAGTCGCCAAAATTGTCGCTAAGTCGTCAACGTGGCTGTGTGTACTTGTAATACTTTAAATAATTAGTTTTAATCAATTAACTTCAATTCTTTTTAACTTCACACCAGAGGACATGAAATGCAAAAAAAAAAGTATCGTTCTGCCATCTGTATTGATTTTCAAGAGTTTTAGCTTCAATTAATTCATGTGGATAGACTAAATATCCATTACCCGTTTGGAGAAAAAATGTTTAATATGTGGCTAGACCTATTAGCCACTGCCCGCTAAAAGGTTAAAATTTCTCTGATGCACTTCGAATACAGAGGTTCATTGCAAATAGCTCTTATTTGATGTGTGATTCAAAGTGATGAGCTCTCGTCGATGGCTGGTTGAATGTAACTAGTGTAATATTAATTAGATACAGATTGTCGTGAATAAGCACCTGTGCTGCTCTATTGTGGCGTTAAATTTCTGAAAGTTTCTTTAATCTCAAATGGAAAAAAGGACTCAAGCTGATAAAACCTTGAAGTTGCTGAATTTTCCTTAATTCCAGGGGGAAATGTTGTTTAATATATGTTTATGTATCAAGCATAAATACTTTTAATTATGTATAATATTTAGTTATTAATTTTTATTATTTTAAAGTATTTTTTAATTTGAATCTTTAAAAAAACCATTTTTATAATACATTACTTGCTGTTTTAACAATTTTAAGACTTTTTGAGACTGTATTTCATAAAGTAAATTTTTAATATGGTAATTAAATGTGATTCAATTTTTCCCTCTAAACTCTAATCGTGTGTTTCCGAAAATCTTTGTAAAAAATCGCTGCTCAAACACTGCAAAATTGAAATTACTGAAAGTATGCAACATTTTTAATTCCGGTAAGGTAACAAGGACAACATGTTAATTTATTTTGATAATTTAGTATCGCAAATTTTTAAAACCATTTCCTCCACTCTCCCCTTTCCTGAGTATGAAAATATTAATGTTTAAAAGATTTAAAATCATTTTTGAACCCAGTTTATTCTTGAAAATTTAATTAGGATAAATAAAAAAAACGAAGGAAGAAGCAAGGTAAAATGAAAAATAATATGCTTTAGAAGAAAAGTATTCAGCGTATAAATATAAGAGCTGTGTGAAAAAGTAATCAGGATGAGTAAATATGTGTAAAAAAACTTAATTGAATATTGAAGAAAAAAAAATACAGACGGTAGAGAGCAAACTTTCAAAAGGAAAAGAAAAATTTATAAATAAAACTTAAACATTAAAATCAAGACATACTAATTTCAGAGGAGTTATATTTTTTAGATTTGACGATATTGTAGGTAAGTAATTATATAATGCAAAAAAAAGTATCAATTAAATGTTAGTTTACTATTACTAGGAGGAATGAATTCTTAATCGCTATCATAACTAACAAAACACAAACTAAAGCAACATATTTGGAGTTACATCATCAGTTAAGGGCTTAAAAAATTGCATTTTCGTTTTCGTAAGGATTATAGTCTCAGCAATTCATATAGCAAGATTTTTTAACTAATAAAAGTTAATAAAACTATAAGTTCGAAACCATATATCCTTGCAACTAGTTTCTAACCTTTACTCCATATGAATTACTCCAGCAGACACATCTAGCATATTATGCCACATAATGTCAAATCACAGCGCTTTCAGTGCGAATGTGTGAATGGATACTGTGACATAACACTAGATTCTGGAGTAACAACATAACTCGAGCGAGCTTGTCATTGATCGAAAAAGGGTTAAATATTTGGTTTTTGAACCACAAATACTCAAAAACTTATTTGTTTTATCATAACTATAATTGATCTTTAAAACCTAGTATATAAGTTGAAATTAATGCATAAATAAGACTCTTAGATGGCTGTAAAATAACTCAATTTGAATAACGATGTTTCAAACGACAGATAAATACTTAAAAGCATAGTTTGTATCAAAAAATATTTTTTCTTAAATAAGGCGTTTTTATTGTGCCCAATGCCCTTTTAACTAAGAGCAATAAACAGAATGACTTATGACCATTTTTTTTACAGCGTCTAACTATTGAAATTAAATAAAGCCCCTCAGTTTTATTTAAAAACGTAAAAAAAATATCAAAAAATAAATGTTTTTTTACCGTAAACAATATTTTTTTTTTAAAGCATTAGAGAAGCAAAAAAAAAAATTGAACTTCTTCATTCATTTTCCGAGCGTATCTCGTTACAAATGAAGAAATAAATCAAGCAATGAAGAAAATAAATGAAATTCAAACACTCTCAACTCGCCCTCTTGCGCGTGAAACTAGAAATCTATAACTCGTTCTCTCGGTATAAAATTAAGAAATACACTCTCGAAAAAACCCCGGCCCGGGATTTTTTGGGGAACAGGGGGAAAAATCATCGATTTTTAATGGGAAAGGGTTTAGATTTGGCAAAAAGTCTGGAGTAGTTAGAATGCCGAATGTCAAACGGAAAGATGGGTTGGGCTTCGGAAAAGTGAAAAATCGTTCTAAAATTCCCGGAAATTTACATAAGGGGATAATAACAATTTTGAAAAAACATATGAAAAAAGTTTAATCTTAAATATGTGTTTTTTGAAGGAAACTATTGAGCTTGGATGGGGATCAAAAGGAAAACAGAATTAATGGATTGATGTGTGTGTGTTGAAATGTTTTTTTTAAAGTGGGTTTTTTTTTTTTTTTTAAAAATTAAAATATTTTGGGTCTTTTTTCTTTACTGTCAATATAAGCCCCCTCGTTTTTTTTTTACGTGGGGTTATTGAATAAGGGGAAAAAAGGAAAATTGTCTTGTTATTTTTTTTTGAACAAAGGGTTACGTTAAAGAGCTTTTGGGGGAAGGGGGAATTAAATATATAATAACGCGCGCCACTGAATTAAAGAACCCCTGGTGGTAACCCATATTTTTAAAGTAATGAAAATTTTGGAGCTAGTCCTGAATGGGCCCATCAAAATTTCTTTTCCCTTTTTCCCTTTACTATAAATTTTTCCCCAATTTTGGGGGCCCCTTGGCTTGAGGGGAGGGGGGGTATCTTTAAACCCCAAGCTTACAGCGTTTGGGTTCCCTCCCTTTTTACGTCTTTTTGGGATTCACTTTTTTTTATCTTCTTTTGAGGGGGGCCAAATGAAATAAATATCGGGGGGGCTCAGTGTCCTCCTGTTGATGTGATGTGATAGTTAAAAGGGGGGAGGTGCCAATTAGGTTTTCCCTTTGTCATTTTTATCGGGGCAAAAATTAGGGAGACCAAAAATTAGCCTCGTGCTGCTTTATAGTGCGACGTTAATATAACTATATCACTCGCAATATATATATATATATTTTGTATAGGATATTAAATGTAATAACTGCCAATAATGTGTATTTATTTTGTTGATCACTTTAAAAAGTAACAGAATAATATTTAAAATTATTAATTCCTGTTTCATATTAGCTATTAATTAAGTGGAAATATCAAAAGAATTATAAGAAATTCTTATTTTAATCATACCGGGCAAAATTTCCAAATTTTTTTAAAAATACATAAAAATTTATTTCTTTTCCCGGGAAATTTTAAACACATAAAAATTTAATTTCAAGCAATAAATATTTAAGAAACAAAAGTTAATTTTGTTTATTTTAATTATTATTTTATTTTATAATTATTCAAAAGATTTAGTTACTTAAAAACCGATATGTTTAAAAAAAGGAAGAGTTGTGTTATGAATACTTAATTTTACGGATAAATATTTCCAACTATGAAAACCTTGCATGTAATTAAGAAAAATAACTACAATTTTTTAATTCAGAGGAAAATAATTCAATCACATGAATTTTACAAACTTATGTAAATATGAGCTGTACTACAAAGGGTCTGTGCCCAAAACCCGGGAAAATTTTTCCCCAAAAAAGCCTTATAAATACAAATTTTAAGACTAAAACAAAACCAAATAACACCCAAAAAATATAATTTTAGATCAATTAGGGGAAGAACTTTTTTTTAAAGACCCTTCCAACGAAAAAAAATTTAAAAAAAATCCCCAAAAGGATTTTTCTGACAAAATTAGGTGGGGACGTTTGGAAATTTTAAAATGCGGGCATATCTCAAATACATATAGATGTCCAACTGTCAGAGTCTTTTCATTAACAATAATTCACCTATTGCTATACTGCTTTTCCCTTAAACTGTGCTTTCTTAGCTTTATACATAAACACTACCTTATAATATTATTTACATTCCCCTCATTAGGCATATTCCCTTTTCATAAAAGAACGCAGTAAATCGTTTGTAAAAACACCCAAAGGGAAAAAAAAAAAAAACCCAAAGGGGTTAGTTTAAGGGGAAAATTTCATAAAATAGCCGTTACAAACGTCTGAATAATGTTAAATTTTGTAGGGTAAAAATCTAATCGTATCAGTGGCGTACACAAATGTAAGGTTTGAGGACTAAAGGCCTATCAAGGGTACTTTTGGTCAATTTTTCAAGAAATTTTTTTCGTCTTCCCGGGGGAAAGGGGTTCCCGAAAAAAAAAAGGGCATGTCCGACGTCGGCCCGCTTTTCTCTCCATATTAAAAAATTTACTCGCCGATTTTTCTGTTTCAAAAACAACACCCAAAAATTATTTTTTTTTTCGTTTGCGCTTTTGCTGAGGGGTTAAACGGGAAATCAAAGCACCATCCGGGTTTAAAATATTATGGCCGTTAAAACATTATACACAAAAAAATATTATACGGATACCCTGTTTTAAGACAAAAACCAACCCCGTCTTTCCTTTTTTTATGACGGGGGGCCCCAAAAGAACCCCATTTTTTTGGAATTTCAAGAATTTTTTTTAATTTTTTTTAAGTTTCACTAAAAAAAGTTGTTCAAAAAAATTCTATAAAAAACGGAGTAAAAAATAATTGGTTTAAAAATTCTTGAAACTTTTGGCAGTGATGGGGCCCTTTTAAAAACCCCCCCAATACACCAAAATTTTTAATTTTTTAACATAAAATTTGCCTTGCAGGCTACCTCGTGTACATGTGTCTCGAAATGGTAAACCCCCCCCATAAAACTGGTTTCTATTTTTCACCTAAAACTCCCTTGTTTACTGCCCCCAAAATGGCTTTAAACGCGCATTAACACAAAAAAAAGACGGAAGTTTACGGGTGCGCGTTATACCCCGGGTAAAAAAAGGAAACTTTAAAAAAAAAAAAAAAGGGATGAGCCCAAAAAAAATTAAAGGGTTTCCCCCATAAACCGTATTGTTTATTTAAAATAAAGGGCCATTTCTAATGAACCTAAAGTGTTGAGTTTAGAAAATTAATATTATTTTTTCGGAATTTTGAAAGGTCCCTAAAAAAAATTATTTCAAAACATGCACACGCCAAAAACCCCTTGAAAAAACGAGGTGCGCGTTATACGGTGAATATACCTAAAAATAAAAAAAATGCAGCTTGAAAGTATGGATGCGCCTTATACGCCGGATTTTAAGATAATTTAATTTGAGAAACAATAAAATTATTTATAAAAATATAATTTTTTTTGTTTTAAAAAAAGCCCATAAAAGGTTTCCCCCTGTTATCCCTCTTTAAATAATAAAAAAATGTCAATTTTGAAAAAAATAAAAAATTATTTTTGGAACAAGGCCCGTCATAGTTAAAGTAGTAAATAAAACGTACGCTTTTTTTTTTTTTACAAAAATGTTTATTTTAGAACATTTAAAAATTGCACATTAAATTGAGTTTTGTATCTTTAACATGATTTCTTCAAAAAATATAATTTTAACTGTTTTATTTTTTGTGTTAAATTTTCTGTACCTATCTGTAAAGGTTGTTACTAAAAACGTATTTATTTATTTTTTTTAGAAATATTTAAAACAATTAAATGAGAATCAATTTAAATTTAATTAATTAAATTTTTGGTAAAATTTTTGAAATTTTCCAATTATTATTATTCCCTTTTTTTTAAATTTTTAAAAAGTCTTACTAAACATTACATGGAATTTTACAAAAAACAGATAGTGAATAAATAATTAATTTGGCCTTTTTTTTAAATTTTCTTTTATTATGTTAAATAAAATATAAATTAGTCTAAAAAGTTTCAAAAATTTGATATTTTTTTACTTTAAAGTTTTTTTTCCCAGTTTTATGTTTTTAACAACAATCCCCCTTTAAAAAACCCTTTTTTCATGTTAGGGCGAAATCATATGTATGTCACGAATGTGTTCTGGCAACTCGTACCACAGACTTTTGATGATCACTACAAAAGGGAATTTTCTGCTCATTTTCCCTATCCAATAGGGGAATTCAAACAGTTTTGGACGAAGTAATAAATTATTTTGTTTGAGACTGGGCAACAATAATTCTTGTTCCGATTCCTTTTTATTGAATCGATTGCTGTATGTTATGTTATTATCTACTTGTGTGTTGTTGTCATTGTTCTACATGTTATGTGATTTTTTTTTTTGTAAAATAATGAAAGGAACCTTTTTGAAATCATTATTTGGAATTGACCAACACACGCACCTTGTGACAAGGAAATATATTATAAAAAGTGTACTCATGATACATAAAACTGATTTATTTACAATGTAAACATTCAATTCAGAAATATTCAATGCAACTTCAATTTTTCGTTTCAATTCAATGAGCTAATAGCTGTGTACTGATAAGATATATCTGAGATGAAATGTGAAACTTATTGTCCGTCGAAAAAATAAACATTTATGAAAAATAAAAAAGTATATATTAAAATAGATTTCTTCTCTATAATAAATTGAATCGATATATGTATTGAATGACTTTTGAATATTTTTCTGTCTGAAAAAATTGGCCGCGGTAGCCGAG
Source organism: Trichonephila inaurata madagascariensis (assembly GCA_019973955.1). Classification (NCBI taxonomy): domain Eukaryota; kingdom Metazoa; phylum Arthropoda; class Arachnida; order Araneae; family Nephilidae; genus Trichonephila; species Trichonephila inaurata. The sequence goes on along the minus strand of BMAV01008379.1, from coordinate 24,300 downwards.
TGGTCAAGGAATCGGATCGTGGCTGGCCTTGTCACGAGTTCGAGCCCAGTACCACTAAAGACCCCCCAAAAAGGGCAGCAACCCCAAAAATTTCCAAAAAAGAGCGGGAAACGTCCTCCCGTTGTTGTGGTGTGTGGGCAGTTAGGAGGGGGGTGCCAGCTAAAGGGTCGTCCGCGTCACGGGAAAAAGGTTCAAAATTACGTGGCCCGTCGCCAAAAACCCTCGTGTAGCTGAAAAAAGTGCGACGTTAATTTTTCACTCCCTACCGGTCTGAAAAAAAAAAAATTGCGGGGTTCTTATCGGGGAGAGGGACAAAGGGGAAAAAAAAAATAAAATTCAAAAATTTAAGAATATTTACTTTAACAAAAACAAATATGAATATTAAAACTTAAATTGTAACGGCCCCTTTTTTGAAGAAAGTGACATTCCCTTTCCTTTTTTATGTTTTTAGATCTCCCGACAGCATGTTGCCTTCATCTTAATTCCAACAGCTGTCACTTCTAATTAAGTTCTAATGGCCGGGTTAGTTATGGTCGCCCCGCCTAATTTTCGCGTTCGAGGTTTTTTGGACACCTGAAGAAGCCGGGCCTTAATTTTTAAATCCATCGAGGTCTTCCTCCCCCTTGGTGTGGTGTGGTAGTTTGGAGAATGGGTGCCACCTCAGATGTCGTCCTCTACACTTAATTGAATATTAACGTCGCACTGTTCAGCTACACGAGGGCTTTTTTTGGGGACGGAACGTAATTTTAACCATGGTCCCCTGACGGGGACGGCCCCGGCTGCCCCCCCCCTCCACCCACCCGGGGGGGACTTTTAGCCCGACAGGTTTCGTGCATCGCTGCCCCCGGCGGGTTTTGGGGTACTCTGTTTTAAAAGGCCCCCCACTTAAGGGGGTTCAAAATTTTTAGGGGGCCGGGACCAATAGCGCTCGGGTTTTGAACAGGTGACTAAAAACACTCATTCACTCAATAAGTTGGTTTTAAAAATTTGACGCCACATATATTTTTAATTTTTTATTCATTTCTATAGCCAAAAATGCAACTTTTTTTTAAACTTTTGGGACCTTTTCCCGTAAAAAATTTATTTAAATATTATATACAGAAAAGAGAGTTAGTTGATTTACTCACACACATGAAGAAATATCAGTCAGGGAAATTTTTGTTTTTCTGTGGGAAAAAAAATTTTTCTTTTTAATTTTTATAAAAAAATTTAAGATTTTCAAACAATTTTTATTTTTTAAAAAATTTTACCTGCATGTTTCCTATAAAAAAACTAAAAAAACAGTTTAATTAAAATATTTTCGATAAAAATTTTCATATTTTTGCTGCAACGGGCCCTTAAATGTTTTCCCAAAAAATAAAAGGAAAAAAAGTTAACGATGTCGTTTCTCGCAATTTGTTTCCACCCTTTCCATATAATCAACTCTTTCAACAGCCAGCACCTTAATTGTTTCTCACTCTACAGAAAAAAAACATAGTCCTCCGTGTTAAAACACTCCCAAGAAACTCTATTCTTGATACAGCAAAACCACCCCGCCATGCGTCGGTTTTTTAAACATATTAATTCCTTTCCTAACACCAAATCCCCGGGCCCAAACCCACGCTTCCAAAAAAACAAAAGGGGTTTTTTCTCAAAAACTATCTCTTTTTTTTAACCCGATCAAAAACGCTGTGCGTCTATCTCTCACCACAGGAATTCAAATTTTCCTTCTCTGAAAAAACAGTTCAGCGCATCGCGCTACCAAAACAAGGGACTTTTCACTTCCCCCGATCGTATTTCTCTAGGGTCCCTTACCCCCTTTTTTAAAAACAGTAACCCCCCCCGGGGGGGGGAACGTCCCAACTCTTTAAAAAATACTCAAACAGTAGCCGGGTTAAAAACCCGATGGGCCTTTGTTGATGGGGGAAATGTTTTTGAAGGAAACCACCTAATTCAAGCAATGGCAATGGCGTCCAACCTAAATTAAATACTCCACCACATAAAAAAAATTTAAGGCTCAAATAAACAAATGTTGCAGTATCTCCCCAATTTTAAAAGGGAAAAATATTTTTGTAGAATCCCGACTTGGTGCCATTTAAAAATTTTATCGTCTAGTCGGGAGAAATCATTTCTATTACGGCAAGTTAGAAACTCCTCTCTTTTCATAGTAAACTAAATCTTGGAATAATTAACATACGACTTCACTAAGATTTAAGATCCAAAATTTCCTTTTTCCCCCATTTAAAAGTTTTTACAATGGTCTCAGATGTCAATGATATCATTTTTTGCTTTAAAATCCTATCTTTTAGTTTTACAAAAAAACAAGTTCGTACGATTAAAAAGCGTTTCCCCTTTGTGCAAATACAGTGCATACTATAGAAAAAAAATTCCCTTTACATTGTCGAATGGTAAATTTAAAAAAAAACTCAAATAGTTTCAAACCCCTATGCTATTATTGTTGAAAAAAATTAAAAATGAAATAAAAAATTTTGTTCAATAAAGGTTTTTTTAATTTTGCATATAGTGTCGTTATATATATAATTTTTTACCGAAAATCCGGCTTTTTTGCCAAAAATTTAAGCAAAAAAAAAAAGATCAAAATTTACGGGGGCCGGGGATACACCGGGAATTAATAAAAAAAAGATAACCCCTTTTTAAAAGAAAAAGAGGGAACTACAAAAAAAAAAGATTTTTTTACCTTGAAACCAATACTGTTTATTTAAAAAAAATTACATATTTCATGAACTTAAAAAAAGTCTTTCTAGAAGTATACTATTTTTTTTTAAAAAAAAAACGGAATGATACCTCAAATAAAAACTTGGGGAAAAATAGTATTAAAATGCTACTTTCCCCGGTTCCTTAGTAAAAAAAGGGAGGCGTATTATACGGACGAATATATATAAAAATTAAAAAAAGCAGCTAGAAAATACATGTGCAAACATACACCTTGTGTGGGGTTTTATTCCCGGGTTTCCGTAAGTGAAATACAGTTTTAAAAAATTAATTTTAGTAGAATATGGGATGGTTTTTTTTTAGAGAAGGGATGGGGAAACCTTTTTTTTGACGTGGGTAAAAAATTTTTTATATTTTTTTTGGTTTCTACCTCGGGGCACTAATGCCCATTTTTTAAATTAAGTTTTTTAAAAATTTTAACAGAATATTTTTAAAAAATAAAAAATTTTTTTAAATTCCCCGGGGGTTATAAAAGGGGGTTAAAAAAGGGCGCTATGGAAAATTTTTTTTTCAAACATTAATTAAAGTGATTTTATCCGAAAAAAGTTCTTTAAATATGGTTTTTTTCTTTGGGTTTTTGATTGTTTTTTTTAATAAACAAAATGTAAAAATTAAAAACTTTATTTTTTATATTTTGAAAAAACCCTTTTTCTTTATTTTTTAAAATACCCTACTTTATACCTTTTTTTGTCATTTGGGGGAGCTTTGGGGAACCGGGGGGTGAGTCCCCGGCCCATCGATGATTTTTGGGGGCCCCCCCCCCCAAACTTCAGGGGGCCCCAAAATATGTAAGAAGAAACATAAAATATTGGGGCCCAAAAAGGGGCCCCCAAAAAATTTGGATAAGGGTCTACTTTTGGACGCAGCCAGTGCTTGGGGCTGTAAGATCAAACTGAATTTTATAGACAGCTTTAAATTGCATTTTTTGTCAAAAGGGCTTGAAAAAATTTTTAAATAGAATATAAATAGTCCACACAAATTGGAAAATCTTTTTAAACCCTTGTAAACAAAAAAAGTGGTTGCCCCGGGGAATCGGGGTCAGTTAAAAAACTTGCGTGGGGCGGGGGGTTTTAACGGGTCATAGGTTCGCCATCACTTTCTCTGGTACCTTTTAAGTTACACTCCCAAGAAAAAACCCCCTTTTCATCGTTCAAATTAGAAATTAACTAGAAAATTTAGTATTTTTTAAACCCCAAAAGTTGATTTGTTCTAAACTTTTTTTTCCAAAAAAAAACTTGATAAAAGAACTTCCCCCGCCTTAAAAAAAACTTTAAAAAAACAAAATTCTATTGTCAGAAAAAGCCTTATGATATAGCCTTTTTATCCGGCTTGCTTGGTTAAAGGATTTAATTTGTAAAAAATAATTTGGATTTTTAAAAAAAATTTTATTTGTAAATTTTTCAAAATTAAAACTTTCGAAAGGGTAAGGAAAAAAAAAAGGAAATTGAATTTTTTCTATGTTTATTATTTCCCCTTTTTTTACAATTTTAGGCAAATATATTTTTTACTTACGTAAAAATCTTTAAAACCGTAAATTTTTTTTATTTTGTAAATTAAAAAGAAAAAAAAATAAATGAATTAAAAATTTTCCCCAAAAGTCATTTTGTTCAAGTTAAATTTAAACTCCTTTTAAAATCTGATGATTTTCTTCCCCCAAACCCATTTTACGACTCCCCGTATTTTATCTTGCCAAAATTTTTCAATCGTTAAAAAATACATTTTAAAAAACACCCAATTGAGCTGGGAAATTTTTTAACACGATTATTTTAGGGGCAGAAGGTAATTTAATTTAATTAATGAAAAGTTAATTTTATTAAAGCTAATTATTCAAAGAATTACAGATACAGCCACGTTGGCATCATTTTTTTGGGGCTTGTGTCAAACATTAAAAAAGGTTTTTTTTTTGCTTTTTAAGCCCCCCATTTTTAGCTTGAAATTTTTTAACATACGATTTTTTTTTTTGATAATTTAAAATTTTTTTAAAATTTTTTGACTTGTTTATTTAAAAAGTTACAAAATACAATCCCCGCTGCCCTTTATTTTAGCGCGTTCGGTCAAAACCTTTTAAAAAATTTTTTTTCCCCACGTCTTAAAGCATTCCCAAAAAAGGGGAAATGAAATTTTAAAAATAAGATTGTTTTGGATGACCAAAAACGGTTTAAAAGATAATTGATAAAAAATTTAAATTCTACTTAATATTGTGATTCTGTCATATGTGTATGCATATTTTTATTAGCCGTTATTTGATAAAAAATAAATAAAATTTTTTTTTTTGTTAAATAGGGAATTTAATTTTTTTTATTTTAATATTATTTCCGAAAATATAAAACAATTATATATAAATCATAAATGTTATGTTATAATCATCTCCCCCTTTTTTTTCCCCATTTTTAATTTTTATTGATTTGCCATTTTTTTTCAAACTTTCAATAGTCTTCCAAATCACCAAAAAACCAAAAAATTTTTTAAAAAAAAAACAAAAGAAACCCCCACGGTTTTTGCCAATTTAAAAGGGAAAGGGAAAAAAAGTCGTTTTTGGGGGGGTTTTTTTTTCTCATTCCCCCGTGATGAACTACGACTTTTTCGGAAGCTCCTTTCCCCTGAAAAACTGCTGCGGGAAAGATTAAGAATTAAAAAAAAAGAAGAGCTCATTTTCATCAGCCCCCGAACGTGACCCTTTAGCCTTCATTAGTCGCGATTTCCCATTCTTGCTATTCCTTCCCAAACTTATACATTTTTTTTTCTCTTCATTTTTTTCGACACTCAAGGGGGAAAAAAAGGAACGAAAGAAGATAAAATAAATTATTTTTTCAAGAAATAGAGGTTGGAATTTATTTTTAGTTTCTTGAATATGTCCAGAAAAAAAGATAAAAAAGACAATTCCCTAGCGAAAATAAGAGGAAAAAAAAAAATGAAAAATTTTAAAAAAGAAGGGAAAAAAAAATAGTAAATAAACAAATAAAAGTCTGCAAACGTGTATATAAAAATTAAAAAAAAGTTTAAAAAAAACAAAATAAATGATAAGGAATGAAGAGAATGGTGTGGGGGTAGTTTGGAGAATGGGTGCCACCTCAGATGTCGTCCCTACACTTTTGAATATTAACGTCGCACTTTCGCACACGGGGTTTTTTGGCGACGGAACGTAATTTGAACCAGGGTCATGACGGGACGCCCCGGCTCCCCCCTCTCCACCACCCGGGAGGACTTTCAGCCCGACAGTTTCGTGCATCGCTCCCCCCGGCGGTTTTTGGGGGTACTCTGTTCAAAGGCCCCTCACAGGGAGGTTAAAAATTTTTGAGGCCCGTACCAATAGCCCCGGTTTTGAAAAAGGTGACAAAAAAACACTCATTCACTCAATAAGTTAAGTTTTAACAATTATGACGCCACATATATTTGAATTTTGATTCATTTCTATAGCAACAAAATGCAACTTTTTTGGGTATTTCCCTAAAAAATTTATTTTTTTTATAACAAAAAAGAAGTTAGTTGATTTACTCACACACATGAAGAAATATCAGTCAGAAATTTTTGTTTTTCTGTGAAGCAATTTTACTTTTTAATTTTATAAATAATTTAAGATTTTCAAACAATTTTTATTTTTAAAAAATTTGACCTGCATGTTTCCTTATAAAAAAGCTAAATAACAGTATTAATTAAAATATTTTCGATAAATTTACATATTTTGCTGCAACGCCATTAAATGTTTCAAAATATAAAAGTGAAGCCAAAAAGTTAACGATGCTGTCGTTTCTCGCAATTAGTTTCACCCTTTCCTATAATAACTCTTAAACAGCCAGCCCCTTTTGTTTCTCACTCTACGAAACAAACATAGTCCTCCGTGTTAAAACACTCCCAAAAAACCTATTCTTGATACAGCAAAACCACGCGCCATGCGTCGGTTCTAAAAAATATTAATTCCTTTCCTAACACCCAAAAACCGGTCAAACCCACGCTTCCAAAAACACAAGGGGTTCTCTCAAGAAACTATCTCTTTTTATTACACCAGATCAAAAACGCTGTGCGTCTATCTCTCACCACAGGAATTCAAATTTTCCTTCTCTGAAAAAACAGTTCAGCGCATCCCTCAAAAAAGGGCTTTTCACTTCCCCATCGTATGCTCTAGGGTCATCCCCCTTTTTTAAAAACAGTACCCCGGGTGGGGAACGTCCCAACTCTTTAAAAAATACTCAAACAGTAGCGGGTATCAGATGCCTTGTTGATGGAGAAATGTTTTTGGAGGAAACCACCTAATTCAAGCAATGGCAATGGCGTCCAACCTAAATTAAATACTCCACCACATAAATAATTTAAGGCTCAAATAAACAAATGTTGCAGTATCTCTCATTATTCAGAGCAAGAATATTTAGTAGAATCAGACTTCGGAATGCCATTCTAAATGTATATCGTCTAGTCGTAGAAATCATTTCTATTACGGCAAGTTAGAGCTCCTCTCTTTTCATAGTAAACTAAATCTTGGAATAATTAACATACGACTTCACTAAGATTGAAGATACCAGTTCCCGTTTCACATTTAATGTTTGACAATGGTCTCAGATGTCAATGATATCATTGCTTAAACTGCTCTATCTTTGTAGTTTTACAATTACAACAAGTTCGTACGATTAAAATGTTCGTTATACTTCGTGCAAATACAGTGCATACTATAGAAATAAATTCCATTTACATTGTCGAATGGTATTCAAAATAAATCTCAAATAGTTTCAACCATATGCTATTATTGTTGAAAAAATTAAAGTGAAATAAAAATTGTGTTCAATATAAGTATTTTATTATGCATATAGTGTCGTTATATATATAATATTTACCGTAAAATCCGGCTTATAATGCGCAAATTTAACGCAAAAAATAAGATCGAAATTTACGGGTGCGCGGTATACACCGAATATAAAAATGATAGCCTTAAAAATGAAGAAAGAGGTGAGCATACAAAAAAAAAATAGATTTATACATAGATCGGAATACTGTTTATTTAGAAGAAATTACATATTTCATGAACTTAAATTGTTTTTCTGGAAGTATACTATTTTTTCAAAAAAATCATGGAATGATACCTCAAATAAATGACTTCAAGAAATGATAGTATAGCATGCGTACATTTCAGGTTCCTTAGTAAAAAAAGGGAGGCGTATTATACGGACGAATATATATAAAAATTAAAAAATGCAGCTAGAAAGTACATGTGCGCATCATACACCTTGTGTGTGTTATATGCCGGATTTCACTGTAAGTGAAATACAGTTTTACATAAATTGAATCAGTAGAATATGTGATGGTTTGCTCTAGAGAAGGGATGGCGAACCTTTTTGAGACGTGGGTAAAAATTTGTTCATATTTTTTTTAGTACTACCTCGCGGGTCACTAATGCCCATTTTCACCAGAGTTAAGTTTAAAAAATTTTAACAGAATATTTTTAAAACTAAACATCTTTAAATTCAAAAGGCTTATAACGGGTAAAAAAGGACGCTATGGAAGTTTCTTTCTACAAACATTAATTAAAGTGCATTTTATCCGAAGAAAGTGCTTTAAATATGGTTTTTTGCTTTGGTTTTCGATTGTTTTTCAATAAACAAAATGTGAGAAAAATTATACACTTTATTTGATATTTTGTAAACACTTTTGCTTTATTTCAAATAATACATACTTTCATATACTTTTGTTGTCATTTGCGTAGCTTTGGAACCAGGGGTGTAGCTACCGCCGTATCGATGATTCGGGCCCTACTCCCCAAGCTTCAGGAGCCCCAAAATATGTAAGAAGAGATCATAAAATATTGAGAGCCCACCGAAAAGGGCCTCCAAAGAATTTGGATACGGGGTCTACTTAGGACTAGCTACGCCAGTGCTTGGGACTGTAATGATCAAACTGAATTTTATAGACAGCATTTAAATTGCATTTGTGTCAATGGGCTTGAAAAATTCAAATAGAATATAAATAGTCCACACAAATTGGAAAATCTTTATAAACCCTTGTAAGCAAACAAGTGGTTGCCTAGCAATCGTGGGTCAGTTAAAAAGCTTGCGTGGGTCAGTGTCTGACCCACGGGTCATAGGTTCGCCATCACTGCTCTAGAGTCACATTTGCCTTATTAAGTTACACTCTAAGAAAAAACTTATTTTCATCGTTCAAATTAGAAATTAACTAGAAAAATTAGTATTTTAACCCTAAAAGTTGATTTGTTCTAAGCTTTTTATTCAATAAAAAACTTGATAGAGAGAACTTCTCCCGCGCTCTAAAAATACGGTTAAAAAAACAAATACCAATATTGTCAGAACTAAGCCTTATGATATAGCCTTTTATCTGGCTTGCTTAAGGTGCAAAGGATTTGACATTTTGTAAATATGAATTTGGATTTTAAAAAAATTTTGTATTTGTAACATTTTCCAATATTGCAATCTTTCAGAAGATAAGGAAAGAAAGGAAATTGAATTTTATCTATGTTTATTATTTCTTTTTATACAATTTTAGGCAAATATATTTATACTTAAAAAAAACTCTTAAAAAAACGAAAATTATTTTTATTTTGTAAATAAAAAAGAAATAAATAAATAAATTTAAAAATTTCCCAAATGTCTTTTTTGTTCAATTTAAACTCCTTAAAAATCGATGATTTTCCCCCCAAAATTCACGACTCCTGTATTATCTTGCAAAATTTTCAATCGTTAAAAAATACATTTTAAAGCACCAATTGGTAAAATTTTATAACACGATTATTTTAGGGACAGAGGAAATTTAAATTAATTAATGAAAGTTAATTGATTAAAGCTAATTATTCAAAAATTACAGATACAGCCACGTTGGCATCATTTTTAGGGACTTGTGTCAAACATTAAAAGGTTTTTTTTCTTGCATTTTGAAGCCCTCATTTGAGCTGAAATTTTTAACATACGATTTTTTTTTGGGGATAATTTAAGTTTTTTTAAAATTTTGCTTAAAATTTATTTAAAAAGGGTTTCAGATACAATCACGCTCCTTTATTTTGCGCGTTCGGTCAAAACTTTTAAAAAATTTTTTTTTCTCACGTCTTAAAGCATTCAAAAAGAACTGAAATTTTATATAAGATTTTTTGGATGACAATACGGTGCTTTAATGATAATTGATAAAAATTAATTGCTACTTAATATTGTGATTCTGTCATATGTGTATGCATATATATATTAGCCGTAATTATTTGATAAAAAGTAAATAAAATTTTTCTTTATTGTTAGTAGAATTTATTATATTTTAATATTATTTCCGAAAATATAACAATTATATATAAATCATAAATGTTATTGTATATAATCATCTCCCCATTTTTTCCTCATTTAATTTCATTGATTTGCCATTTATTTCAAACTCAATGTCTTAAAACAAAGACAAAAGTTTTCAAAAAAAAAACAAAAGAAACCTCACGTCCCCAATTTAAAGGAAGGAATAAAAATCGTTTTTGGGTTTTAATCTCATTCTCCGTGATGAACTACGACTTTTTGGGGGAAACTCTTCCCGAAAAGCTGCTGCGAACGATTAAAATTAAAAAAAGAAAGCTCATTTCATCAGCTCGAACGTGACTTCAGCTCTTCATTAGTCGCGATTTCTACATTCTTGCTATTCCTTCGAAACTTATACATTTATTTTTCTCTTCATTCTTCGACACTCAGGAGGGGAAAAAATGGAACGAAAGAAGATAAAATAAATTATTTTCTCTTCAAGAAATAGAGGTTGGAATTTATTTTGAGTTTCTTGAATATGTGCCAGAAAATAGTATAAAGAGACAATTCATAGCGAAAAATAAGAGGAAAGAAAAAAACAATGAATAATGTAAAGAGAAGGGGGAAAAAAATATAGTAAATAAACAAATAACCGTCTGCAAACGTGTATATAAAAATAAAATAAGTTTAAATAACAAGTAAATGATAAGGAATTGAAGAGAATGGATGAAAAAAAATCAGCCTGGTTCAAATATTCGGAAATTTTTGTTGAATTAGAGTAAAGTAGTATATTTTTCATTTTTTTAAGCTCAGATTCTTCAGTTCCTTGATTTCTATAGCAAAACATGCTCCATTACCGACAAGAATAAAAGATATAAAAATCTATCCCAAAAAAGGAGTGATTTATAAAAAAGTGATGTTGGAAATTCCACCCTCCTTTCGTTCATTTTCCTTCCTTTTTTTTTTTTTCCTTTTTTTTTTCAGGAGAATCGCATTTCATACGGATCTTGAACATTAACTCCACGATGCTTTACGTCAAGTAATGTTTCTTTTTTTTCTTTTTCTTTTTACCTTTTCTTGTTTGATTTTTTTAATACCGTATCAATGTGAAAAAAACAACATACATCAAATGAAGGATGAATAAATACTGAATTCGCGTTTGAAAACTCTAAAATCACTCTTGCTTTTTACAACCGTGGTAGTAAAGCAATGAAAGGACGGTAAATTCATCGGGCAAGATACTTCACGCTGTTATTTTATTTATTTATCTTTATATTCTTATTTGTGTTTATTATTTTTGTCCTTTTTTCTTCTTCGATAATCCTCTCTTTTAGATTCGTATTTGAAGAGTTTTATCTTTGCCATCTTAGCAAGTAAAATTGTTTTTTTCTTTTTTTTTAAGAAAGTTTCTATTATTTATGTATCCACACCACTCGATGATTTAAAATTTATATTTCGCTAGAATGTTTATCATAAATCTTATTTCAATGAATTCTTGTGTCAAAAGAATACGTCTGGAAAAAAATTGCACTAAAATAAATATTCCGAATCTTTTATTTCAATTTTAAAATCGGTTCGTAAAAGGTTTTTATCTTTTCTGCAGTGAAAGGTATTCAAACAAGGTCGATACAATGATAGCAAGTTTTTAAAATTTTGTTCAGGGGATCGTTCCTAGAGTCTTCTTAATGTCATCTAAAAGAATAGTAATAGTTGTACTGAAGTGCTTTTAGTTAGTTGCGTACTCATGAGCGAAGTTCTTTCTGCCGAATTATGGGTCATTTTAATTGGATTTTAATTTACATCACTCTAAGCAGTGCTTCTCAAACTTTCAATACATGTGCCCCAATATTCTGTCATGATTTTCTTCGCACCCCCCTCCTACATCCAAACAATAACAATGTATTGAATTCAATAATAATGTACTTTGACGTAAATCTTCAATATGAATTTAATTACAAACCGTACAAATTATCAAGATAAGTGTTAATTCTTGTATATAATTTTACATATGACAAGCCCATTGGGTCACTGGTAATTATTAAACTCTTCCTTAACATAGTATTGTAAAAGTAATTATCAAATACAATGCGCAGTACCGATACATTTATATGTGTATTATATATGTGCGAATGCGTATTTTATTATTTATTATGTCAGAATGTATTTTGTTTTGCTTCCTTTCAGCAAATTAATATTTTTAAATAAAGTTTTATTTGCGACTTTTCGATATGCTCGCGCCCTCTTGTTGGGTTACAACGCCCCCCTAGGGGGTGCGCCTCACGGAAACACGAGAGCTATTGGCGATGGACCTCATAATTTAGAACCCCGATGAATTGACAAGGACGACACTTAAGTTAAAACCCCGCTCTTTAAATTTCCACTGCATGACAACGGGAAAATTTTGAAAATCGACAAATTTAACATGTAACATCCCTTCTACACAATGGTTCTGCGACATGGTTGACCTTCGATGACCATATCGTGGGGTTTCAGCGTAAGTTAGAGGTGTGGGATTCTCGAAATGATGAGACATTTTAGAATACTTTATATGACTTTTATTAAGAATTTAACTTAAATTACTTAGATATTGAACAAACTTATATTAAGTGAGAATAAACCAAAACACGTAGCCTTAATTAACACAGATCGCCCAATTAGATCACTTATCAAAATAAATATATTATATCCGCCTACTCTCAATCTCAATAATATATTCGCGTTCAGAATATAATCTTCCTACCTTGGTTGAATACTCAACGTCCAATCTACTTCAAATATTTCTCCAAGTGGGCGTACAATGGTATGTACCTTGGTTAAATGGCGAGATTTACGGGATTCTAGGTAAGCCATCTATCAACACTTCTATCTTCTCTGAACGGAACTTTCTCTAAATTGCCATCACGCTCACTAAAACTTCTATCCTTTTAAAGGTTATCTTATTTGCATCTAGCCTTCGTTTCACTTCTTGGATTTGGGTTGGAAAAGATTTGCCATTAATCGTGGCCGTCAAAGAACACAGAGGTTATGTTAGAGAAAGGACGCGTGAGATGTCACAGTTCTTCATTGACTTTGGGGCTCGGAACTCGTGATTTGATATCCGTGTTCACGAGTTCACGGCCGTAACCACTTGGCTGCCGAGGTTCTTGATCTAGAATTCTGCTACCATTAAAGACCTGCAGTTGAGAGAGACTAATACCTGTCACACACACACACACACAAGGCCCAAATCCTAACTTTATTGTGGTGTTTGGGAGAGTGGCAACCTCATTCTCCAAGCAACCACACAATGCCAACGAGGAAACTTTAAGCCTTGTCATTTGGCCAAGGTACAAAAGGGGTTCCTGGTGTCCCTAGAGACCCAACCTTTAGAGCTGGGGTGGGCATTACGTCGATCGCGATCAACTGGTGGACATCCCAGACATTTTGGGGTGACCGCCTGATGATTAGCCGTCAGTAATTTTATACCGAAATATTCAAGATTGGCTGACAGTATGCAGGCTATAAGTCTTCTACTGACTATACCAACAAAAACTAACTTTAGATAAAAAATATTTTATTTTTTAATGTACTTTTAATTGTTTGATAATGCATGCATCATTTGATATTATTACTTTTGTGGCTATTATTATTATATTTGCAACTTGCTTTTTGCTTTAAACGTGGTTTTAAATTGTTAGTTTTTTTATTTTAGTTCTATAGGTAAGTACACATATTCTGTGTTTATTATTTAGTTATAATAAATATTGTGTAGAACTTTTTTCTTACCTGACCACACCTATAACACTAGGCACACAAGAATTTTTTAAGGGGGAGGGGTGAGGATCGAAAGTTTACCATTCCCGTATCATGCCTCAATACACAGCCGAACATATATATATATATATATATATATATTTGATTTTGCAGATCATCGGGGAAAAAACAGTGAAAAATAAATTACTGAGTAAATAATTAGCATTAATTAATAAAAAATGATTAATAACAAATTCTTAACTGAATTGTTCGTACAATATACATGGTATTGTGATCAATAGGGGGAAAAATCAAGGGATATGGAGGGTGGTGCTCATCCGTGGACCTCCCCCTTCCTTTTGTTCACCCATGACACTCAGTGTACCGCAGCACCTTGCAAAAATTAGAAGTAGCCCGCTCCCTGGAAAAGTCTGCCCATCCCTGCTGTAGAGGGGGCTGAGGAACATTCAGTATGTTGAGTTTCAATGTCCTCCCGTTGATGTAGTAGTTAGGAGAGGCAGGTACTAGCTCATCACTTGACCATGGTTCAAAATTACGAGGTCCCTCACAAATAGACCTTCGGTTGCTGTATAGTGTGACGCCAAAAAATCTTCAGTCTTTCCTTCATGAGGAAAAAAAAAGATTAAGTAAGGAAATACAAAATATTAATAATTTATTATATAATTCAAATCTTTCGTTCTAAAAAAACATCAACAAAAAACTAAATTGATAAAACTAATGGAAGAATACAAGATATATGTAAATTGGGTTTCTTTTTAATATTTCTTAAATTCTTAGAAGTCTGACATTTTCAGTTGGATTTTGTGAATTCCTGAATACATATGAATTAAGGTAATGTAACAAATAAACAACAAATTTTTTTTAAAAAAATCGCTTTTTTATTGTACTGCAATTCGGGAATCAATAACTTTAAAAAAAATAATAATAAGTTCAGAATTGGTGAAAGCAGGTATCGAATTTGGTGACACAAACAAAAACTTTCTACTTATCTTACAATAATTAAATTTTACAAGTGATGCGCGAGATTATATTTAAACAAAATAAAATCAGTAAAATTCTGATTTGCTAAGGAATTCAAATTTATATACGTTTTGTATTACACCCAACTCTTTTTTACATAGTCTTTTTTCACATGATTTTGAAATAACACGGAAAATGAAATTAACAAATTTTTTTTCAGTTTGAATTCAAAAAAGATATTGGGAATTTTTGTCCTTTGTATGAAGACAATTTGATCTAATTTATGAAAGTTTATGATCACAAAGAATTCGAGATAAGGGTGAAGTCGAAGGTTAAGTTCAACTATTAAAGCTGATTTAATTCGAGAGACCTTGAAATTTGCTAAAAGTGTGGAACAACATTTTTCCTTGCTCATAATCCTGACATACAACGTGCATTAAAATTTCTGGTATTCATAAGTGTTGTGTAGCAGAATATCAAGAATTGTTTGAGCAACTTGAGTAACCAAAAAAAATGCCGCTTATAACAAATTTTGTTTCGAAAAAAAAAAAAATGGGGAGCACTTATAAGAAATATTGTAACTACGAAAAAAAAGCCACTTATAACAAATTTTGTAACTACAAAAAAAGCCACTTATAACAAATTTTGTAACTACAAAAAAAAGCCACTTGTTACAAATTTTGTAGCTACAAAAAAAACCCGTAATAACGGATAGAATTTATTATTTTTATCAAAACCGACAGTAGAGTGCTAGACATATCTGACACATCTGCTTATGATAGCATTTTTTATCCAGTTCATAATTAACGTACACGCTTGTTATTGAATGGCGGTGAAAAGTAGTTATAGTTAGAGTAGTTTTATTCTCTCCTAATTTCAGTTTGAATTTTTATATATTGTATGTACTTAGAGACTGAATTTTCCCTGTTTTGTTTTATAAATCTGTAACATGGATTTTATTATTACTTTTTTGCACCATTCTTAGGAAAATTATTTAGAGTTTTTCATCTAACACATGATTTTTTAAATTTATGGAACATATCCCCAAATTTACTATATGTCACATGTATTTTTTGTACAATTTTTTTGCTCGGTTTTCTATAAGGAATATATCGATATCGACCCCGTAAAAAAGAGTTAGATGTATTTTCATTTGATAAGTTTTCATTGAAACAATAAGTTGCATTCCATACGTTTGCTAATGTTATGTGTATTAAATACATATATCTTTTTATCTTTCGTCTACGATGTCTAGATCTTAATTTTCTTACACAAGACACTTTTTTTGATTATTTTATATCCACCGTGTCTAGCAAAGATTTACTTTGCTTCAGATTCCTATGTAAGTTTACTTTAGACTTTTTCAAGATACGGACTTCCTGAAAATGAAAAACATAAGTCTCTTCGAGCGAATTGTAAATTTTTGTAGGCGTCAATCCCAATATTTCCTATCCTAACATAGAATTCTATTCATTCATTTTTAAACATTGAAGACGGAAAAAAAACTTCCACAAATTCCAGTCACCGTTACAGTATAAAAAGAGCAAAATATATTTCGAATCTCTAAAGAAAATAACAAAATAATATACCTTAATATTTATTCTAGAGAACAACTTTTTACTATTTGTCCAGGGAAAAAAACGGAAGTAAAAAATAATAAATAAATACTATTTCTCTTAAAAGAATTTATTTTGTTTTATTATTATTATCATTCTTTCTTCCACCTTATTATATCAACTGAATTCATCTTTTCTGAATGTAATACTGGTAAAAGCAGGAAAAAGAAGAAAAAAAAAATCAAAGGAAATTTTTTATTTGGTAAAAGGAAGGAAATTTATTTTATGGAAACTTTTAAATTTACGATGGAAATCGAATTCTGTTTGACCCTTCCGATGCCTGTTAGGAAATATGATTTATCATTTGGTATAGGCGTTGATACCTGCAGGGAATAGTTAGGAATTTTTTTCCCGCCTAAAAATATATGCTTGAGATGGAGTTACTGATTCGAGATTTTCTTTGTAAATATGTCACGAAGAAGCTATATTAGTTTTCGTGTTCTAGAATGAATTTGATTTTGAATTCACTTTTTTTTTTAATCCACGAGTAAAAAATCAAATCTAACGAATTGAAATTTCATCACGATAAAACCTATCCACACAAAATTTCGTAACGATATACTTTTTATAAGAAAGAGGATTATATTGATAAAGTGAAAAAAGAAAGTTAAGAACTTAATATAGTAAAGGATGTAAATGTTGCATTTGTACGTTTGTTTTTCATAAAATATTTTCTATTTTTCTTTTTAAATTAGTTTTCATGTTTTTTATTTTAGGTAAACTCAATTCTCAAGGGGAAAACACAACTTATAAATTTACTGTGATCGTAAAGTTTTTCCAAGTTAATTTGTTTATAAATTTGGAACTTTTATTGATCATAAAGGGAATAATATGCAACAAAAAGGGAAACATTTTTATGATTTTATCAAAGCATTAGCGAAATTTCATATGTTGTAACGTAATTATTTATTTGTCTTGCAGAATTAAAAATATCTTCAAGCCGTCTCATTCAACCATATTTTCTTATATACTTCACATTTCGGTTGTTTACGTTTAACAAGACACCGATATCAGAGGTTACTTTAAATACTAAATTTGCCGTTTAGGATCTTTAATGTATATTAAGTGTTACTATATAATTTCTATTTTGACTTAGGTGATATCAAACAAACGGTATGCAGTTATTCATTATAAGTATGCTGTACTAATTTCTACTATTGTACTAATTTTTACGTATTCAAAGTTACTTTTAAATTCATTTACGGCACCAAGAAACACTAAACCACCATTTATTCCAATAAAAAAACATTTATTCATAGAACAGTAATTAAGAACATTATTTTACACTTTATCTTGTTGAGTAGTTCATATACTATTTCTCCAAACGATTATGGTTTTACATTTAATCTTGCTGAGTAGTACATAAACTACTTCGCCAAACGATAACTGTTTTATTTACATTTAATCTTGACGTAACATTAATTAAAGAAAATATACAGGTAAACAATCTAAAATTTTTGTATTTACCCCTTGCGAACCAGTCTGTGTTTCCTAGTATACTCAGAAATCTTGGGCTTCTGGGGATACTGATCTTGTAGTTACGGCGCACATTTTTTCCTTTTGACTCTGATTGAGGAGCACGTTCGTTTGTGTCTCGTTTCTCTTTCGGAAATCTGTATAAATATTCTTGCTGTTAATTTTTACTTTTTCTTGCCAGTACGGCATCGTCGTTGGATTTCAATAAAAATGACACTGAATGAGAATATTTGATGGAAACCGGTGAATATGACAGTGACTCTGATACGGATCTATCTATTTGTGTGAAGAAATGGAACGAAAATGACGATACACTTGTGTAACGCAAATGGAAAAACTTTCAGTTCCAAGGAACATTTCGAGCAATTTCAAAAATTTTCCTATTTTTTTCAAATTTTTGTAACCCAGACATTTTGTAACTTAACTTTTGTAATTTTACACAATATCAAAAAAAGTAAATCTACATTATAATGTTTCCAGTGCTGGTTACACTAGTTGTAAATCTAAATGTAACCATGTATCCACATAAGGTTACAATGGGATTTTGCCCTATACGTATAATGTATCCACTAGTGGTTACATGGTGCTCAAGGGGTTAATATAAATTAATGAGGTACTTAGTAATTTATTTTTCTTCAGCCAGCTATATAAGCAACTGGTGATATTCTAGAATCAGAACCTCAGATGAATGGATACTTCAATTAATGAGTGTCCCTTAGGGGTTGTCTTTAAATAAACACAAGATCTAGATTCTTGAGAAACTCGTCAGCTCGTTCCTTTCTCCCATGGGGTAAGTTGTCTTTGATGAACACAAACAAGAACTCCTGTGATGTTCTAATTAATCTTCCACTATTTTCGACATTTCTCTTTGTCATTCAAACCACTATTTTTATTCCCTTCTTGTGTTTGAAAAGATAAATATAAATCTCGATTGCAGACTTTTTCGTAAATCAAGGAATTCTTGGTGCAACTTGGCGGAATACGAACCCCTTACGTCAATAAATCTAATCCACTATCTATGAATGTTTCGAGAGTGGATGTCGCCCTCGACTCTTGACTGAGGTTTAGAATAACAAAATCAATCGCCAATAACCCTCGAGTTGTTTTAAAGCAGCGATACTCAACCTGCGGCCCACCGAGCCTTTTTAAGTGGCTTGGTCATGACCCATTGCTCTCAGAAATTTACTTATTTAAGAACATTGTATTAAAAATGTGGTTGGAAATTCTTTTTCCAGAAATCAAATACATCAATTTTGCTTTTTGCTGTCGGTGTCGCGCACGGGTACAAAATCTTATTCACTTTCTATTTAGGATGGTTTTGGTTAGTGATAACAGACAACAGTTGAGTAGCGACAATTTTATGGGTGGAAATAATTTTTAACTTTCTTTCATATCTTGCAAGAAGAAAAATATTCGAAAAAAATAAATCGTTACAAGACGATTGGGAGGCAGACTATTTTGTATTAAAAACAAACACGGATCATTAATTGTTTGATTTATCATGAAAGTGCTGTATTTAAAATGTACCAATAACCAGCAAGGATTTAGTGACACTTTTCGTCAAAGATCTCTTTCAAGAGGTGATAAATAAGCTTTCTTGAATAATCTTTGCAACAGCAACAATGTGTTTTGTCAGTGGTAATATCACAGCGGTAACAAAGACATTCTATGAAATTTGTTTTGTTATTGGTAATCGTATGAAACTGTTTACTGATGCAGAAATTTTGAAGAAGTGTTTCTTAAATGCTTCTAATTTTTTTTTATTGACAAAAGAAAAAAAATTAAAATATAATAATTAAAAAAGCAAAACAGGAGTTATATAATATTTTGATCAATTTTCCACACTTTAAATTTCCGATATTATCTTGATCTTAAAGCATTTCCGTGGCCGCAGTAGCCGAGTGGTATAGGTATCGGATCGTGGCTTGCCTTGTCACGAGTTCGAGCCCAGTACTACTAAAGACCCGAAGTGAAGTACAGCGATGCACGTTAAATCTGTCGAGAGCTGAAACGTCCTCCCGTTGGTGTGGTGTGGTAGTTAGGAGAGGGGGCGCCAGCTCAGGTGTCGTCCACGTCACTTGTTCATGTTTCAAAATTACGTGGTCTGTCGCCAAAAGCCCTCGTGTAGCTGAACAGTGCGACATTAATATTCAATCAATCATTCAGTCAATCTTAAGGCATTTCCTCCCCTCCCTCCCCCATTTATACTCATGTTACGGCCCGCGTGAAATAGCTAACATATCTATGCGGCCCAGTAGAAAAAAAGGTTGAGTACCCCTGTTTTAGAGTGTGACGTTAGTCAAAAATCAAATCAAACCAAAATCATCCGTCAATGATCGTTCCAAAAAAAAATTCAAAGTTTAGCTTGTATGTTCCGTTTTAATGAAAATACCATCTTTCGGGGGTTGAATACTGATATAATTTAGTGGCAGTTACCTTCTGTATTTATAGTCTTCTGATTTAAAATGAAGAACGCAAATTCTTTTGTCAATAGTGCATTGGCCATGCTGGTGGTGTGAGAGATATTCTAACCAATCGTGGGCTCAAATCCTGAATTCACATCAGAGACTCACATGAAATAATAAGAATGAGTGAGTTTTTATTAACGACGTACTATAAAGTAATATGAGGGCTATATTGACGACGTACTTCAAGATTTTGAACCGGTTTAACTCTTTATCTACCGCATTAACCTCTTTATCTTTATCTCTCTCTCTACCGCAGTTTTTTTTCACGCAATATTTTTTTTTTGAATCACTGCATTGGAAATTAAGGGATATACATAAACAAAAAATACTTAACTTTGGGAAATTTAATCCGTTAGAACTAATTAATTAAAGATATTCAACTGTAAAATATTAACTATATACAATGTTCACTTAATAGTCAAATCGTTTTCAAAAGGTTTTTTATTAACATAAAAAAATTAAAAGACCTTCCCTTTTTGCATTAACTATTTTTTCGGAACAAAAAGGACAATCTTCGCAATCCACTGAAAACGCCGTGAGCTGAAAACGCAATTTTTGCTATAACACTTTTCGCCTTCCCCGCTAAAATACTCATCATAGAACCCGTGCTGCCATATATCTTGGAAGAGTGGATTTCAAAGAATATTCCTGCTAAGTATTGTTAGAGTATTCGTAAAAATGGTTATTCTATGTAATTTTAAATTGAGTGGTACTTATAAGTACCGTCGGTAGATGAAGTGTTAAGTGTGACGAGAACGATACCTGAGCTGGGTTCTCCACTGTTTAAACTTTAACACGATGCCTATAAGAGGACTTTGAGAAATGGCAATTCTATTGTGACGAACAAGGCAAGTCTTCCGTGATAATAAGACTTCATTTCGCGTTTCGAATGAATTCGTGACCATGACCACTAGGTTACCACGACCATGAAGCAATAAGTGCCAATATTCACTATCACAAAAGGGTCTTACAATTCTCACAAGGTCTGTATGGAAATTTGGTTTATGAACTAAGGGATCATGTGTGTGGGACTCATCTACCCATAACCGTGTGTGACGTCTTCAAGGGGTGAACCTCCCCATCTATTCATTTTTTTATGGCCCCAAACAGACGTTGGGGGACAAGAGCACGTGGCTATGGGGTCATTGTGTATTGTCTGGCCTCGGACAAACGCAGACATCAGTCTGGGTTTTCAATAACCAAGAGTGCCGGTGACAATAGGTTGACGTATAGGCGAAGCCTGTTTTAAAGTCGGGGCCCAGAAATGGGGGTATAAGGCCCAGGTGGGTTTTATGAATGGGGTTTCAGGTTGGATGAGTTTTGGCGCCCTTAGATTCCAGACAGACGGGAATGTGTTTTGTTTTCCGCACAAATGGGAAAACGAATTTGGCCCCCAGGGGGAGACCTTTTTCCGCCAATGAGGGGGGGCGAGGGGCGTGTTTGGACCCCCCCTGTTTTTAAAGGGGGGTTTATTTTGAGGGAGAGGGAAGACGGAGGAAAAATTTAGATGGAGCCCTGGATGGAAACAGAGGTTAGAGCCCTGGGTGAGACGGAGATCGAGCCCTGAATGGAAAACTTGATGTAGAGCCCTGGATGGAGTAAACTACAGAGGAGCCCGGAAAAGCAAGGGATTGTCGAGTGCCTTTCGGAATAAGGATTGAACTCTCGAGAACAGACTGTTCGCCCGGTTTGACATATTTATTGGACTTTTTAGTAACATATGAAGCTATTAAATACTGTTTTAATTTTAAAATGAGGCTGTGACAAATTTTCTTGTGTGCTAACTAGTCACGACGTTACAGTAGTGTTTAATTCGCAAATCCGGTGCCACTTTTTTGTACTTATGTAAAGCCACATTACTATAAATAAATTAGTAAAAACAATTTTGTCTTTTTTTAACACCCTTTTATAAGTTTCACTTGTATGTAACGGAATATTTGAACTCAATTTTTATCCACTTTAAAAAGTCAGATTAATTCGAAATTTTGTATACTTGTTCAGGACCGATGGCAATACAATAGTTTAATAATTTTGTTCCATTGTCCTGATCAGGATCACCAGGTATAACGATTTCCCATTTTCAAATCCCATCCCGGATCTGGCGACTAATTCTAGATCCCATTCCCACAGATTTGGCAACTAAAAGATTAAGTTACACAATTTAGTTCGATTTTCTATAAAAATGATTCTGTGTTAAAAATGTTCGATTTCTGTTTTTTAGTCTTTTTAAACTGTAATTTATTCCTACTAAATATTTTCCTGGTTTCCCTGAAGACCCGTCGCGTAGAGGGGGTCAAAGCACGTTAAATCTGTCGAGGCTGAATGTCTTCCCGTTAGTGTGAAGTGGTAGTTAGGAGAAGGGGTTACCCATCTAAGATGCCGTCTTCGTCATTTGACCGATGTTCAAAATTACAAGGTCCATTGCTTCGTGTTGTCCATCGTGTTGACATCGTCGTATCCATAGAGTTCCGAGTTTTTTAACGGCGAGCTATAAAGCTACACGGTCTGAACCATGATCAAGTGACGAGGGCGAAACTTGAACTAACATATATATATATATATATATATATACATATATAATATACACCAACCTCCTTGCCTAACTTCCACACCCCACAAACGGGATGACATTTGAACGGTTTGACGGATCTTTAGAAGTACTAGGATTGAACTTATGACACGTAAGCCACAAGTTCGTGGCTTTTACCACTATTCTACCATGGCCTGGTATTGTTGCACTGTGCAACGTCAATATTACTCTCTAATGCAAAATATTAGAAAAAAAGCGTGGCCGCGGTAGCCGAGTGGTATAGGTATCGGACCGTGGCTTGCCTTGTCACGAGTTCGAGCCCAGTACCACTAAGGATCCGCCGTGTAGGGCAGCGATGCACGTTAAATCTGTCGAGAGCTGAAACGTTCTCCCGTTGGTGTGGTGTGGTAGTTAGGAGAAGGGGGTGCCAGCTCATGTGTCATCCACTTCACTTGACCATGGTTCAAAATTACGTGGTCCGTCGCCAAAAGCCCTCGTGTAGCTAAACAGTGCGACTTTAATAATCAATCAATCAATAGAAAAAAAGCATGAGTGTAAATTTTAAAATTTAAAAATTCAAATACGCGGATAAAAAGCTTGTATCCTTTTTTATCGTTCAATTACTGAATAATTTGAATAATGCTCTCGCGTATTTATTTAAAAATCCTTACATTTAAATAAGATGGCGTACTTCATAATCGAAATCTGTCAACTATTAGAAATATGTAACAACTCTGCTTATACAATTTAAGAAGCCCGTGTCTTATAAATCAAATATTCATAACTTAGTATTCACAATCTAATATCCTATACTTCCCGGAAACTTATAAAACACCTTAATAATTCGGAAGAAAACACAATACATCGCCTAGGGCCCTGTATGTGGCTTCATTCTTTTCTGCTTTTACTTCCGGAGGTTATTTGCATAATATAATGGATTTGTGGTGTAGAATGTTTTATTAACGCCTGATGAGATTTTAATGAAGTTTTCCGTTGTCTCTCGGATATTTATAAATAATTTGACTTCTTGGCTTCTTTGTTATCTTTGTTTTTAGATTGCGTTTTTTGGCGTTATCTGTGCGATAAATAGGAAATATGCTGAAAATATTTAACGAACGAGGAGTGCTTTGATTTATGTATTTTAAATTAGATGATAGAAAGAAAAAAAATGATGCTTTCTTGATTTGAATTGGAGATTGTTTTATTTTATTGTCATTTATTTGTTGACTGACTAGTTTTCTTCTGTGTTATTATCTGAAAATAATTGCATGTATTCAGTTGTATTTAATGAGAAGTAAATATTTATTTTGTGTTTATACTATTTTTTCAAAAGTCTGCAATAATACCTCGAATAAATGATTTCAAAGCGTATAAACATCGCATATGTGCATCAAATTTCTTTGAACAAAAAGGGTGCGCGTTAAAACGAATGTATCTAAAATTTAAAAACGCAGCTCTAAAAGTATGGATGCGTGTTGTCCCGGATTTTACGGTTTTGTTTTAAAAAATAATCAATAAAGAAAAAAAATATCTAAATTTTATTATTTAATTTATATTTAATTTTTTTCTATTTTAAA